>CM076577.1:1201324931-1201391950 GCA_034641835.2 Pinus albicaulis
GTGGGAAACCACCGCCATGGAAAAGGTGGTGCGGAATGAAACCACCATTTTTTGCAACACGCGTGGGCGCGGGGACCACCAATGAAAATCAACTCCACTTTGTCGATTGGATTTGATCGGATGGCTCCGAACGCGCCTGAAACTTTGAACATTAAGCCCCTTTCCCTCAAGCATATGGTTTTGCGCCCGGGTCACATAGAATACAAAATAAGAGTGGCTAGGGCTGAAGGGCTAGGCCCGGTATGTTTTTGAATGCGGGGTTTTTAACCTTTGAAGAGTGTATTTTTTGGGTGGAAAGGGATTACGGTAGGCAGCATATGAAAGTTTTCGGCCATGATAGCAGGTTTGAATGATCATGGGGGAACATTAGGCCAAAATCTTAGGTCGCAGGGCTGATATGTACAACATAAGGAAACTGAAAAACTAAAAGAAACATTGGTGGGGGTCCATGTAGGATAGGCGGGTGGCCACCAATATCCACCTGGACCATTCCTCCCCCCTTAGAATGAAATTTTCCCCATTGCGTTGATTTCCTCCATGAGACGAGGAAACTTCTGTTGAACTTGCTCCATGGTGAGCCATGTGCCCTGGTGAAGGAGTTGCTATGATATAACAACTCAATATAATTGGATCCTCTGCTGGCGGGTTCTTGATCTGTGTGTCCATAATCTGATTAGTTATGGCTTGTTCCATGTATTCTGGGTTTAACTCTATTGGTGTGATTTGTTCTGCCATGTCGGATATATCCAGTAGAGGTGGAAAGTAGGGTTGAAGGGAGCCCACATTGAACACTGGGTGGAGACCAAGGAATGGTGGAATACTGAGCTCGAATGCATTGTCCCCTGTAACCTTAGTGATGGTGTATGGCCCATATCAGAGCGAGCAAAGCTGAGGGTGGGGTCTAGCGAGGCACTCCTTTTGCAAATGTAGCCACTCTTTATCGCCCACTTGGAATTTGTGTGGCACCCTATGTTGATCATGTCGTTGCTTGTACTTAGCATTGGCTCTATCCAATATGTCATGAACCTGTTGGCGGATGTACTGAGTGCACTCAATGAAGTTGTTCGCCTTGGAAACTTCACACTAGACATGAGATGAATCGACCTGAGTAGCTACAAATGGCATGGCTACATCAATGGGACATAGTGGTTGGAATCCCAAGCCCACCTGAAAGGGGTTGTGGACGGTTGAGTTATTGAGGGCTCGGTTATAGCTATGTTGTACATAGGAGAGGATCTCATCCCATGTGCATGGATTCTTTGAGTTGTACATGTAAAGAATGTGTACAATCATCCTATTGATGACCTATGTCTCGCCATCAGTTTGGGGATGGAAATTTGTTGACTTGGTGAGCTTGGTGTCTAGCATTGACCAGAGGCTGGACCAAAATGTACTGAGGAACCTGCTATCCCGATCTAAGATGATACATTGTGGGATCCCAAAGTGTACCCACACTCATTCATAGAAGAGTTTAGCAATGGCTTCTATTGTGTTATTATTCTTGCAAGCCGCCATAATGGCCATCTTCGAGAATTTGTCAACAACCACAAACACACAGTCATTACCATGATTAGTATAAGGAAGGCCCGACATGTAATCCATGGAGATGGATTCCCAAGGTGTAATATTCCTATATTAGCATGCAACTAATTCGAATATTAATTTTTCTCTTTTCATTTAGTTAGATGAATAAATGGATAGGGAGGCCTGTAAATCTATTTAGTAGGCATAAAATCCCTCTTAATATGAAAAGGGATCATATTTATAGTTGGAAAGCACTCTCACGTGTGAACAGGGGCTAATGTATGTGGACAAGGTCAAGTTTGATGAAGTCAATGGTGCTGGTATGAAGGGAGTGGATCATCAATAGAGACAGTGCATTGTGAATGGGAGGAATATTCCATGATAGTGGAAACCCTAATGAGTGGGAACCAAGGTGAGAAGGCTCACATTTTTTTATAAGGAGGGAAAGGTAGCCATAGTGGGTTATGTTATTGATTATTGATTTTATGGTCTGCATGACTATTTTTCATTCTTTAGCTGTTTAGTTGAGATTGTTGTGTTGTTTAGCACCGGGTGTTCTCGAGCGAGAATCCTATCTCCTTTCTTGAGAGGCCTCTTGGGGGAGCATTGCACTTCATTTTCCACACTCAGGCTTAAGGCCAAGCTTCAGTCTTCAGCTACAACATAGTTTGTGCAAAGTATTGTGTTGTGTTGCAGGGTGTTGCAGTGGAGGGTTGAGAAACCCACTTCCGGAGCTAGTTTTTCATAGGAGGAATGACTCCTTCTCCTGGGAGATCAGCCAAGAGGCTTCTTGAGAATATTTCACATCTTGGCATCAGGCCAACATAGTCCCCATCATCTATAGCACAATTTCCCTCATTGACTGTGTTATTTCAATGAGCACCTGCAATGGGGGTTTCAGTGTTTGATTTGGAGGGTGAGATATTCAGTGTTAGAATCAACCTTTCACTTGAAAGAGATATTGGAGGAGATATTTTATTTATGTGTATTATCTACATCCATCTTCATCCAGTTATTTAGTAGCAGTTGCTATTCAGCCTTAGGGCTGCATTCCGACATTTTGGTATTTTTGTATATTTCAGGAAATCCTTCCCGGGTTGTATTGAAAATGTGTTTGGGAGCATAGATCTTTGTTCCCCATATTATTTGAGCCATACATTAGTAGATATATATTATTATATATTTCCAGTAGTAGTGCACCATCTAAAACTGCGTTGTACTTGTTCTAGGGCATTCTGCTATGTAGCAACATTTCATATTTGGCATATGTTTTCTTGGGAGGCTTGCTTGCCTTGATTATCTAAGTTGTGCCCGCTTCTATTGTACTTATTTTCTATTGATTTACATAATAAAATGGCTCCATGGTTGTCATACATTTTGGTGTAATGTTATTCATTGCTATTTCTAGTTTTACGTTCATATATTGCTGCTTTCCTATTTTGGAATATTACAATGGTATCGGAGCATAATCTTGGCTCATCTTGTGGATCTCAGCCATTATATGCTATCAGGAGAATAAGAAGAAGAAGAAAGAGATAAAAATGATGGAAAGAATGATTTTTATCTCATCTCTTTTCAGATAGAAGAGGGACCTGACCAAGGAGGTCAAGACAAAAAGGCATGGAGATGGAGGAAACTTGGATCATGAGATCCTAAGTGAATACCTTGTAGAATATAAATCTAAACCTAGAGCTTTCAAGGAGAATCTAACTCTCTGACATTTCATTCAGCTCAAAGAATAAAAAATACCCTGCAGCAATAGATTTATATTGCCTACATTTGATGGGTCATCCACGTGTACAACAAGAGCTTGGGGAATGAATTTGGATGCATTTTTCTTGCTACATCCAGTAGTAGAGAGATAAGTTGTTGATATTGCAATGTTGCACCTTTAAGTAGAAGAAAAAATTTGGTGGTTCAACCATTTGAGTCATGCAAGAGTGACTGCATATGCAGATTTTACTCAAAGGTTGATCAAAAAGTTTAACAAGAGGAAATCATAAGGGAGGATGCCTTCACCACCACTTGCTGCAAAAACAGTTGCACCTTTACAAAGTGTTCTTGATCTCCTGACATTTAGAGTCCCATGCACTATTCTTGAGATGCATGAGGAGGAGGAGACTTGTACCAGCGCTAATACAGCCATAGGAGAGCAACCATCATCATCAGTAGTTGGAGAAGTCATCACACCGGAGGAAGGAACCCTTGCAAAAATAGGATATGTTCCTAAGAAAAACCAAGGTATGCAAATATTTCCACTTTATATTATTTCAACACATCTTATGGAGGAGTATGGGAAGGTGCATTAGATGACCTAGGGTCAAGATACACTGCAGATTTGGAGTAGCACACTATCACTATGCTGAGGAACCTTGATAGAATCAAGGAAGAGATAAAGAGTCATCCTGGTTACTCATTGTTGAGCTACACACAACTCTTGGGGTTGGAGTGTAGATTTTGGAGGATGGGATGAGCATTCTCCTAGGCAATGCAATGTAGAACTATGTGTTAAACATTGAACATGATCTTGAGACATCAGATGCACCATCATGGAGATAAACAACACTGTCCCTGAGTAGAAGTGATGATTTGGGGGCCCAATCATTAGTGGGGCATTCCAATTACCATTCCACATGTGTAGCAGAGGATAGGCAGATGGTTGATGAGATACATCTTATCTCCCATTATTATGATGGATCCTTATTGTTGAGCACTACCTGGATTTGTGTTTAGCGTAATTGGATCCTTATGGATTCAACTTGGTCATTGATGAGTGGTCTTCATATGGAGATCTCCAGGAGATTTCATTTAAACATCCCATGAAATGAAAAGATAGAAATCTGATTTGGGAAGATGGTATTCTTCATTGGAGGGATGCCAATGTTGGGCATGATGATAGACACTCACCATTGGTTGGATGAGTAATGTTGATGAGAAAGAGCCTGGAAATCCACTTGCAGATCTATGACACAGGGCAGCAGGAGGCAAGGCTGCGCTAGCTACTCTTAAAAGAGTTTGGCCATCATGTCACATATCCTTTGTCAAAGGGTACGTTATGGATTGAGGCATTGCATGGCACCCATGTATTATGGCAGCAAAAGATTTGGTTGTATGGGGCATTCTACAAGTCAATTATCATGATATTACTCCATGACTTGTGTGAGGGAGAGATGAGGGAGCAGCAAGAGATGTTGTTACCTTGGTTATTCTTGAGAGAGTAAGGGTTGATTCTCTCCCATGATTTTCATGATGTTCCAAGAGTAGGTGATGGCACTATCATGGTGCAAAGGGGCTACTCCTTAGCCTTGGAAGTTCAGGAAGTACTTCCACTTTGGAAGGAATCTCCCATATACAGCAGCATTATGGTATCTGATTTTGACATTGTACATGTCAAATAATGGAGCTATGAGATGACAGGAGCCTCATTAAAAAGGCCAACAACGTTGTCACTTGGGATCCTGGGTTTATTTATGGAGTGTTCCCAGGATCACTTCACATATGATGCACTTGATGTACAAGGAGGAGGTGAGAGTGATGGAGTAGTGGATGGAGACATTTATTACCATGATGTGATCTTCTTGACCTGTATTTCCAAGCATAAGAAGAAAAATTTTCATGCAGCACATGGTTCATTCCTCTTCATGGGAGTATGTCATACCACTATGGAGGGCTCATTCATGGATCTTATTATCATCTTACTCCCAGTACATGGTAAGAATTATGTCTTTTCATTTATTGATTATCTAACACAGTATTTGCATTCTCTTACCATTTCTATACAGTTCATTGCTCCATAAGAGGGAAAGCCTCTCTTTGGGCTTCATTCTCATTTTTGGGCCAAAATCTATGATGGAGATAGCCATCTCTTGTATGGATTTGGGCAAGTGTTGTATTATTTTCCGTATGCTCAGTTGATATAAAAATCCATTTACTATTTACTAGTAGATGTGATGACATACACAACTAGCAATTTGTTAAGAAACAACTTGCCATGTTATTTTCTGAAACAACAGTTAGAAAAATTGTGTTGTATCCACTTGGAAAACCATTGGTACCATCCTGACTTGCACATAACCTTCAACAATTTTTTTTATTTGGATACCACATGGTGATGATGTACCATTCACTTTGTATCGAATGGTTTGGGCTCATGAAATTAAAGGAGGGGTCTTTGGAGATCTATTTGTCCTTGTGTATCTTGAGGGCAACATTATTGCAGCCCAATATCAGTAGCAGCTCTACGCTTTCCATAAGTGGAGAGAGAGACAATGTGGGGTAGGCCATTTTGTCTACCATGTTCAATTATGCAGCCCACCTACATTGCAGGAGCCTAAGGTGGAGGAGATTTTCCATGAGTTGCCATGTTGGAGGGTGACTCACTTTTTGTGGATGATAGCTTGGGGATGGAGGCTTCACATGGGAATGATAGTTCCCAATACATTTCAAATTCCATGCCTCAAGAAGGCCTCTAGACAACATATTGTTGCCTCCATGGGTGTTTTACTTCTACTTGAGGATAGCTATTTGGGATGGTTACCAAAAGCTAACTTGCATACTTTGGAGAGGCAATAGATCCCAAGAAAATAAAGACTATCATGGAATAGAGAGTGACCAAGAATGTGGCATATATACGTTCCTTTATGGGATTTGTGGGATATTATAGGCGTTTCATCAAAGGATTTTCAAAAATTTCCTTTCCAATTACATCTTTGCAACGAAAGGGGAAGGTGTTTAAATGGACAAGCGAATGTTAGGCTAGTTTTGAATTATTGAAACACATGCTTAATATTTCACCTGCGTTGAGGGTAGCTGACCCCAACAAAGAATTTGAAGTATGCACCGACGCGTGTAAGGAAGAAGTAGGAGCAATATTATCTCAACGAGGAAGGGTTGTTGCCTATGAGTCAAGAAAACTAAAAGATCGTGAACAACAATATTCCAATTATGATTTGGAGTTGATAGTGGTAGTGCACACATTTAAGGTGTGGATACACTACTTATTGGGAAAGAGGTTCTTGTTCAAAACAGATCATAGTAGTTTAACCAACGTTTTTAAACAAGCTGATTTAAATGCTAGCTAGGCAAGGTGGGATGTGTTTTTAAGTGAATTTGATTTTGACATTCCGCATGTTAAAGGCAAGGAAAATCATGTGGCTGATGCCTTGAACAAAAAACTACATTTTGTTTATGAAGTCTACTTTAATTAGGTAGAATTAAAATTTCACAATCATATAAAAGAAGAAGTTGAGAAAGATCCTAAATACCAATTCCTATGGCAGCAAGAAAAGGAAGTAGAAAAATAGGAAAAGCCATCAGATTATGGGATTAACAGATATTAGCTTAAATTTTAAGGGAAAGTTATATATTCTAAATCAGATAAGTTTCAAAGAGCTGATCTTGGATGAATACCATTGCAGAAATTATTCTGGACACCCACGATACCAGAAAATGCTGACAACAATAAGGAAAGTTTATTTTTGGCTCGGTATGCCGAAGAATATTTCTGAATATTTAAATAAGTGTCTGGAATGTCAATAAGTTAAGGTGGAGCATCAAAATCTAGTAGGATTATTGTATCCCATACCTATACCTAAATGGAAATGGTAGGGTTATATCATTATATTTTATTACTGGTCTACCAAGATAAAAAAGGCATAATGATTTTATAATGGTAGTGGTTTATAGACTAAGAAAGGCATCTCACTTTATACCTATACAATCCACTTACAAAACGGTGCATATTGCAGATATTTTCATGAAAGAAATATTTAGGTTGCATGGCATCCCAAAAAAAGTCATCTCGGATTGAGATGCAAAGTTCACTTCAAATTCAGTAGCACTTATCATGCACAGACGTATGGACAAACAGAGTGAGTCAATCAAATCCTGGAAGACATGTTGCACATGTATGTAATGCATTAGCCCGCAAAGTGGGAATATTATCTACATATGGTGGAATTCGCGTACAATAATGGTTACCAAGAGTCTCTTAAAATGATTCCATTTAAAGTGTAATATCCAAAATGGAAATAAACAACAATATAAGCACATAAACAAAGACATACAGCAACTAGAGACAAAACATAAGGGAAACAGACAATATGGAGAATGTTGATCCATTTTATTAATACTGATAAATGGAAATGAGTACATAGGTGATCAGAATGATGGCACCTTGGCTTGCACTAGGCAAGCGTAGAAATACTCTCAGGAAATGATCTTGAATGGTTGCTCCCTCTGGTCTGCGTTATCTCCAAAGCTGCTGGTACTACTATTGTGTTGCTGCTACTGTTGGAATGAAATGAATCTTTGGGGCTACTCCCCACCTCGGAAAATTCTGAAACTTCGGGAATAACCTCTACTCCAAAAACCCAGAAAATCCAAAAAATATTTTCAGAAATGGCCGATCCCCACAAATGGCTCCCTTGAGGCACTATGCTATTCCTCAAGGA
This sequence comes from Pinus albicaulis, assembly GCA_034641835.2. Taxonomy (NCBI): domain Eukaryota; kingdom Viridiplantae; phylum Streptophyta; class Pinopsida; order Pinales; family Pinaceae; genus Pinus; species Pinus albicaulis. The sequence continues at coordinate 1,201,332,908 of CM076577.1, forward strand.
GGGATGTTGGCTCTGAATTATCTTCTCCAAATAATGGCCCCCGACTCCTCCAAAATGTTGGAATAGGGAAGGGCTGGTCCCTTACCCACTATCCCAGGCTGAATCCACAACAAATCCCCAATCTAGAACCACCTCCTTTCAATACTACGTCCTCCCTCTCACTGACCACATTGTCTCTCTGAGTGGATGCTCCTCCTGTGGTAGCTGCAACTCTCTCCGGCAAAACAAGGATTAAAATCCTCACTCGAGCAGGCACTCGAAGTCCCCCGGGGTTGAGGTTGGGATATTTGAGTGGAGACACCCGATGTACTGAACAGTACGTGCAAACTTTGCTAAATAGCACGCGTGCTCAATGTCAGAAGACAAATATCAAAGATGCATAATAAGAATGAATGAGAATGAGGAGACGCTTCCTCCTTTTATGCTTGGTGAGCGTTTCCCACACCTAGGCCCCACCAATATCTACGTTGTCCCTCTTGGCCCATGCTGTCCAACTCACTCTGCACTGGCTTGGCCCCACAATGTCTACGCTGCTCCTTTTCCTGTGCTGCCACTTTACCACTAGGCCCCACGTTTCCAAATAGACATGTCTCTTAAGTGACTTTAGGAAATACTTTTTATCCTAAGTGTGAGCTAAGTGTCCCCTTCACCCACTTTATTTATATTTTAACTTTATAAAGGCAAAATAGTCAAAATTAATATTTTCGATTAGCTATTTCTAATTAGGAATATTACAGTCTCCCCCGGTAAAATTTTTCTTGTCCTCAAGAAACTGTAATGATGGATGCTGCAGAATCTTCTCACTCTCCCAGGTGGCATCCTCATCCGGAAAATTCCTCCATATCACTAGGTACTCCCTGACTGTCTTACTCTGTAGCTGCCTCTCCCTAGTGTCAATAATGGCCTCTGGCTGTAGCACCAAATGCCCCTCATAATCTGTGGGCGAAAGCTCCTCTATTGCAGTCACCTGCTGCCCCAGTGCCTTCTTCATGCATGATACATGAAAAATGTTGTGAATATTTCTACCCTTGGGCAGCTCCAACTCATATGCAACCTGTCCCACTCTGCGTATCACCCTGTAAGGTCCATAGAAGAAAGGCTTGAGATTTTCATCCCCTTCTGCTTTAGCATGGACTGTTTATATGGCTGCAAACATAGGTAGACCAAGTCCCCTACCTAAAACTGCCTCTCAACTCGTCCTGTGTCAGCGTACAATTTCTGTTGGTTCTGCGTTGTAGCCATGTTATCCTTGAGAGCTCGAAGTATATATTGACTCTCTTGGATCCAATCCTTGGCTCTATGAACCTTGCTAGCACCAAACATTATGTCAGCAAAAGATAAAGCATGATACCCATACAATGCAAAAAACGGAGACATACCAATGGACATATGATGAGTGTTGTTATAGCAGTACTCCCCCAAGTGAAACCATCTCAACCATGCCTTCTGCTGCCCTCTGACATAGTTACGCAAGTATCTCTCCAACCACTTGTTCACTATCTCAGTCTGTCCATCCGTCTGGGGGTGGTAGCTAGTACTGGAGTTAACTCAATGCCCACCAAACAGAAGAGCTCCTGCCAAAATCTGCCCATGAAGCGGTTGTCCCTGTCATTGACAATGGTCTTTGGGAGACCATGCAAACTGAAAATTTCCCTGAAGAACAACTTTGCTACCTGTGTTGCATTGTAATGTGCCGATATGGCGAAAAAATGAGCATATTTAGTTAGCCGATCAACTACTACAAATATGCAATCCTTGCCCTGTATCATGGGTAGCCCTGTAATGAAGTCCATCGAAATACTCTCCCATTTTCCCTCAGGTATGGGAAGAGGCTGCAATAATCCTGCTGGATGGTTCATCTCCCCCTTGTTACACTGGAAAACTTCATACTCCCTAACATTTTGGAGGATGCCCTCGTTGAGGCCCTTCCAAGAGAACCTCTCCCTAATGGCCCTATAGGTTTTGGTAAACCCCTGGTGGCCTAATAATGGAGAATCATGCGAGGCATGTAATATCTTCTTCTTGAGTTGGGAGCCCTCAGTCAAGAATATCATTTCCCTGTAATAGATCACCTCATCCATCACTCTGTACCTATCATCTCTCACCTGTCCATCCAAAATCTCATAAGCAAAATGGTCCTTGGAGTACTATACCAACAGTTGAGCCCTCCAGTCCATGTCCAAACTCATCAAGGAAAACACTGTCGGTCTGCGGGAAAGTGCATCTGCCTCAACGTTATTCTTCCCCTTGACATACTCGATGTCAAAGTCATTATTGAGGTATAAAAGGTATCTTTTTAACACCTATTTATCCTACATTAATCGTCAATCCAGGAACAACTTTTTGTTTCAAGAGTGTACTTTGTTTGAGGCTACAATTCAAGCTAAGATTAATGCTTTGTAAGATGTAGCACAGTGTTCTAAATACAAGATTAAACGGATGCTTGGAAAAGAAATCTAATTACAATAACATGAACTCAAATGCTTTGAAATCCAACTATTCACTCAACAAACATCAATCAAGGATACATTAGCAATAACTCATTCCTCTAGAAATTGATGCAATTGAAATCAAATTGGAACAAGACAATCAATCTGGGAATGTGGAAGCAATAACCAGTGTTCTCTACAGTTGACAGTCATGCTTTAAAGTAATTAAGGGGAAATAGAAATTGAACTAAAGCTGCTATTGAAAGTAAACTAGGAAAACTCTTTAAAAGCAAACTCTTTGCAATCTGTAAACTAATGAATTGGAAATGAACAGTGCAATGGAATTGAACAACAATGTAAATGAGTAGAAAATTGTAACTCAGAAGAATAGAACAGCAAATACTAACTAATGAATCTGAATAGCAGATCTTAACTTAATGGAATCGAATAGCTAGTTCTATTAAACACCAAACCCTGTCAACAACAACCATTGTTAAGCAACAATTCGAAATGAACAACAATCCAACGGAACAGAAATCAATTGGAACAGAACATCTAATGCTGAACAACAAAGCTCTGTAAGGTATAAAAAGATAAATAATACAGGAATTAAGGTCCTTGTCAAAACGGAACAACAATGCAATTCATTAACATAACGAAATCAATCAGTAATTCAACAGCAAACCAATTAACTTGCAAATGTAATGAAAACCACCACAAACTATCACACGACAATAATTGAAAGATAGAGATACAAACAGCAGACCGATCCACTAGGGCCAGGCCCTTAGCACCAGCGAAACATTGCTGGGTTACTGCAGAGCTTGAGAAATGGAACGAAAACGCATCTTTGTATTAATCAAACATAAATAGTGTTTACAACGATCGCTCTCTGATTATGAGAGTTAATAAGAAAATGCAGAGTTATACAGAGAATGCTCAATCAATGATTCGACCCTTTCGATCTCTAAAGGCATTGCCTTTTATAATAGTTTCGACGGATAAGACAAGGAACATGATAAGACCAAACAACGATCCCTCGGGATCGAAAGATCCTAAGGGATTCGCTCCTTTTCTTTCTTTAGCTCACGCTTGATATTATTTGGCTATAGTCATGCTGTTCCCTGTCTTCTCTTAGCTATGTGTTCTGATTTCCTTCTCTTTGACTGGATACGGTCTATCACTGGAGGAACAACAGTTACTCCTGCTTTAGCCTTGCCTTTCAAATAGTTTTTTACTCCGTTTGTTTCCTGTTTTTACAATAAAAGGCAATTTTTAGTTACTTTTCACAATAAACACAAGTCTTTGCAATTCTACCATAATTCTGCAATAAATCACCTTTCTAGAATAAAAAGAGTTATGTTTAAAGGAAAAAGATGAGAAAATGCATGGTGAATTCATACCTTTTCCAGTGCTCAACATACCCCCTTACTTACCCTTTTTCATGTCCTCATGAAAACCATATTTTACTTGTAAATCAGTTAGAGAATAGGATAGAGAGGGTTTTTCATTAAGAGGCCTAAAACCATGATTTGCAGCTAAAGCTTCAAAGACATGCCTTGTCTGTCCTTCAGGTAATTCATAAATGGCTTTATAATTTGTTGTAGGATACCATACAATGGGACTTCGAAACCTACACCCTAGCCAGAATGGACCTTCCCTTAAGATGAGGTTGCTATAGAGAACCAAGCGGTCAGCAGCTAATCCAAAATTTCTATAATTAAATGGCTCTCAATTTTGAATATTCTGATTGGAAATATCCCATCGGACTTTAGCTGCTGTATAGGCCTGGTTTCTAATGGAGAGAAAATATTCTACCCCATCCAAGACAATTTCTTTATGGACAGGCCCCAATGCTTGGATAACACCCTCTCTTGTCATTAGGCTCTTCTTCCTAGCCCATAATTGTAATGGGTGTTTTGGTTCACTCCTAACCCACAAGTCTAACCCATTTTCTTGCCTTTGGAAAGTATTATAGGCCTTGATCCATTTCAACTGGTTGACAGAAAATGAAATAAATGCTTGGTATTGGATGTCACCCACAAAATTGCTGGGATTTATCTCAATTTCATCCTCCAATGTAAGATTGTGCAAATAGAACTCACAAAGGAGGCACTGTACCTTAACCCCATAGAGTTTGCAGCATTTCAAAAAATCATCTACAGTTTTTAATTCTATAGACTTTCCTACCCTAACTGCTTTAATTTTTAACTATAAATATCCCTCTAATAAAAACAAAGCATAATTCTTGGCAGGGCATCTACAAGCTAGAACATCTGTGTATAAGGAGCAGAGAGTATCCATTTGATTCTGGGCCATTTTTAATTTATTCCTTACCTTTTCAGCCTTCTCTTCTACCTTTCGATACTTCTCATAGGCTTCAGCCTCTGCTGCATGGATGTTCCTCATTTGCTGTTGTAGCTCCTGGTATTTTCCTTTAGGAACAATATCTTCTTCAAGTCTTTCTCTTTCCTGCTGAGCCTGTGCCAGCTCCTCTTGGAGTTTGGCTATAGTAGGATCACTAAAAGTGTTTTGACTGTAGGCCTGTGCACTCTCATTTGAGGCTGTTGTATCTGGAACAACTACTTCTGGAACAACTGCCTGTTGTTCCATGTCTTCTTGATTGGGCTCAGCTTGGGTTTCCATAGTCTTTGCAACCTGGGTCTTTGCTTTGGTGGCTACTTTCCTTTTCTTTTGGGTTCATTTGGTGGATATGTTCCTTTGTTTTAGAGTTCGATTGGGAGCTATCTTCATTCTAAGAACCCTAATACTCTTTCTAAGTTGTTCCACTAGATTTTGAAGCTTCTACCGTTCCCTACTAAGTTTCTCAAGTTCAGTTAATTTCTTTCTCCTCCTAGGAGGAACGACTGTTCCTTTTTCTGAATCCAATTGCTCAGCTGGGGTTTGTTTTTCAGTAGCCATGCCTTCGCTCAGGTTGGCTTCTCTATTTTCTACTTGGAACACTTCTTCAGTGTTCATATGCTCCCAGCTACATTCTTTAGGGGTAGTAACCTTAATTGGTTTTGTTGTTCCCTGAGAATTTTCAGTTTGGAACACTTCTTCAGTGTTCACCTCTTCCTGGCCACATTTCTTAGGGGAAGTAACCCTAGCTGGTCTTGTTTTTCCCTAAGGGTTTTCTTCTTCTATTTCATCAAGTATTCCCTCAGTTGTGTCTTTACCGGTAGCAGATTGTTCCTGCAATTGGTTTATCTCAATACTGAAGTTCAGTGGGCTGTGGGTTGTATGTATTCGCTCATGTTGGCCAAAATTTGGGCCAATTGGTCCTCCTGCAAAGGGCTTTGTGGTGGAATTGCAGTGGTGGTTTCGGTAGGTTCTGCTCCCTCTCTTTCATTCTCACTACTGTGATTATCTTCTTCCCCTTCACAGGTATGGTAACTTCCTTCTTCCTCATCATAGTAGCGAATCTCTTCTTCTACACTGGTATGAGGACCTCCTTCTTCTTCCTCATTTCCTTCCTCTCAATCATTTCCTTCCTCTTCATCATTCCCTTCTTCTACACTAGTGTGGTGGCTTTGTTCCTCACCACTGGTGTGGTGACTCTCTTCCTCATCATCCTCATCGGTGTGGTGACTCCCTTATTCAAGTTGTGGGGGTTGCTCATCCTTCGAACTGGGCAATTCTAGGGGTTGGCTAATGCTACCCTGAAAACCTTCTATCATTCCCCTACTTCTCCTTAACCTCGAGGATTGTCTACGTTTTGATGGCTATGCTACTGTGCTAGTCATTCTCTTACGTTTTGGGGCAGGTAGGGCTAATCCTCCATTAATTGAAAATATCAGTTCTTCCCAACTGGTCTGCTGTTGGGCAAGGCTGTAACTCACTATCAATTTGATTAAGCAATGGTGGCTCACTGCCATGTCTATATGACGAGCTTTTCTTATACTTTGGGCGGCATCATGCAATAAGAAATTTAAAAATGCAGGCAGGTTTATGGTACATTTCTGTTTTAACACTGCTAATAGCTTAAGGTGGCGAGGTCTTACCACATATTTTCTCCCATCACATGTTATTTAGCCCTGTACCACTTTTGCCAACTCTGTCCATGGTTCACCCAATGATGTCGATTGAACTCCTTTCCCTTTAACAACCAGGTTCTGTCCTTCATCTTGGAAAAGGCTCATGGCTTCTTGGAGTTTCACCTTCTTATGGGTCCAGATGGTTCCTTCCACTGGTAGACCAGACACCTCTACGATTATTTCGTCTGTTACTGTTATCTGCCTACCTCTAACCATGGAGTAACCTTCCTGCAAATTCTGTAAAAACTTGATAGCTACCGTTTGATGAGGTTGTTGCAGCCTTGTGAGGTAGGTAATCCACCCTATTCTTTCCAAAATTTCCCGTGCAGCGCTTGAAACAGCTAGCACCTATGGCTCACTACGAATTGGTCGTCCTCCCATTTTGTCTGCACACTGTTAATTCTTCACAAATGCATAGTAATGTAATGGAACAACACATCATAATATATCGGAATAATACCATTAAGTTTTTGTTATTATTGAGAATATAGGGATTTTATTCGCATCCAGCCATAAAATATAGGGATTTGACCTGCATGCAGGCATCTGCGCCCCCCTTGAAGGATGATAGATCGTCCTTGACCGTCAAACAAGAGAGCAAGGTACTGCACAACAGATGTACATCATTTGAAAAACATACACACTTATGATACTATCACAAATTATTACATTACTGAAATCGATGCATATTATTAAATTGCGAATAGATATGGAAACGTTTATGCAATGATTCGAAGATAATGGAAAGGGACAGCTGATGTGGGAACAAGTACTCATGAAGTCATTACCCATATAAACTATTATGATCAAGTTCTAAATAATTTTCATGTATAATAGGCTCAAAAAAAAGGGTTTAAGGGTATACTCTCATTTGATCTTATATAAATATATAAGAAAAAGGTTCATCATTACTATTGATTTGAAAAGTGTGACTCCAATACCATCAGCAGAGCTCTGTTGCCCACAGGTGTCCATAACCTTGAAAAAGTTGCTTTTTCACCCTTGGAACCATTATCCTTTATTTATGCCTAGGGAAGTGCTTTATAATGTCATGATGGAGGCCACTGTGCTGGCTTGGGAACCAGATGAATCACAATGCCATTCACCAGGAAGGAGTGAAAAGTGGGCAGGTCGGCTCGTGATGAGACCTCCTGTTCCAAGGAATTTTTATTATATTTTTTTTTGAGTTGCCCATTGGACCATATCCCTGGTGTGGTGGCCATAATGGGAATGCCACTTCACTGCTTCCTTATGATCATGGTAGGTTGGCTCTTGATGAGAACCCCTATCCTCCATCTACCATATCATAGAATTGTTAGCAATCATATTGGTATTTGTCTTATTTTTATATATATAACTTCCCTACTTATATATAGAGGATGGCTCAACACTCCTTAAGAGTAGGGATGGTGGAAGAAGTCTGAACAAAATTCTGAACATCTCAATAGAGAAAACATGCCTTTATTCTTTATTCAATAAATACAAATCAAAGAGAGTTATGAGAGTTTAGGGAAGAACCAACATGATAAAGATACTCGATCATATTAATTTGAATGAGAATAAGGACCACAAAGTAATATAAATGGTTGTGTCATTTCCTTTTCCTTATCATTACAAAGCAATTTCTTAAAAATGACAATTTCTCTTGATTTTCTGATTTCAGTAATCTCTAATTTGTGTATCCTTGCATAAATTATATGTTTGATTTTCAAGGAGTCATGAAGAATTCAGAAAAACTCTCAAAATGTTGTTCAAAAATCAAGAAAAATGCACTCAAAAAGTGTTGTTCCTTTGGAAAGGAGTAGCAGAAACAATCTGCGAAAATGTTGTTCCTTTCGAAAGGAACAGCAAAAACAATCGACCAAACTACTATTCCTTTTGAAAGGAACATCAAAACCTATCAGCGAAAATGTTGTTCCTTTGGAAAGGAACAACAAAAATAAACAACAAAAACTGTTGTTCCTTTGAAAAGGAACAACAAAAACACTCGCAACAATGATGTTGTTCCTTTCGAAAGGAACAACAAAAAGTGTTGTTCCTTTGGAAAGGAACAACAAAAATTCTCAGCAAGCAAAGAAGAACAACTTAAGAAATAAAAATTCTATAAAAAAAAAACGAGCAAAGTAAAAGAAAAAAAAACTTTATGTACAAGTTTTGAAATAAAGAAATGATTCAATGAATGGTTGTCGAGGAGGAGTTATCTCCCTCAGCAAGAACTTCCATGGTAGAATCTTCCCGTAATTGTTGGTAAAAGGATTCCCGAGTAAGCAGTTTATATTAAAGTCGTACTCAATGACCATTTTCTTTGAAGGAATGTTCAGATCCGTCAATGGTGGTTAATGTGATGGTGCCATTATCATGCACCTTTTGTATCTCGTAAGGTCCAAGCCATCGTGTTTGGAGTTTTCCTGGGAAATCCTAAAACCTGGAGTCATATAGGAGTGCCCAATCCCCTTCGTGGAAGATTTTCTCTTTGATGAGGGCGTCGTACCATTTTTCTCTCTGTTGTTGAATTAATATAGTGTGTTGAAGAGTAGAGAGCCTAATTTCATCCAACTCATTGATTTGCAGTAATCTTCTGACCTGGGCTTCATTCAAGTCTAAACCCACCTCCTAGGCTATTCTTAATTTCTGAATTTCAAACTCTATCGGGAAGATGGGCTCTTTTCCAAATACCAATTGATACGGTGAATACCCCGTGGTACTTCTCCATTTGTCTGGTACGCCAACAAGGCTTCGGGAAATCTATAAGCCTAGTTATGTCTGTGTGAGGCAACTATTTTTTTCAGTATAGATTCAATTACTTTATTCGTGCTCTCTACCTGGCCGTTTTCCTGTGGGTGGCATGGAGTTGTGATTTTGTGCTGAATGTGGTAATTCTCTGATGTTTCAGTGAGTTTATTACCTACAAACTGCGATCCTCCATCTGTAATTATGTCCCTTGGGAGGTCGTATCGCACAAATATCTAGAAAAGGAATTGTATTACAGAGTCTTTTGTAGCTTTCGACTAGAATGTATGTTTTTTTATTTGATGGTGGGTTAATGGGACCAACAAAGTCGAGTGCCCAGCGTTCAAATGGCTCGATTACTAACTGTGGGTTCAAGGGCATTTCGTCGGACTGTCCAGGGCGACCCGCCCTTTGGCAACTATCACAAGCCTGTACAAACTTTTTAGCGTCTTTAAACATAGTAGGCCAATAGTAGCCTATCTGTCAAACCTTGTGGGCACTTATACGATCTACAAAATGTCCGCCACATGGCCCGTCATGGCATTCTTTCATAATATCAAATACTTCGTCCTCTCAGGTGCATCTCCTGATTTTCATATCTGACCCTGTATGAAACAGGTAGCCCCCAATCCAAGAGAATCGGGTACTACGTTGTATTATCTGTTTTCGTTCATTAAGCGTTAGATGTTTAGGTAATTTACCTATTGCCAAATAATTTGCTATATCAGCATACCATGGGGTTCTAACAGTAATAACAAACAAATGCTCATCTGGGAAGTGATCTTCGACTATTGCTGGATCTGTTGGTTTTGGCATTTGTGACAGGAAATCAGCCACAAGGTTCTCTTTTCTAGGTCGATATTTTATTGTGATATCGAATTCCTGCAATAAAATCAACCATCTTGTTACTTTACCATTTGTAATAGGTTTATTTGCTAAAACTTTAATGGCAGAGTGATCAGTATATAAAATTACAGGATACCCAGTTATATAATGTCTAAACTTATTTACAGCATGAATTACAACTAAAAACTCCTTCTCAGTCACATTATAGTTTAATTCAGCAGGAGATAGATTTTTCCTAATATAATAGATTGCATATGGTTTCTTATCCTCTTCCTACCCAAGCACTGATCCAATGGATGTGTCTGAGGCATCAGATGAAATTTGGAATGGAAAATCCCCATTTGGGCCCCTCAGCACTGGGGTTGTTGATACAAGCTTTTTGAGATCCTCGAAAGTATGGTCACATTTATCTGTCCAAATGAAATCAAAATTTCCTGTTAGTGCATATAGAGGTGCAGCTATTCGAGAATAATGTTCTATGAATCTTCTATAATAACCGAAGAATCCGAGAAAGCTATGTACCTCTGTTTGTGTGGTAGGAGTAGGTATTAACAAAATTATCTGAATTTTAGCTGGATCTACCTAAATTCTAGCTGTTGAAATATAATGACATAATATGAGTCCTTTGGTCATCATCATATGACACTTTTCATGGCTTAAACAAAGCCTGGTTTCAATAGATCTTTGCAACACCTTTTCTAATTTTTCTAATGCTGGCTCAAAATAATCTTCGTAAGGTGTGAAGTCATCCATGTATACTTCGAGCCCTTCATTTATTAAGTCTGAAAATATGCTAAGAATGGCCCTCTGAAATGTAGCAGGGGCATTGCCTAGGCCAAAGGGTAAAACTTGATAGGAAAATGTCTTCCAAGGACAGGTAAAAGTGGTTTTGTCTTGGTCCTTAGGGGCAATCTGGATTTGATTGTACCCACTAAAGCCATCTAGGAAAGAAAAGAATTTCTTTCCTGCCAATGTGTCTAATACCTGGTCAATGAAGGGAGGGGGAAAGTGGTCTTTCTGGGTTGCTTTATTCAACTCTTAGTAATCTACGCATATTCTCCACTTTCCATTCTTCTTTGGCACCACTACTAATGGAGAGACCCACTTGCTATCAGATATTGGGTAAATGAAATTGACATCCAATAGCTTTTGTAATTCAGCTTTCACAATATCTTTAAGGTGAGGGTTTAATCTTCGTTGGGGTTGGTGAATGGGTCTAGCATCTTTTTCTGTATAAATGTGGTGTGTACATAACTGGGGGTCAATTCCCTTCATGTCTGGATAATCCCATGCAAAGGCTCCCTTATATTTTCGTAGTAATTGGACCAACTTCTCTTCTTGTTCAGCAGTCAGGTTTTTGTTAATGTTTAAAGTTTTCTTGGTTCAATTTCCACAATTTTTCTATTGTAAACATAGGTAGTGGGTATTGATTGATCATGTATGTCTTTCAAAAGATATTCTTCTTCTTTATTACCAAATGCTGCCTTAATCATGTGACATTGCAGATGGGATCTAATTTTTGGCTTATTGATGAAACTGTTAATAATGTCGTCCTCTGTTTGGTCTTTAAAATCGAGGGCATCTTCTATGGTTAATGGTGATCTCATATTTTCCATGAGATATGATACAGGTTGTTTCCTTGTTTTGATTATTGATAGGCTTGGTTGGGCTGGGGGATATAAAGCTAAGTTCTTGACATAGTTTCCCCTTATTATAGTCATGTTGCCTTGTCGGCAACCAATGTAAGCATCAGTAGTTTCCAACCAAGGTCTACCTAGGATCATCGGGTGTCCATCTAGCCGATTCTTTGGATTGATAATCAGGAAGTCAACAGAGTAATCCCAGGAATCTACAGATACCATTACATCTTGTATTGTACCTTCTTGTTTGACTACCGATCGGTCAGCCAATTCCAATAAGGTTGTTGTTGGATCTAATGATGTAATGCCAAGTTTTTGACAAGTGGTGGTTGTTAGGATATTAATTTCAGCTCCAAAATCAACTAAGGCATTTGGAAATTATTACCCATTGATTTGCACCGTCACTATAGGATTTCCTAGGTCTTCATATTTTACAGGTGTTTCCATTCCTGATAATAAGTCAGATAGAGTATTGACTACTTGGATAGTTGGGTTGGTTTTTGTTCTCCTCTTTGGCTTCTTTATACATAATTCCTTGATGGTCTTTGCATAAATAGGAATGTCTTGGATAACTTTGAGGAGAGGGATTTTTATACACAATTTTTTTAATTCTCCCAGAAGATCAAAATCAGGATATTCTATTGGGCAAGGTATGATTAATCGTTCTCGAAATGGTGGAGAAGAGGTGGTTTCTTGTTGTTGAGTTTGTTGTTGAACCACATTCACTTTTTGCAATGTTTGTTCTGCAGGTAACGGATCTTCAATTTGAACATTTTTATCTCCCTCTGTTTCTACTATGCGCCCAGATCTCAATTGAAGGTCATTGCACTCCCTCAGTTAAGTTTCTAGTTCTGGTGGTTCCATTATTTAGACAGACTGAACTGGCCTATTGTTTGGGTTTGGGTTGGGTTGGGCTGGGAGTTGTGGTCTTAAATTGGTCTGGGGGTTTTGTGGCAATGTATAGGGGGCTGCCAATGTAGGTTGAGAGAGAGGGATTGTTCCAGTTGGCTGATTTGTAGGTCTTTTCCAGTTTGGCTACCAGGTTTGACTCTGCAAAGTGGAGGGGGACCATTGTGTTGGATAAGCATTGTTTTGCCAAAACGATGGGCAGAAAGGAAAATTTGGCCAATTAGTTTGGTTTGTTTGAATTGGCCATGGTGATGTAGGAAATGGATGTTGTGACCAATTGGGGAAAGGTGGCCGATTTTTCCACATTCCATTATATTGCTGAGCATTATTCTAAGGAAACTGAAAACAAGAGGATGGATCAATTGGCAAACTTGTTTGTCGTGGCTGCCATTGTCGGCGGTGATTAAGTAGGCATACCATTTCTGATTCTTCTTCCGTATCTTTGTAGACTGCTTTCAATCTAGGGAGTGAGGGGAAACCTTCTGTGGAGTGATCTTTTGTGCAGATGGCATAGACTTTGATTATATCCAGTGGGCACTCTTTATGGTTGTGTTTCTTCCTGCACTTAGGACAGAATATTGCCAAGTTTTGTTCTGATTCTGCTTGCTTTTGTTTGGCTTGCATAATGTCAAAATGCGTTGTTAGAGTCCCTAGAATATCATTTTTAAAATCTTCCAGCAGATTGCCAATCTCTGCACAGGTTACACCTTCACTAGAGGTCTTATTATCCCTTGTGATCATGTCACGTTCTACTGATTTTAGCCTTGTGCTGCCTCTCGAACTCCTGATACACAAATCAATAATGTTAGCATATATTTCCTGATATATATCACCTTTTCCCATAATATTTAATGTTTCAACCCATTGATCCTTCATCCCCCTAATTAATGTAGTTTTCAGCACATTATCAGGTAAGGGTAAAGATGCATAAGGAGATCTCTAGAGGTTGTATTGAAATCGTTCCACATATTCTTCCAGAGTTTCATTAGGTTTTGTTGTCATCTGAAATATTTCATCTTTCAGTTCCCAGGACCTGCAATAATCCTGATATTTCTTTAGAAACGCAACTTTCATCTGATCCCAATCATTTATAACAACTCCACCTAATCCCATAAACCATCATAAAGCTACTCCTTTTAATGTGGAAGGAAATAATTTTAATTTTTGTGGATCAGTGGTATAGTCATACCCCCTGCATAATACATAGAATTCAAACATAAATGCATCTGGATCTTCCAATGTTAAGCCATGAAATGTAGGAATATGTTGAAGAGGAATGGCCTTGCATCAACTGCAGTGTCCACAATGGGATATTGCAGTGTGGAAGTTTGTTGAGGTGTTTGCTAGTTTTGGTTATGGGCCATTTGATCAAATATATGCCAATATACTTCTGGGATTTCAAAGGAATTCCTAGGCTGACTAGAAGGAATGGGAATGACCTTGACAACACTCCCTTGATCTGGAATAATAAGTGTTCCCTGTTGGCCTACTATATGAGGAGATTTAGGTCCTTTGTTTTGAATGATTTTGACAACACTTCCCTTATCTGGGCTACTCATTGTTTGGATTACTTCAAGAGGAGATTTTGGTTCTTCTATTTCCCCTGTTTCCCCTTCTCCTTCGCGGAGATTACTAGAGTTCCATTCTTGTGGAGAAATTAGGCAAGAATTCTCAATTTCTTGGGAATCTTGCTCAATTCCTTCTGTTTGACTATGTACCTCAGCAAAGGCTACAGATGGTGACTCTGTGACCTGAAGGGAACTAGTAGGTTGTCTAGAAATAACTTTCCTAGGTCCTACTGAAGGCTGAGATTCAGTTTTCTTAAGGATTTCGTCAATGAAATTTGTTTGCCCAAGGGTCACCAGTCCCTTAGGTTTTTCGGGTCTAGGAGGAAGTTTTTTTTGTTTATCTTTTCTATTCATTCAAAAAAAAAAGCCTTCATTCGTACCAAAAAAAAAAGAATTTACTCAATTCTGCTATGAAGCGGGCCGTGAGCAAGTATGTTTCTTGCTTGGTGCGCAGGTTCTTACCTTTCGTCTTTAATACCCAATTCTTCCCAAGCAGAAAAAAAATCAAATGTGCATCACTCCTTCTAAATGGCATACACTCTCCCTGGCAACGGCGCAAAAATGTTGAGGTATAAAAGGTATCTTTTTAACACCTATTTATCCTACATTAATCATCAATCCAGGAACGAATTTTTGTTTCAAGAGTGTACTCTATTTGAGGCTGCAATTCAAGCTAAGAGTAATGCTTTGTAAGTGTAGAACATTTTTCTAAATACAAGAGTAAACAGATGCTTGGAAAAGAAATATAATTACAATAACATGAACTCAAATGCTCTGAAATCCAACTATTCACTCAGCAAACATCAATCAAGGATACATTAGCAATAACTCATTCCTCTAGAAATTGATGCAATTGAAATCAAACTGGAACAAGACAATCAATCTGGGAATGTGGAAGTAATAACCACTGTTATCTACAATTGACAGTCCTGCTTTAAAGTAATTAAAGGGAAATAGAAATTGAACTAAAGCTGCTATTGAAAGTAAACTAGGAAAACTCTTTAAAAGCAAACTCTTTGCAATATGTAAACTAATGAATTGGAAATGAATAGTGCACTGAAATTGAACAGCAATGTAAATGAGTAGCAAACTGTAACTCAGAAGAATAGAATAGAAAATACTAACTAATGAATTTGAACAACAGATCTTAACTTAATGGAATCGAATAGCTAATTCTATTAAACACCAAACCCTGTCGACAACAACCATTGTTAAGCAACAATTCGAAATGAATAGCAATCCAACGGAACAAAAATCAATTGGAACAGAACATCTAATGCTGAACAACAAATCTCTGTAAGGTATAACAAGATAAATAATACAGGAATTAAGGTCCTTGTCAAAACGGAACAACAATGCAATTCATTAACATAACGAAATCAATTAGTAATTCAACAACAAACCAATTAACTTGCAAATGTAATGAAAACCACCACAAACTATCACACAAAGATAATTGAAAGATAGAGATACAAACAGTAGATCGATCCACTAGGGTTGGGCCCTTAGCACCAGTGAAACATTGTTGGGTTACTACAGAGCTTGAGAAATGGAACGAAAACGCGTCTTTGTATTAATCAAACATAAATAGTGTTTACAACGATCACTCTCTGATTACGAGAGTTAATAAGAGAATGCAGAGTTATACAGAGAATTCTTAATCAATGATTTGACCCCTTCGATCTCTAAAGGCATTGCCTTTTATAATAGTTTCGACGGATAAGACAAGGAACATGATAAGACCGAACCACGATTTCGATCCTGAGGGATTCGCTCCTTTTCTTTCTTTAGCTAGTGCTTGATCTTCTTTGGTTGTTGTCATGTTGTTCCCTGTCTTCTCTTAGCTATGCATTCTAATTTCCTTCTCTTTGACTGGATATGATCTATCACTGGAGGAACAATAGTTACTCCTGCTTTAGCCTTGCCTTTCGAATAGTTGTTTACTCCGTTTGTTTCCTGTTTTTACAATAAAAGGAAATTTTTATTTACTTTTCACAATAAACAAAAGTCTTTGCAATTCTACCATAATTCTACGATAAATCACCTTTCTAGAATAAAAAGAGTTATGTTTAAAGGAAAAAGATGAGAAAATGCATGGTGAATTCATACCTTTTCCAGTGCTCAACAACCTCCTCCTTAAGCCCCCTGGTGGCCAACCCGCTACGTGTCACCACATTCACACTCAGATCTTTGTTTCGCAGCTCAGCCTTAACTCTCTACACATTCTACGTAGGTGTCGACTGCTTTTCCTGCATTTTTGCTATCAAGATCGGGAAATCTTCAATCGCATGGTCCAGCTATCTGTAATATCGGCAGGATTGCTTAGTGTGGTTTGGGAAGTCCCTTACAAAGTGTCCTGCTTCTCCACAGTTATAGTAGATGAGTTGACCTCGTCCCTATCCTGCACTTCCATCGCGTCCTCCTCCCCTGCCCCTTGATGGGGAGTCGCCTATACCTACAAGGGATTTTGGTGACATAGGGTCTAATTTTAATCTATATAAGTTTCCTCGATCAATCATCAAATCATAATTCCAGTAGTTCTGTTCGTCATGTCCCACCGATCTGAAAAACCTGCACCATTGTTGCTTTACCTCTAGAACTTATGCAGCAAGGCGGGGATAGTGGTTAGTATCGTGCAGCCCTGCAACACGGAAATCATCGCACCAGAGCGTTGGCCCACTGGGTCCCGCATTTTCCTAGGGCGCAATGGGCTAGGTCCCCTGGACTGCACATAATCTGCTAATAGAGGAAAATTATCCTTCGTAGGGCTATTCACCCAGCATCGTATGCACCATATTTCGGGGCTATCTTCTGCCCCTCGTTCCTTTCGCAGGTTCTGGATCTCTACATGCATCGCTTCTAGCTGTCCTTGGATCTATTGGACGTCCAGCTGAGTCTCGTCTCGTGGTGCAGCTTCTAACTTCATGGCACCTTCCAAGGCCTTCTCCTGCGATTCGAAATTTTGGAGCCCCATAGGTACACACAGGTGAGGTAGCAACATAGCAATAAACCATTCCATGTGCTTTTTGTGATCATATTGGAATCCCCCTTCTCTGATCACCTTCTTTAGTCATTGATTGAACTCCCACACAGATTCAGAAGGTCCTTGCTTGAAGTCCTTTAGATCAACCACGATTTGGGAGTAGAACTTAGGTTTCTTGAACTGCTGTTTCAGGGCGTTCGTAATCTCTTCAATGGTTGCATTTGTGTTTTGGCCGATGTATCCCATGTACTAGTCCAAAGCTCTTCCTTCAAAGGCAAGGGACACCTATGCCCTTTTAACCGCATCACTAGCCACATTTTTCACAATCCATACCAATCTTGTGACAAACCAGAACTGATCCATGTCTTCATCCCGCACACCCTTAAAGGTCGGAAATTTCATGTGTGCAGCCATGTCGTCTTCCGGTAGCGAAGGGGTCAATGAATTCTTACCTCTATGCTGATTTGAAAGTAGTGTGGCTGGAGAACTCTGCGAAGCTGCTTCCCTTACTGGACTGTAGACCAATCGATCTCCTTCTAGGTTGGCCCTATAGTACTTTCCACTCCGCGTTGTGCTCTCATCTAGATCAAAGGTCATTCACTCGGTATGGCTACACATAATACTATTTTCGCATAATAATATCTTGATCAGCAATGGAAATGTCTTCAAAAACTTACCTCGGAACCCCATGAAGAATATTCACTCTGCTTCAGAGTAGGAGACAAACTATTGATGGAAAATTATGTCACAAATCCCCCTAACACGCTATCTACCAAATGGTCCACTGTGCGAGTGATGGTGTTATCAGTCTTTTCTAGCCGCTGGATTAGTTCGGGGGTCCACTCTATGATCCACTCATCCTTCCAACACTTCTGAAACTCTACCAGTCTTGTGAGCCACTCCTGGAGCTCGATCGCAATCGTTACAAAGAGGATCTCGTATATCTCCATGAAAATGTACTATTTCTTCCACTCTTCGGTGATCACCATCTTACTATGGTTTTCTTTAATGGCAAATTCCTGAACTTGCTGTTCAAACCATTCATCAATTTCTTTTCTCTCCGGCTTACAGTATGGCCTTGGCATTACCCGATCCCTCTCTCAAAATGCTCCAAGTCCTGGCAACGAAACCATTTTTTGGCTCGAGGGGTCCTGAACTAGGTTCAGATGTTCAAGGTTTGCCAACAAACCCCTATACTACTGGCCTTTTCGACAATGACCTACTTGCGCAGGCCAAAGTCTCACCTAAAGTAGTATGGGTGGGTGCTAGAACTAGGTTTTTGCACCCTAGGAGAGGGTAGGTAAGTCAAACAGAGCTGCGTTCACCCTGATCGTGATCCAATCCAGTATCATAGAGCCTAGATTCCCTTCGCATCCACGTGCAAAACATCAATATTACTCATAGAAATCAACAAATCCAGAATTCATATAACAATACACAACTATTTCAGATATTCTTGTATGAAGCAAGTAGAAAAAACCCAGATCACAGCATAAATAAGTACACAAGTATGTTCTCAACTTAAACCAATAACATAGTAACATATACTAAGTAATCAAGACGTCATAGATTCATATCACAGTAATTCCGATGGATTCAGATAGGCAACAATACTTCTGCATTCATTAATCTTTCAGATATACTTACAAAACCCCAAAAAACCAACCTACGCACACAGTAGCAGGGTCTGCACACAACAGGACAGAGCCCCTCTGCACACACAACAGCATGAGTCCTTACCCCAAAAACCCTGACCAGATCTATCGATTTTCACTTAGCAACAATCTCTTATCATTCTTAGCTTATCCTACAACTCAAAAAGGTTCAAATACTTATACTATTTTAGCCTATGCATCCAATGGTCAGCAAAACATGGTTTACGGACTCTTGGTCTACCCTTGACCCATTTACAATGCTTTAGGGGCTTTGACACACCCCAAAACCCCTGCGCTATACTAAATATAATCATAAATATACAAAATGAACCAGTTTTGCAGCTTTGTAGGAGACCTTGTTCCAACACTAGCGTATAATATGCATAGACCAATATTGGGGAGAAACTCTTCCACCTTATGGGTGAAAAATTGGGGTGACACCCTATTTTCTAGAGATACCTCAACCTGAGAATCCCTACATCTCAATTCCTTACCCTGGGAGCTCATATAGTGAGGAAGAGCTAGTTGCTCAGTGTTCTTGATCAATACTGCTCTTTGTATATCATAAACATATCGACGTGATCATATTTGGTACCGAATTAAACAACTCACTGAATAGTTCAATCATAATGTATTAATAGCAATATTCCTCTTTCTTCCTATTCATGGAAGTCATCAAATCAAATATTATGTTAAAAAAAAACATGTCATAAAAAGAAACCTTATTCATCCTCCCTCTCACAGAGGCGAAAACTGCAATCCTAAGCTTATCTCAAACAAGAACATCTTAATATATGAAGATATCTCAGTTCCAGTTATAAACAAGATTCTCCACCAATTCGATCCCACTCTTTATTATAGCAATGTATCATTGTCACATCTAGAACCTACTCAAATAGCTTTCCAAAGAGCTTATTCAAGAAAAATACCCCACAAATATCCATGATAGCAATAATGTACTCAACCTCGGTCTTGCTTAAAGATATGGACTTCTATTTCTAGCTCATGCAAAATATCATGGTTGATAACAAACTGTAAAAACACCTAGATGTGCTCTTCCTAACAATAATGCAGTCTAGCCTAGACAACATTAGTGTATCCATGTAGTCATACATTTCTAGAAGTATACCTCAAACAAAGATTGATCATCTCATGCAAATATCTCAAAATGTGCTTGGTGGAAACCCAATGTCTATGAAGCTGCTCAATCATGAATTGAATTAGGTTTTTGTTTTTAAAACATATATCTAGATGGGTGTTCACACAAAACTTCCAAAGGAATATCCATAGTATTTTACATATCATATTGGTATTAGAGCATGTTCTTTTGGGTAATATTTTGGGAGGTTTTATGGGATCTAGGAAGTGGTGTAAGTAGAATGTTGTAGAGACTAATAATGCTCGACGAGTTCATTCATAATCAACTTGATTTGGTATAAGAGAGATTTTCAAGGCTAGAAGTACAAATCACCAATATTAGTTGGAATGTAAACCTCTTGATGGTATCTCTAGCAGACAAGATTGGAATATGAGACGATGGAGGTTCCAACTCAGAGGTCATATTAGAAGGAAAATTGAGGGATCACAAACATCCAAAGAAGGAGTCACTACCCATTCATAGTCCATATCTAGGATGAAATAAAATATCTAAATAAATCCATACCAAGATGAAATTGATTCCTTCAAATCAAATCATTGGTTGTATCAATTAGAAGTATATTTTTGTGTTCACCACATACATGAGGAGAAAAGAATATCATTTTCTAGATTAAATTTAGGGGACCATGGCCTCACGTGATGGGAAATTCATATAGAGACACTCTAGATGATGGTTGAAGCCCAATAATTAAGTGGGGGGAATTAAAAGCCAT
Organism: Pinus albicaulis; assembly: GCA_034641835.2. Taxonomy (NCBI): domain Eukaryota; kingdom Viridiplantae; phylum Streptophyta; class Pinopsida; order Pinales; family Pinaceae; genus Pinus; species Pinus albicaulis. The sequence goes on from CM076577.1 coordinate 1,201,353,576, forward strand.
CATAAAGTTCCAATTATACTCCATTAAGTATGTAGAGAATCATTAGATCGGATGGCACAAATTTACACAGAAGCAAGGGAAGAGTATATGAGTAAACTACTAAATTTAGGAATTTGGACATCATGCTAGGTATCTCTCCCAAGATTCCAGATGTGCACCTTAATTATCTAGTGGTTATACACATCCATCTACGAAAATAAGGTATGCCATGGGAGTGGTCTTAATCCAATGCAATAAGGCCTATATGATACCATTCTGAATTATTTCATGGGGAATTTCTCCACTACCATAAATACAAATAGGATATTTAAGCCCTAGTAAAATATTTCAAAAAATGGAAATTATATATAGTAGGAAATCATACCCTCATCCACATAGATCACTAGTACCTAGAGGCATAAACTAAGTTGAGGTAAATCAAACACTTCAAGCGGATGGGATTCTTACAAAAGTTTCATTTAGTTATTAAGTATAAGAAGGGAAGCAAAAACAAGTTGGTTGACATGATTTTAAGGAAACCTACATCAAAAATTATACTTCTAGTAACAATCATGAACATTGATTTTTTCACTCGTGATGCATATAGAGAGAGAATAATGAAGAACATTTAGTGTTGTGCAGCATCCCATGTAATGTCCCCAATTTTTTATTTACTAGTTGAGGAGGTTAGAAGAGACTCTTAGGGTTGCGCCAACAACCATAGGAATGAGGTTATACCATTGGATGGATGGAGGGGCCAATAGTATGAGATAATTGCTATTTATCTTAAGAAAAAGGGGGTGAAGGGGGTCTAAAAAAGTCACTTACTAATTAAAACAAAGCCCCACTTTAGTGGCTCACTTAAAAAATAAAAGAAAAGGAGGGAAGAAGGTGAAGAGAAATTATATAAGGAGAAAAGGGAAGGGGAATTCAATCTTGCCAATTTTTATTTTACACATGGATCCCTTGTGATTTCTTTGGTGCAATGGTTTTGAGTGTTGTTGAGCACAATGATTTCATTCAAAATCCAACCTAGATTCAGAGAACTTCAAGTGTCTCCCTAGATGGAAAATTACAGGGGTCCATCATGGGGCTTCACTTGAGCTTCAATTGAGTCATTTGTTAGTGGTGCACATTACCTAGGTGTGGGGCAGTAATCAATTTGGCCACACTGAGTATTGGAGAAGATTTTGTGGGGGATATTTTCTATGAATTACTTTATCATATGAAAGCTATAATCTTGGTGGAGATTTTAGCAGTGGATTGGACCATCATTGAGCGTTGGATCGCTCTCTTCCTAGAAATGCATGGGTCTCCCTAGAGGAAGTGTTAAGCCCCTATATTAATAGTGTAGCCCCTTATTATGTTAGTGTAGCCCCCCTTATTGTTATTATTGTACCCCTGTAACCCCCATATTGTTATTATTGTGCCCTTACATTATTATTGTTAGGTCGGCTAGGATTACATTGTGGCCCCACTAGGATTATATTGTGGCCCCATGGACTCCTATATATAGAAGGAGGGTTTGTTCATATGTATCATCCAAGAATTGTGCATTTATGTAATGTATTGGAGGTTTCCCCCTCGAAGTGGCTTATTTCTAAGGTGTTTATATCTTTTTTCTTCTATTTTTGAAGCTGGTTACACAACATTTGGTATCAGAGCTTTGGGATTCTAGGGTTTCGCTGCTCCAAACAGGTCATCGTGGAATTTTCGCTATAACTTTTTTTCTACGAAGCTTCAGAAACTGAAATTTCTAGGGTGTGAAGCTAAAATCTTGAGGAAGGTTGTCTAAAAATTTCAGATCTTGGTTCGCAATATTTGAGGAGATATCATCTGTGGAAGTTAGGTATCTTTTCAGGCTCATAAACAGGTCATCGTGGCATTTGCGCTATAAAGTTTTTTGTACGAAGGTTCAGAGTCTGAAATTCATATGGTGCGAAGCTGAAATCCTGAGGAAATTTTCAAAAAATTTCAGAGCTTGGTTCGCAATATTTTTGGAGATATGATCTGTGGAAGGTAGTGCTTTTTCAGGCTCCTGAATTTCATCTCAAAGAGGTGATCGTGGGAAAACTTCAATAACTCTCTCTCTGGGCATTGGATTGAAGTGCCATAAAAATTGGTCGCAAGTACACAGACTGAAGTTTCTGGGCTATCAATTTCAGAGACAAAGGACAAAACAGTGACACGTGGCAAGTCGTACAAGTTCGCTCTACTAAACCAGTCCAGAATTAGGTCATTGTGGGAGATTGGACACAACTTTGTCTTGGAGAATCCAAATCAGGTCAGACCTGGGGCATTTGAAAGAAGCTTCAGAGATCTACTACAGGGCTGAATTTCAGATATCGAAGATTTTCAACTATAGAGATAATTCAATTTCAATATCGAGCTCCTAAAAGCTAGTAAAAGGTGTGTATTGTTTTTTCCGAATTGCATAAGTCTTGTTTGAAGAATCAAGTTGAATTGATTCCAAGGGCATCTTGTAGAATAGATATCAATATTGGATTCTAAAATGACCCCATTTATGGCACTTTATGGATATCATCCACCATCCATCACATCATCTTTAAGAGAAAATTCGAAGGTTCAAGCAGTGGAAGATCACATCGAGCACACAGCAGTTTCACACTTAAAGGATAACTCGAATGGCAATAAAACACATTGAAACATCAGGCAAATCAACATCAAAGAATGAGAAGTTTTATATAGGTTATTGGGTATTTTTATCAGCTACAACCATATAAACAATGTCCCTCAAACAAGCTAAGAAGAGGCTAAATAAATTATCGCTAAAGTACTATGGTCCTTACAAGGTGTTGAAAAAAATTGGTACTATGACATACAAATTGGAGCTTCCTGCTACTTCACGAGTGCATCTAGTTTTCCATGTTTCATGCTTAAAGAAGGTTGTAGGGGAAACCTTCCAGTTCAAACAATATTTCCAGAACTTGATGAGGAAGGAAAAACCATATTGGAACCTGAAGTAGTCACAGAAACAAGAACTCGACAACTACTAATCACACTGCAGTATCTCATCAAGTGGAAGAACTTACCCACCGAAGACTTACATGGGAGGATGATAATTATATAGAAGCACTCAGAGGCTACTCAAGCCGCTGGGAGACAACACTTGTTGAAGGAGAGGGGCATGTTAAGTCCCTATATTAATAGTGTAGCCCCTTATTATGTTAGTGTAGCCCCCCTTATTGTTAATATTGTACCCCTGTAACCCCCATATTGTTATTATTGTGCCCTTACATTATTATTGTTAGGTCGGCTAGGATTACATTGTGGCCCCACTAGGATTATATTGTGGCCCCATGGACTCCTATATATAGAAGGAGGGTTTGTTCATTTGTATCATCGAAGAATTGTGCATTTATGTAATGTATTGGAGGTTGCCCCCTCGAAGTGGCTTATTTCTAAGGCGTTTATATCTCTTTTCTTCTATTTTTGAAGCTGGTTACACAACAGGAAGCTTGCATAACCTATTTTGTTAAGCATATTGGGATCTCCTTGGAGCTAGAGGTTGGGTGAATTTTATGAAAATTTATCAAACGATTATGAAGTTTCTAGCTGGTAAGTTGGGGAATATTTCCAACAACTGAATTTTATAGAGTTTCGCACCAACTAGCCAGTTGGGCCATTCGAACGAGTTGGAATGGTTTCCCACTATCAGTTTTCTCACAAAAAACTTTCTGGGTTTTTCTGGGTTTCTTGTGAGGAGGTCTCACACCAAGTTTCATACCAATCCATGCATTCTTTAAGCCATAGTTCATTTTCTGCATCACATATTATTTTATTCATAGACCACACACTAGGTTTTGTTGAGTGTGGAACCTTCAGGAAATTGATCAGATAATTTATAGGATTTTATACATTTCTGGAGGGGAGTCTGTGGGTGGAGCTACAGGTTGATCCAAGAACTATTCAAGCCAATTGTCATTAGTTATAGTCACTAGGAAATAGAAAATCATTTACCATGCCATGTATGTCATAAATCAGATTCATACACTTACTAAGTCAGATAGATATTTCTATATTTTTCTTTTCTTGCATAAAAATCCCAAGTTCCTTCATCAATTCTTAGATGTACTCATTTTTCATGATATAATAAAATGGCTCTGTGATTTTGTTGCTATTATTTCTGTCTATTTTATGTTTATTGTTATTCTCTATGTATTTCAGTTGTTTTAAGTTCACCTATGTTATTTATTGTATTTTTCCCTAAAGGGAGTATAACCCTCCCCATATTTTATGGTTCATTCAGGAGAATTTGCAAAGAGAGGTGGATGCTATAAAGTATAAATCGTTACATTTCGATCAAGATGCACACAAGTGGTGGTATCATGGGTTGATCACTTTGGTTCATCTAGGAATCACATCGTACATATAGTTTAGACAAAGACTTATAGAGGGATTTGACAAAAAAGAATCTCTACCTCCTCAAAAGGAGTGGACAGGACATAACAATTATATAATGAGTCTGAGAGGGACCTCCAGAGGAGGAAAATTTGTTCACATGCTAAGAGCCATGGGACCCAGGGCATAGGTACAATAAGGTCAAGGAACATTATATTAAGGTTTAATCTCACAATGATCCTAAGGACGAGGTTGAGCATGATGCAGATAACACAAGTGGTTGTGAGGAACACTTAGATCTACCTAGTGTGACTCAGTAGCCACCATTATTGGAGAGCCCAGTAATGGATCAATTGAGACATTGGTAGTACAAATAATTCCATCTATTGACAAGGTGTCAGTAGGCACAAAGGTATACATAGTGGTGACAGGTTTTTCAGACGATAGTCAGTAATATTAGATTCAGTAGCTTAAATCCATCCTTCCAACGATGACTAAGAAGGATAGGACATGCCAAGAAACCATATTACAGCAGAATGGTGAACTGGAGACCATAAGAGTGGTTTTTTCCAAGTCAGTGGGGAAATTGAGTCACATTGGGGAACAATTGAAATCCCTAATGATGTATTGAGAGGAGTATATGTTGGAGTGTCAGAGAAACCCGTCTTAGGCATAAAAATATGGAGCATGCAATATTGTAAGGTTACCTCTACACATTGGAGAGAAAGAGGTAGAGTTACATAGATAGATTTTCTGTGTTGACCTGACCAATGAGACGAGGTGACATGAATTGTGTAGGGAGCAACATTTGCATGGTGGAGTTGTTAGAAGTACATGTGTTCTTACATTTGATCTCTCTCACGGGGTTGGGTAGTGAGAGGTATTGATTTGGGACTCAATGGAGTGGGCTAGGTGTCTAGAGATATTCATGTTTAGGAGTATAGTTCAGCTACAGTCATGGGTTACCAGAGGAGCTTGAGGATTGGATTATTTTGGGATCTAGGTGGGATTCCCCATCACATCATGGATTTGGTCAGTGATGGTTAGGGAGTATCTATATGGCACATTTGGTTTCCAATGGCCATCATTACTATGTAGTGGCAAGAAGTAAGAATTTGAGGTGGTGGGGTCCAATATGGTTGCGAGATCTAGGGATCCATTGGGTGATTGTACCACTTATTTCCTAGAGGATCAAGGAGATCGGAGTGATTGAATTACATCTTCCTATGGATGATAGGCCAAGGATCTTCATGATTATCATTATGGGCTGAGGAATGCCTTCGCTGCTATTTTTTCAGTCTAACTCTAGATGTGGATTGATATATTATTGCCTTACCAAGATTCCCTAGTAGGATATACTTCAACATTATATATTTTTTCCTTATTGGTGTTGTGACAAATGTTTATGGGAATGGATGACTCAGCGGGAGCATGAGAGGGCCGCAGTTATGACCAGACTGACATAGTAACCACATGGTGGTATTACTTCGAGATTAGTATGGGACACTACAACTATAGGGCTAAGCATTTAGGTCATATATTAGGGACAATGGGTTCCCACAAGGGAAGGCCACCTAGATCTTTGGTTAGGCCTTCATTTGGAAGAAGGAATTTCACTTCTTAGGGACATGTTCAGATCATAGCAAATCGAGTCTGATCTTAACTGAACACACACATCTCGCTAGAACAATTTTGATTCATTGAGGGGCAGTAGATCTAGGATATTGTGGCTACCACAGAGGAATGTCTACACTCCATTAAATTAAGGTAAGGAACCTTTTGGCATATCTATGAAAATTGATATCAGTAAGGATTTTAATAGTGTAATTTGGTAATTCTTGAGATTGATTTTATTTAAAATTGGAATTCTGATCCATAATATGAAATGGATCATGGCTTCTGTTATCTCTGCCAATTTCACTATTATCATCAATTGCTACCCCACGACCTTCTTTAAAGACAATAGAGGATTGTGTCAAGGGTGCGCTATATCACCTATTCTCTTTATAATAGTAATGGAAGCGCTCAACAGGAAGATCATGGATTACAAGGACCGAGGCTCACATTAAAACGATGTGACAAATTAACATCACCCACTGCATGTTCATGGATGAAAATATGTTCGGAGGTGTAAAAAAAGTTTCAGATTGGAATCATTTTGATTATATACTCGACTCATTTGGGGCTACATCTAGACTCTTTATTAATACACATATATCAGAACTGATAGCCAATAATTCAGACAAGGATGTGATAGAACATATTATTCAATTATTTGGAATCTCTATCTGACCAATGGGGATAGATAATTAGAAAGATTGAAAACTGGATTAACCACTAGGTACACTGATGGCTTAATTTGGGAGGCAGGATGATATTTGTTAAGTCAGTTTTACAATTCATATATGTATACTACATGCACCTTTATTCATTACCCATGGCCATCATTAAGAAGATTGATGCAATTCTGGCTAGATTCCTATGGTTTGGCATAGAAGAACATAGGAATATTCATCTAGTTCGACTCTCCTCATTGGCCAAAGTCGTAGTCTATTGGGGATGGGGGAGTCTTGATACATTATCTTTCAGATTCCTTATATGTAAGAGTATGTGGAGAGGATTGACTAGTAAGGGAATATGGTCATTGATTATCAGAGGAAGATATATGGATTACACAGATCTTGAGGACTCAATCAGGAACATAAAAACTTTCTCAACTACATCCTCATACATATGTCGTAGTATGATGTGAGATAGCATTGGATTTTTGGGGGACTATGTTGGGAGGCCACAAGACTAGTGCAGGCCTAGACATCATCAAATAACTTTTGGGAAAACATTCCCTACCAACACCTATTCTTAAGCATCTTCAAGACAGAGGTATGTTTTCTATATATGACATTACATCTAATAGGTTTGTTTCTCCTCACCGTCAAACCTATTAATTGTCCTTTTGCTAGTAAGATATAGAAATTTGTACTACTCATTTTTCTGATGGATGGGAACTGCACCCATCTTACCCTTGAGGAATGTTTCAAACTATGGTTCACTATTCGTATTATTTCACATTTTGAAGTTGGACCAAAGAAAAATGAGATAAAAAAGAGACATACTTTCAAAAGGGTTCTATGGAATAAGTTTTGAGCCAATTTCTTTGATGGTGCATGCAAAAACAATATTTGTGGATGCAGAGTCATCATAGTAAGGGAACCTAGACAATATAATCATTTATGGTGAGAGGGAGGTATAGGCACAAACAACCAGTCATAAATTATTTCCTTCTCGGGCCTTCTTCTCATGGCGCAACAACTTGATATCAAGGACATACAAGTATACAAGGACTCTAAAGTGTGCATTGATTAGTTGAAGGGACACTCATGTTTGCAACCTCCTATGATGACCCACTAGATGAAACCCACTATATGAAATGCATAAAAAGAATTGAGCTATCTTTTCAAAATATCTATTATGGAAAGAATTGAGCTATCTTTTAAGAATATGTGATATGGATACATTTACCGTGAACACTATTACATATCTGCTCTTCAAAAGAGGACTCTCTAGCACACCTCTAGTCATTCATTATGCTTCTTACAACTATGATCCCAAAATTGATTCGGGAAGCATTCCTATTTCTTAAAGGCCATATCTTTCTATTTGATCCACGGAGAATTGTGTATTTCTTTAGAACTGCCATATTTTTTCAGAACTGGTGAACGTTAGCATGTTATATGTAGAACTGTTTATGTTTTCAGTTACAAGTATAGAAGGTGGACTGTGTTTTTTGTAACGATCTTAGAACAAGATCCTAGAAAATTTCCTTTTCTTTTATTATATAATAGAAAGCTTATTTTTCTTCTTAAAAAAAATATAAGATGAATTAAAAAAAGCATTAAAATAAAAACTATTCCACTGTATGGCTGCATAGCAATGGCCTGGAATAATGTCAAATATTACTTTTCTCCTTCCAATTTCTGTAACATTATTCTCAGTTATTTGTTTGTTCAGGTTTTACTGCTGGTGATGGTGATCCATGCATTGAAGAGCTGCTGGGTCTGATGCTTCTGCTGGTGCTGCAAACGGGGCTTCGACTTCGGCTTCGGCTACGGCTGGGGTCCGGTTCCTGATTCTGTTTGGGCTTCTGCTACGGCTTGCTCTCCGGTTTCGGTGGCTGCTGCGACTTCTGCTCCTGCTGCGGCTTCGGTTCCTGCCTCGATTTTGGCTCCTGCTGCGGTCTCTGCTTCGGTTGGGGTACCTACTGTAACGATCATGAGATGAAAATCTGCCTCGACCACCCCGGGCACGCTCAACTCGCAATCGTCTGCCATCATATTTATAGCCATCACAGTAACGAATAGCGTCCTCTGCATCCCGAGCATCCTCAAATGTAACAAAGCAAAAGCTCGGAGGTCTCCTAGGAACTTTAATATCAATATCGGTAATATGTCCGTACCTGTCAAATAGGGTTTCAACTTCCTTTTTCCTTACATCATCAGGTAGATTTCCTACAAATAAAGTTCGTCCTTCCATTGTTCACGTGACAATTCAGTATTGCAAAAACCCTAATAGTGTAAAATGGCACAACACCTTAAATGATATTTATCGAAATAAACCCATATACTTACGTACGGAGAGATGAGCAACTTCAATCTTGATTTTAGTGGAGTGGAAGGTTAATCTTTTTATAGTGTATCAGACACTTTAATCAAAGCCGACCATGTTAGAAACTAAACTTTCAATGTTTTAGGTAAAATATTATTCTACTAGCATTTGCATCTCACGGTGTAAAAAAATAAAGTTAATAATAATAATTTAGTTTTAAGTTAATGTTAAGATATCACATTCTTATAACAATAATATCTTTTCATTTTTTTATATAGATAAAAAAAATAATTATATTACATTCTTTGTCCATGTTCATTAAAAATAATTTTATATAATGATAATTTTTCTTTATTACTATATAAAACGAATTTATCAAATACCTGCTCCAATTACCACAAAATTATATATTTAATATATTGTTTATTAAATTAAAATTTTACAAATTATCAAATACATGCTCCAATTACCACAAAATTATATTTTTAATATAATTTTTATTAAATTAAAAATTATATATTTAATATAATTTGTATTAAATTAGAATTTTGCAAACTTACAAGAAAATTAAAGATTGTTTTAATGTAATTTTTAGTAAATTAAAATTTTAACTCAAAAAATTTATCATCCCTTAAGTATGATTATCATTGTTGTTTTCTTGCATGTTTTTTTAATATATACATTTTTTTGGTGCATCATAATTATTATAAGAAAAATAAATATCTTTTGATGTATTTTTTATTAAATTATAATTTTATTTCAAAAATAATAAATTATAATTTTAACACATAAACTTACCAATGAATAAATAATTTTTAATGTATTTTTTATTGAATTATGGAAGTTGGTTTTTATTTCCATTATAAACTTGTGACTAGATTTGTAACGGTAGATATTATTGGTGATTTTTAAATATGGTTATTATGATTATCTGTATCATTATTGCCTATAGAATATTCAATGCAGGAAAAGAGATGGAAATAAAAAAATATTTTGTACTTGAATAGATTTATAACTAGAGTTATTATTGGTGATTTGTAAATATGATTATTATGATTATGTGCATTATAATTGGCTATATTATACTTAATGTAGGAAAGGAGATGGAAATAAAAAATATTTTGTACTTGTGACTAAATTTGTAACTATAGTTGTTATTGATTATTTGTAAATGTGGTTATTATGATTATATGCATCATAATTGGCCATATTATACTTAATGTAGGAAATAAATAATATTTTGTATTTGATTTTGTAGAAATGTTTTTATGGTAATGTGTGTATATATTAGATTAAAAAAAATTATTGATTTATTTAGATTTTTTTTTAAGAATAAAGTGTATATATTAAATTGAATTGAAAAGTTATGTATTAATTTTTTATCAAACTAGCTCACAAAATAAAATAAAAGAAAGATCAACGACTTAGAAATTAGTCTTTTCGAGGGGGAAACCTCCTTTATATTACATAAATGAACAATTTGTGGATGATACAAATGACATATATTAACTTCTATATATAGGAGTTCAATGGGTCGCAATATAGTCCTAGTTGACATAACAATAACAATGTAAGGGCACAACAATACAATAACAATAGTGGGCTTCTATGGGGCACACTAATAACAATGTGGAGACTACATGGGCACAACAATAACAATAATGGGGCTACACTAATAACAATAAGGGGCTACACCAGTATTATAGGGACCTACCATGCCCCTTTCCTTCAAAAATTTTTGTCCTGAACGCTTGATTGTTTCAGGATGCTTCTATATGAAATTCTCATCCTCTCATATGGAGTCTTGACTGGGTAAGTTCTTCCACTTGCTAAGATACTCTGAAATTGATCGATTTCGTAGTTGTCGAGCTCTTGTTACTGTGATAGCGTCAGGTTCCAATATGATTATTTCTTCCTCTTCAAGTTCTAGAAATATTGTTTGAACTGTGAGTTTGCCACCTATAACCTTCTTTACGCATGAAACATGAAAAACTGGGTGCACTCGGGAAGATGTAAGAAACTCCAATTTGTATTCCATAACTTACCAATATTTTGCAACACCTTGTAAGGACCATAGTACTTTGGAGATAATTTATTATCCTTATTAGCTTACTTTAGGGACATTGGTTTATATGGTTGTAGCCATAAAAAAACCCAGTCGCCTACATCAAAACTGTTTCACTGCGACATTGATATGCCTGTTTTTTCATTCGATTCTACACCAAAGTTAGGTTATCCTTTAAGAGTTGTAGAACGTGTTGTTGATGCTCGATGTGATCTTCCACTACTTTATCATCCATATTAGATTTCATTTCATCCTTCAAACCATCCACCTTAGCCTCAATGTATGCTTTTAAACCATCTATGTCATATTTTTTGCTCTTTGTGAGATTGAAATTTGTTGCACTTATTCTTGTTCATGCATCATAGTAGAGCTTTCTGATGGCTTAATAGATGTAAAAAAAAATTGGAGGTATTTAGAAATCAAATACTGGTATCTATGCTTCAATATGTCCTTGGAATCACTTCAAAATGATTTTTCAAAAATAAATTATGCATTTTTTTTTAACAAATACACACAAATTTTTTTAGGAGCTTGATATTGAAACTGATGTATCTCTGTAATTTCGAATCCCGAAGATCTGATCTTTGGTTATGTATTATCCCTCCGGTTCTTATTTCCAATGCCACAGGTCAGACCTAATTTTGATTCTTCAAGGAAAATTTATGCCCAATATCCCACAATGATCTAATTATGGACTGGTTGAATAGAGCGAACTTGTACGGAGTGTCAAGTGTCATTGTTTCCTCCTTCAACTCTCAAATCAATATACAAGAAACAATAGTCAGTGTAATTTCATCCACATTTTATAGAATTTCAATCCGATGCTCAGAGAGAGTTATGAAAAATTTCTCAAGGGCACCTCTTTGAGATGAAATTCAAGATAATGAAAAACCCTAAATTCCACAAATGATATCTCCAAAAAACATTGCGAACAAAGGTCTAAAACTTTTACACAAAGTTCCTTAGGATTTCTTTGCAAATGGGTTTTTATTTTAGCTTATGAAAATTCGTAGAACAAAATTTATAGCGAAAACACCACGAATACTTGTTTGAAGCAATGAAACCCTAGAATCCAAAGCTCTGATACCAAATGTTATGAAACTAGCTCACAAAATAGAAGAAAAGAGAGATCAACGACTTAGAAATCAACCTCTTAGAGGGGGCAACCTCCTTTATATTACATAAATGCAAATTCTTGGATGGTACAAATGACGAACCTAACTTCTATATATATGAGTCCAATGGGTCACAATATAGTCTTAGCCGATATAACAATAACAATGTAAGGGAACAACAATAAAAATAGTGGGCTTCTATGGGGAACAATAATAACAATATGGGGACTATATAGGCACAAAAATAAAAATAATGGGGTTACACTAATAACCATAAGGGGCTACACTAGTATTATAGAGACCTAACATAATTAGGATTTTATTATTTATTTTAATGTTTTTAAAATGAAAAAAAAGGAGAATTTGTTTATGAGATTATTTGATCATTAGGAATTTTAGATTCTATTTTTTATGAGCAAGTACTAGATATAATTTCAAAAAAAATTTAAATGTAAATGAAATAACATAGAAGATTAGTTTTATTATTATAGTGCTCTTGTACAGTGATCTTAAGGTAGTCATTAGTTGAATGATATCTGTTAAATATAACTTACTCTTCAGCATGTTTTTCATGGATTTCTAGCCATAGGATAATCTTCATTTCTAAAACGATTCCATTCTACTAGGATAAAATGGAGCTAATCATAATGGTCCAAATAGCTATAGTGAGGTTGTGTGTATGGGGTTTAGGTAAGGCATGCTTGAATTCCAAATTGAAGAGTGCGTGTATACATGGCATAAGAATATGCATTATAATTTTAAAAGATATGCTTTTAAAAGATTCATCATGTTACCCTTTAATGTCATTATCTTTCAAAATTGCAAATTTTTTAACCCCAAACTCTATGTCTACTAAAGAAACAATTGCATCCTTTATAAGAGCATTCAAAATGGCGTCCATGGCATCAGAGAATTCATAAGGAATTTTAATATTTCAAGGGAATTATATTATTTTCCTTAGTTTCATGAATTAAAGATATTTTCTCCAAAGTATCTTATGGTTGAGTGTAAATAGTTGCAACATCCACTCTTAATTTCTCTTTATATAGTACATTTTCTTCCTTTTAATAAGCTCTTTATAAATATTTATATTTTTGAGTTTTAAATAGTCATTAGAATATTCCATAATTCCTATTATATCAATTTTACATTCATTATCATGCAAATACTTGGTAGTTCTATTATTCATTTTACAGGATATCTTGTAGAGAACTTGTTAATGAAAATAGAAAGGGTTGTAGTAAAATTATGATAGAAATCTCTAATGTTGTCCTTATAAGTTAGTAGGTTTAAATCCTAATTTAAATCCTTTGAAAAGAGATCAACATTACTTTTTTCAAAAATTAAGTTCTTTTGATTATCAAATATTTTTTTGATGATGGTTTCATAGGTTGCAAATTTTTGTGTTAAGGTTAAAGGTTTATAATCATAGTCAAGTTTATGGTCATTTAAGAGGTCAAAATATACTATTTTGTTAGAATAGGGACATCAAACATAACATAATATATGGAATTACTATCGATCTTGTGAATACAAGTAACCTGATCAAAGTTTAACCACTTCATTACACCATTACAAATTATTAAGACTTGATTGTTACAAAGTTTGAGTAGTTTGATACCAAACAAATTATTGGTCGAAGTTTCATTTTTATCTACTAGCTAAAATAGGCTCCTCCTTTAGTGAGAACAAATTAGGTTTGAAATGATTGGTTAGAAGAATAACTTCTGCAATTCTAGCGTTAAAGTCTCCAAGAAAGATGATATTAAATTCATTACCTGAATTATCAATATCTTCTTTTAGGGTATTATAGGGGTAATTTGTATCTAGATTGTTTTTCTTATAAAAATAGAATTAATAGGCACAAAATAACAAATTGTTTTATAAATCCTCTTAGCATTAATGTATAAGATTTATAACCAAAAGTGTTGATTGAAAGGATATTTCTTATGAAGCCAACTGCGAGGATAAACATTCATTTTTGTATAATAGACTATGTATCTAGTCCTTTTTCGATAATATTTCTTGTTCCATGTCAATGACAAGATGAATCCTTCTATGCGAGGGACCCAACACTCATCATTATCCTATTTTTCAACTAGAAAAATAATATCAATTTCACTTGAGATCCAAGTTAACATAGGACCTTTATGCCTCCATCTTAACTCGATAGTATTTTTATTTTTCTATTTCTTGTAATCTAGCCTCCATGCCTCATGAATTTAAACTTCTTATCATGAATTGCCTCTAACTGTATCATATGTTCTACTTATCTTTCTTCTCAACTTTTCTGTTATAAATTATTATCATGAATTACCTCTAACTCTATCCGATGTTCTACTTATCTTTTTTCCCTTCTTTTCTCTCATAATTCTATAAAATCATATAAACTATATAGGGTGACTTTGTTAGGCATCTTTTTCTAAGTTGAGGTTTTGTCATATATAATGAAATACTCATATTTCTAAATAAAGAAAATAAATATGGAAAAAAATTATAAACCTAGTTTATACACCACAAAATATAACCTTAATCTCACTCATAATCAAATATTTCAAAAAACCCCAATCACTAGCTTCACTAATACCATGCATTCTTAAAAAACGATATACCAAATTATATGTTAAATTTACAATAAATTTTATACAAACTTTTTTATACAAAATTAAAAAAAAAAAAAAAAAAAAAAAATATATATATATATATATATATATATATATATATATATATATATATATATTTATATATATATTCTTTATACAAACTTTTAAAAAACTCCAAACTTTAAATTCATCATTCAAATTCACTGCAATTAAAATTCATAATAAAAATTTACCACAAAAATTTATTATCAATGAAAAATAGAAACATCTATAATATAATATAAACTTTGAAAATTTGTGTTAGAATCTACCACAGAGTTCACCATAATTAAGAACCGCTGACTAACGAAAGAATAAGCTCGAGAGTGGTATTGGTAGAGGACGCATATTTATTGTAACTGTTTTCCATATGTGAAGCCAAAAAACATTCGAAAATGATTTTAGAAAAAATATGAGACATGAACGACTTGTAGAAGACGTTACCTAAGTGAATCTATACCAAAAGTATGTAAGGTTGCGAAGAATATAGTTGGAACTAGAAAAATTAGAATGGTAAAGCACTAAAAGCATAAAAAAAATGGTCTAAGACTAAGACTAAATGAAAAGTTGAAAGTAGGTGTTATAATTTAAGTGTAAACTAAGGAAGTTCAAGGAATTCAGTTTCCAGTAAATTTATTTACAAATAACATTTAAAGTATACAATTCACCCATTAACGACATTTTGGAGCATTTGATATGGTTAGCTGTGGGGGAGATTTTGTGAAATTTATTCCACATTTTTGTGGTGCTTGAGAAGTGGACCAAGACATCATATATTGTATTTTGTGGTGCTTGAGAAGTGGACCAAGACATCATATATTGTATTGTTGATTTTTTTGTATAGAAATAAAAAATAAAAGCAAAACAATTATTTTTTAATATTTTTGTGATTTGTATATTTGATATGAGTTTTTTTTTAAATGTAAATTTTTATTTTATTATACATCATAAAAACTAATAAAACTATAAATTTATTATATATATATATATATATATATATATATATATATATATATATATATAAAAGTTAAAACATATATATTTAAAATAATAGAGAAGAAGATTCTTAATCATGGAGATTTACTTTTATTTTACAATAGGAATTCTTAATTTACAAATAGGTTTGTTACAATATCATGGGTCAATATGATGGTTTCTCAATACCACATGCCAAAAAAATCATAACTCACTTCATATAACACTTGTTTATATGATAGTTTTCTTTAATTAATCAATTTAATTAAAAGAGAAAAATGACATAACTACTTTAGAAATAAATCTCCACCTTTGATTTATTTATATTACTATAAATATTTTATAATATTGGGTGGAGGTTGTTATCACTCTAATAATTCTCAAGGGTTGTGTATGTTTTGGTTTAAAGAATATTAGAGGTAACCACAAACCTAATTTCAAGCCTTAGGATCTAGCCTTCCTAATGCTCAGAGAGGGCTCTCTCTATATGATTTATCTTTGTTGATTTTAGTTGATTTTAGGCTAGTCATATAGAATTATTTGGGATTTGATTTTCGATTTGGTTTGGTGGTCAAATCACTAGTTCAGATGGATATATGTAGGTTTGAATTCCATTGGGCTAATGCAGTCAATGTATCAAGCAGTCAGATCAGAATCAAGGTTCTAAAGAGAAGTTTTCACAGGGCAAGATAGTTGAGTAACTTCAGATCCTTAGGCTGATGGTGAAAATGGTTTCAATCGGGATGAGAGAGAAATTAAGGGTTCTCGGATCTGGATAATGAGTGAAAAGACAGAGGTCAATCGAAACTAGGGAGAAATTAAGAATTCCCTAATCTGGATATCAATAGAAAACATGTAAATGACATAACAGTTCAAAATAGAGTTCTTTTAAACATATTCTAAAATAACATTTCTGTTATACATTTAGATTTAGAAAAACATTCAAGTATATGTGAAAACTTCAGATAAAAACAAATAACAATTTAGAATACTTCACTGAAGTGGCCCAACACATGAATCATGTAATATGATCTCTTTATTGCTCAATCCAGTCTACTGACTTGAAAATGGTACAAAGAACCCACAGGTTTCAGCTTAGTACAAATATATAATTTTTTAGCAATTCATCCACACTCAATACTTCGAAATTTGAAGTATTTATACAAAAAACCTTACAAAATATCCTAAAACAAACTTAGGAATTATTCATGGAAAAATAAATATCTTCATGCAAGAAGATAGAGACAACTATCTAACTAATGCAAGTAGTCCCTGATTTTAATGAATTAGTTGTTTGTTGTATTTAATTTGTTGTTGATTTGTCTCTTTGTTGTTTCCTCAATGAAGAGTGCAGTAGAGTGTCCTTTACGTTGGCTGGATTTTAACTTTCAACTCTATTTTTCCTTTAACCTTTTGACTTTCACTTGATACTCTTTGATTGTAACTTCTTTGTTACTGCAAACTGTTACTACTTTGTTTACCTTTTCCTGACTGATATATTTCTCTTCTGACTGCACTGTTGTACTGTTTGACCTTCATAGTAAATCAATCAATTTCTCCCAATTCTCTGTCTCTGGTAACCTCATTTTAACCATCCTTCTGAATATCTCATTTGCCTTTGTATATTTTGAAAAATTTTCCTTGTTGAAGAACAAATGTTTTACCTCAAGTTGCAGGTAAAAAATATTTTCAAAACTTTTGTAGAGAACTTTCCTTGTTGGAATTCCTTGTGAAGAAGGAAGGTTAGCTTGATCCTTGGCTACTTCTCTAATTTTATTATCATAATCCTCTTGCTTCATTAACCTGTCATTTAGAACCAGAGGATTTGGAAGGAATTTCTACCTTAGAATGTCAACTTCATCATAAATCTAGTTATGCCAAGCTCCATGTTTTGGCATTTTTCTTCAAATTGAATCATTAACTTCCTTTCTGAAATTACCTTTCTGACTTCAGAAATGGTATCTGTCCTATCACTAATTCAAATTTCTTCTAGTTCCTGCTTATTCTTGGAATTAAGGAATTTGATGATTTCATTTGCCTCTTCAGGTTTCTTGCCAAGTTCTTCTTTGATCTTTTGGATGGATTCATCTTCTTCTTTGATGAGATATTTTTGTTCATAAATAACTTGGATTTATGGCCAAATATCATTGACAAATTCAATGATATTGGACCATAGCTGCTACTTGGATTGTGCCATTGGTTCTTTTAGTGTTAGATATTTCTCTAATTTCTTCAGTTTATCTGTTAATCTGTTTTATTTTTGTTCTTCACTCTTGTGCATAATCTGAGCAAGTTTATTTTCATCCTCTATACTTTTCAGCTATTCTTTAAGTCTTTTGATTTCATTTGTCTGAATAGACATTTCCTGCATTTCTTTACTTAACTTGCTTCATCAGTTGGCTATGTTGTTGATGTAGATGACTCTGTTGTTGAGATGACAGGAAGTGTTTTAGCCATTGGGACTATAGGGGCCAATGATTATGCTAATGTAGAAGGGACAACAGTAGTGAATACATGAATGACAGTGATAGGAACTTCTTATGATATGGCCTTTTTCTCCTAGACCAACTTGTCCATCTCATTTTCCATTTCTTTTATTTGGGTAGTCAATTGAAGAATGAGATTCATCATCTTATCTTTCTGGTTTGCATCCTCTAATACTTCCTTTTCCTAAGGATGTTTAGTAGGAGGTAGTTTTAGTTGCTTCTTTAATGCAGTAATGTATGCATTTTTTTTTTTTTATCAGTTCATCTGCAACTTTTATATTATTAGGATCATATCCTACTTCAATAATCAACTCTTCCAGTGATTGATTATGTTATCCTTAGCCTGTGAGGATGCCATTTCTAATTTTAGCTTATCTCTGATGTTCCCAAGAGTGTTTTGCAGTTTCTGTACACTCATGGCTTTATTTGTCATGGTTGAATAAAGCATTTCACCAGCTTGTTTATGAAATTCTATCTGGTCAATTGGATGAAGATCTTATGCTTGAACTTCATATGATGTCTTTTTATAATCAACTGATTATTTGGGATGCTTGAATTTTGGTTGTAGGAAGGTCATTTGAATCTTCCTAGTCTTGTAGTCAAAATCACAAAGTAATGTTCTTTGGTCACCGAGTGACTGTTTCGAGTACTGTGTGTATGTATCGGCCTTTAAGGCTTCATTTATGATCTTTATTTCTTTATACTTCTGCATATTATCCATCTCTTTATCTGCTATTTTGCTGGATAAAGATACTTCAATGTTGTGCTGCTTCTAAATCATCTGATTTTTTGATACTGAAGGCTGGTGTGTTTCTTCAGAAATTGTAGGAGGATAATTGTCTTTCACCACTGCATCTGTGTCAATTACCTCAATTTTTTCCACTTCCTTATTTATAAGATTTAATTTTGTCTTCTTCCTATACAACAATTTAAATTTGGTTTCAGTGGTAGTCTCTGCAGTGTATGATCCTTCTTCTCTATTTGTTTTTGAGTTTCTATCTTCTTGGGATGGAGTCTGCAAGATTTGACTAGTATCACCTTGCTTATCTGCCTCTGTCCTAGTGTTCTCCAACCATTCAAACTGATTGGAATATTTTTCTATGTCTGGTTTTTTCTCACGTACATAAGGAGTTAATTTAATTTTAATTCTCAATGTTCTTATTACTCCTAGAGGATCATAGTACCACTAAAAACTCTGATTGAACTTAAACTCCTGCAAATTTGTTTCTTCCTGTGGACCTGCATCTCTATTGTTGTAAATAAAAGGACCAATTTGATTTTTTATTTTGAACTGTGTTTTCTTTTTGGCTGCCAAGAAATTAATTGCATCAAAATTAAGGATATGCTTGATACATTCAAGGGAAAATAACCTCATTGGGAGGTATATGGGTAGCTTATATGGAATAAGATTAGATCCATATACCCCAATTTCTGTGTGGTTTTGATACAGGTACCAATCTCTTGTCCTACTGTGCTCTGGTAATTGCAAGACCTTTTCAATTTCCTCACCGACTCTTGGTTGAGTGCTGTTGTTCAGTATGTTAACCATTGGATGGATGAAAGAGTCAATGAAATCTATGTATGTGAATTCAGTGGAGTCTTTCCTTAATAAGGAAGTCCAAAATATAACTGACTGTGGATTACCTTCAACATCAAGTTTCTGAAGTTTAATGGAAAATTTCTTAGACTCGAAATACAAAAACATATGAAATAATATTGATGAGTACTTGAAGACACCTTCTTCAAGAATTTTAACAAGTTTTTTATGGATAATATCAGCAAGGTACTGGGAAAAATGAAAATGGTAGCAGGAGACTGACCAGGTGTGAGTAGACAATAAACCTAGCACTGAAGCATGAACATGCTCATCTATGGAATAACTAAGAATAAAAGACAACATGATAATGATATGTCTGGTTCTCTCAAAAAATATTGCAGATAGGTAAGGAGGATTTGTCTTGGGAGTTTCTATAGATGAAGGAATGAATGTCTGAAATATCTGGAACCTCTTGGGGAAGTCCAAATTCAAGCATAGTTGTGTAAGGGTCTCTATAGACTAGGGAGTTTCATCTGGTCTAGGTTGGATCTGCAGCATTTGGTTAATCAACTCAGTTGTGATGGTGAACATAATTTATTTTCCAGGGATTATAATGGCCCTCTTTTTATAGCCTAAATATACCTCAATTTGAAGGAAGGCAGAGTTCAGGGTAACATCAAACCACACTCAGTCTGGTAGCTAGCCCTACCAGAATAGGAGAGGGCTCTCTCCGGGTCAATCTCAGCAAAAATATTCAAAGGCGCTTGAGATGACTTGAAATAAAGGCTAATTTTAGGCTAGGTATATAATTAAAGGAGTTTGATTTGATTTTGGGGGTTTTTTTTGGATCAAAGGGAAAGGCAGTTTTGGGTGCGGGGATGAGGCCTAGTTTTTGCAGAGTTCTGATTGGGGCAAGAAAGGAAATTTTTTTTATTCTTTAGATTGAATGAATGGATGGTTCAGACCGGTGAGGAGCTGAAGAGGTCAAGAGGGTTTCAAGAATCCTCTTCAAACAGATGAAAACATGGAAAATTAAACAAAACTGAAGGCAGAGCAAAACAATCTATGAATTCCACCTTTATAACTTGTTTGTTCAATTTAAGAAGAAAGGAGGAGAGAAATGATACACATAAACATCAAATATTTGGTGGTTAGCTTAGATCATATTCCAACTAAGAATGTTTTGATGGATGTGGTTGTGGCGGATATTCCTCCTAGATTTGGCATGCTTCTTTCCAGATATTGGGGAGCGAAGTTGAAGGGAACATTACAGCTTGATTTCTCCTATGCTATCATTCTTGTGTTTGGTCAGATGAGAAGATTGTATCGGGAGCAAAAGATGAATTATATGATCACCAGCAAGGAGAAACCGGTAAATCATCCAATAAATTATGTACATACAGATTTAGAATCTTTTGTTTTGTATTCAGATAGTTTCAATGATGTAGATAGTCAGTTAGTTGAAGCAGAGGAAATTCCGTAGATCACAAAAAAATTTAGAGAAGTTTTGATGAAAGAAAGGCAAGAACTTGAGACTTCCGCTGAGCAATCAGCCTTCCGACAGCAGCAGAAAGTTGATGGACAACAAGAAAAAATAACAGAGCAAACACAATTTCAGCACTTGGAAAAAGATGAAGATGGTTTATGGACTATGGATTTCGATGGTGCAGTTGGGAGTGATGGTGCTGGAATTGGTATTTGGGTACGCAACCCTTTTTCCAGCCCCAAACAAGGTATCGAGTAATGTAAGGGTCTACTCTTATAAATTAGCTTTTGATTGTTCGAATAATGGGGCAGAATATGAAGCTTTGTGTTGTAACTCCTAGAGACAGCCTAGAGTTGCTATAGACCAGTGCCTAGGACATCTTATAATGTATGGAGAGCAGAGGACGCATAACAGCGTTTAACGTTTGAACAAGACAGGGCTCTCATACTACTTCTTTGCAAACAGAAAATAATATTTGAGTGGAACCAAAACTTTAGACAGTTTGATGCTTAAATAGTAATACTGGATGAATGTAATACTGAACTCAAACACTGTTGTATCAAACAACTTTAAGAAAGTTCACAGTAAACAGGGCCGGATTCATGATATATGGCAGAAAAAGAAGATATATAAAGGTGGCTACTGAGCTGCATAGAACGAAGGAGATATTAACTGTTATGAAGACGACACCAAGAAGAGTTTCCCAGCATATGATGGGCTTATATAACTAAGAATCCATACATGCTGGCAACTTTCATCAATAGCACTTCGTAACGTTCAATATAGTAGAAATATGTATGAAGTGGAGATGAAACACTGTATTATACCTGAGCCATTTTTAAAGTACCAAGAAGCTTATGATATAAGTATCAGAAAGATAAATTCATATCAGAAACAACGGGACACTCGCATTCCAGAATATAATACCAGAGACATGGATGTAAATGAAATGAACAACGATATTGCAATAAACAAGAGAGGACTACACACTACCATAAACCAAGGTCGGAATCCTTATTAAAGTATAACTCCTTATCATTGAAGCCCAACGGGCTCTTTACATTAGCGTTTGAGTCTTCACAAAACACATACAGAAAATCCTTACATAGTCAATTTCTTCCCAAGAATTGGAACCTTTCTTTCTTCTTTGATATACCTTATATAGGATTCCTCTCATTTCAGCGAGAAGATATTTCGGGGAAATATCTTCTTCGCATGAACAAAATTTGTTAAAAGTCACTATCATAACAGCAAAATTTCATGATGGGGAATCAGTCCTCCCATCATGCATAAACAGGCCCCGAGCCAATTTCAAAACAGAAACTTAAATAAATGTTTGATGTAAAAAGTAAAATGCAAGAGTGGGGGAAAAAACAACCCACTCGGAACTTTGAAAGAAATAAACTAAAAGAAAGGGAAATAGGCTGTTTAGACCATATCATGAGTTAACTGAAAAGTCACGGGCGAGGCTGAGTGGAAGCCGTTGCAGATTCTGGCGGAGGCACGTTTGCGGAGGAACTAGTATGCTGACTCATGAACTGTGTCAGTCTCTGCTGACTCTCGGAGGTTGGTTCTGGCATCGCTGAGAGCTTCTCCACTTTGATAAAAGCTTCGCCGAGAGCGTGAATACCTGCCTCAGTAGGGAGCCAGTGTCTAATCATATAAAGGAGATTAAACTCCTTTTTGAGGACTGTAACAATTGTACTGGCTTTGAGCTGGGTCGCTTTCTAGATCTGGAGGTCAGTCCGATCTCTTTCCATTTGCAAACGCTCTGTGTATTGGTCTAGGAGCACAAGCACGGCAGGGGCGGTTGGTTCCCAATAGGAAGGGAGTCCGGCAGCGGTGATCTCATCCCATACTTCGTCAAATTGTTTGACACTGTCGATCACCCGTTGAAGGGCCCTTGAAGCCGCTGCTCGGGCTTCCTCTTTATCGATGATCTTCTATCCTTCGATGACCTCTATAAAACGGCTGGAGATACCATGTTTCCCCAAGTCGTTTGCCCTTAGTGCATAAAGGAATGAGATGTAATCACCGGCGTGTTGAGCTCTGTTAGGCAGATCACCCCCTGCCTCCTGCAACTTTCTATTTAGATAAGGAATAGTGGACTTGAGCTCCCCTATCATTGTCAAGAATTCCCATTGCTCGGTTACCGCCGTGATTATGTCCGACCAGATTAAGCTTCTAGCCGCGAGAAGGGTGAGGTTCCCCTTTACTCGACTCTTCATATCAACAATGGTTTTGTGCTGCTCAGCCGTGACCTTTTTCTCTTCCTCGACTTCCCTTTGTAGCTCTTCAACTGTTCTGGCCTTTTTGGCCAGGGCGCCCTCCAATTCTGCGACCTTTTTCCTGGTCGTGGATGCTTGTTTCTCCAACACTTCGATCTCGGCTCTAGCTGTGGATAGTTGTGCTGACACTGAGCCGGTCCAGCTTGATGCTTCAGCCGTATGACAACTGTGCGAATCCCACCGGGTTTGTAACTCCGTTGCTCTGTTTTCTAACTCGCCGATCCTCTTGGCCATCTTTTCCTTCTCCTCTCTCTCCCTGAAAAGCCTAGCAGACAGTTCCTTTTTCTCTTCCTCTGCCTGTACCAATTAAGCAGTTTGCACAGGATGCGAAGCCGGTATGCGTGCCTGTCTCTTTGCGGCTATGATATCCTTCTGCAACTTAGTTATACGTGCTGCTTGTGTACCTTTCCCTCCGTCATCTGAGTTTCTGATTTGATCCTGGAGATCACGCACCTGATGTGCGTGGGCACGACAAGAAGCCTGTTCCGCGACAAAGGATTCCCTCAACTGGTCATATTTATGTTCCATCTTTTTAAATGCGAGGGTAATCTGCGATAGTTTGTCCTTCATCATGTCGCAGACCGTTTGGAACAGGTCGTTCATGTCCTGGACTAGTACCTTCTTCATATCAATGGCCAATTCGAGCACCTTATAACTAGGAACATCAGAATTTGGGTCCAGGATAGCCTCCGCCATAGACAATACCAGGCTTTCAGTGTCTGCATTGATAGAGGCGGAGAGCCTGGTATGGTATTTTTCAACAAACCCCCCCAACTCAGCCTTGTATCTGTCTCGGATTGTTTTATTCGTCCGCTCCCTTTCGCCTGCCTTAGATGAAGTGGGCTCGATGATGGCTTGCGTAACCTCTGTGTAGTTGGAGGAGGCGACGCTGTCTCTCAGCATTGTTATCCCCGCCTTGCCCTTATCGAATTCGCCAAATTTCGTGAAGGGTTCCAGTAATTTCCCTTCTCCTATTACTTCTGCTTCACTGGTGGCCACTCTCTGTCTCTTGGGCGATGGTGCTCCTCCGGAGGTACCTGCCTCTTCTCCACCTGCGCCCCTGTTCACTTCCTCCTCTTCCCCTGTAGCAGATGAGTCTGTCTCCATCTGCGAAAACATGGGCCAAATTTCGAGGTTAGCCCTCCACTCCATAAATGGCCTCGGCTCATGAATGTAGGGCATAGACCTGTTTCTTTTTCTTTTATTTGAAATGATTTCTCGTGGGTCATAAGCCCAGCTTGTCCCCAACCTCAGGTCCATGTTTTGTAGCATTTTTTCAGCAATTGGGAGGGCATATCTAGAGTTTACCACGAATGGGCCGATTTGGACAGGAAGCCTTAAGATGTAGCCTTTCTTAGCAGGGACAAAATGAAGCTGGTCGGCTTTGAGAGCTTGCCGGATGTACTCGAGGGCGTAAACTTGTCGGACGGGGAAAACTGGCAACCGGTATGGAGCAACTTCGGCTCCATAGACCCGAATTTCAGTGTAGTCTTCATCAAGGAACCAATCTCCGGTACACTGGTATTTCCCAGCCTGTAGCCAGCGTTTCATCTCTTGGAAAACCCTAGGTGAAGGCATGTCGTGAATGATGGTGTAGGCGATGGACATGAAAGTGTTCACGAAGATTGCATAACCCTCTCCCCTAGGTAAATGAAGGACGGAGCAATTCCAGTCGAAGACTGGTCTGGGCTGAGAATTCTCGGAATAGATTCTATCTAACCCCAAATGGGCGAACTTATCTGCATGCTGGAACAGGAAGAGGTAGAACACCATTGAGCAAAAGCGAAACTTGCGGGCTTGTGCGAGCTCCTGGAATTGGGTTAGGATGGTTGAGGAGAGGAAACCCGGGATGTCCAACATAACCCCGTTCTGTGACATGAGCCATAGAAAGCGAATGCATACCATAGAAATGTCTTCTGGGCTCCCCATCCCCAAAAGGCCGGCGATGAGAGACAGAACAGGTCGAACCTCTTCAACGAACAGACTTAGTGAATACGGCTCCAATGAAGGCAGGGCAGTTGCCTGGTCGATGGTTATGGAGGATATGAAGGCACGGCGGGCTTCCTTTGACTGCTTATTGAACTGAGTTAGCAAGGTTTCATCTTTGAAACTGAAGTATGTGTCGCTGGGAGGGAAACGGAGGGCCTGTCTGATAACATCAGGAGAGAGAGAGAAAATCACATTCCCCTGAGGAGAAACGAAAGCGTCCCGATGCACATCATAGGCATCTCTGAGCCAGATGATAAAATCAATACAAGAATGGACCTGGGGGGTGACTTGGTGGTAGAAGCCAGACGCGATAACTCGGAAACGGTCTGCATTCTTGCAATGGCAGCCAAAAAGCAGGGGTTTGATACTGCGTTTGTCAAAAGGATATTTTGGGTCGCAGATACCAGACTGCAGGTCATAAAGGGGTTCAAAACCAGGAGGGTTCCTAGACTCATGGACCTGGGGAGTTTCTGGCTCGTTCTTCTTGGGCGTTCCCCTTCCCATGGCTGTCATTTTAAGAATTCGAAACAGAGAAAGGAAACAAAGGGAAAATAGAGAATAGAATACCTGGACAGAGGGTGACACTGCTCGGGAAAGCGACGCGGGGAACTCTGATAGTGATTGGGGTAGACCGGGTGCTCTTCCCTACTTGGTAATTGCCGTAGAAAGTAACCTGCGTCTTTTTACCAGAGAGAAATACGGGAGTTTGTTACCACTGGGGCGGGCTGTTTGGGTTAAAAAGGAGGATGAGTAAGATGACAGAAGGCAAGTGTCGTAAGGACACTGACAATGAGACACGTGACGCGTGGGGATTGGGGATAATCAAGGTGTAGGTGCGCGCCTCGTGTCGGGTTAAAGGCTGGTACGGGTCTCAGTACCAGCTGATCTAATGAACTTACCTTACCTTTTATCCACATATGCTGTCCAACCCTTACCGTGCATGATTTCCTACGCCGAACTAACACATGTCTTTCCCTGCTGTGCGGGTCCACCTTTACTCTGCTACGTAATCACGTCCCGTGGCCTATTCTTACCATCTCCTTTCAACTTCGAGTCTTTACCATGACACGTGTCGTCAGTCCGCGGGGGTATGGGTCTCGTCCTTTCCCCGCTGCTCGACCCCTTCGGACTTTCCACACGTGCTTTCTTTCGTGGAGGCGGCTCCTTTTAATATATCCGATAATGTTTAGCACTACGTCCCCTTTTTCCTTTACACTTCTTGTTTATTCATTGTTCAGCCCTTCACCGCTTTGTGTTGTTTGGCCCGTTTGCTTTAATACATGCGCTCTTTATTATCTTCTCTCTTTCCGACCCATTTTATTTGAATATTTCCCCTTTAGTATAAGACATTAATGTGTGGCTTGTCCAACCTTTTGTACTTCTGTGACTAATGCTAAGGATTTAACAACATTGGCTCCACCTGGGGACGACACGTTTGTCCCTGAACGTGTCGAGAACTACGCAGACCGCCTGTGTATCTTCTTTGAACACCACTTTTCCAGCTCTTGAGGCTTCTCCCTGGACAGATCACCATGACTCATGCATAACTTGGTAAGAAAAAACAAAAAACAGCAGCTAATGTACAATATAATACATACAGGCTTTTTCAGCCTGCTTCAGAATTGAAAATATGGTTTGAGGAATTGCCCATTTACAGGGGCTTCCAATAGATCTCCCTGTAAATTCTCCAGCTTAAAGGTATTATTTCCTCCCTGCTCTGTAATCTTGAAGGGGCCGAACCAAAGAGGGTCAAATTTACCATGTTTGCCTTTATCGGCTCTTCGTACATCCCACCTGAGAACTAAGTCTCCCACCTGTAGCTTTCTATCCTTGGTATGCTGATCAAATAACTCTTTCATCTTCTCCTGGTAATCCACAAGTTTCTGGTTCACTTGAATACGTGTCTCTTCGAGTTCTACCAGCTGATTGATTCTTCTGGTCATGCCATCTGGTTCTTCCTGAGTCTCCTGCATGAAACGAGCAACAGGTAAAGCTAACTGTATAGGGAATACAGCTGCTCGCCCGTATACTAGTTCATAAGGAGATTTTCCAGTTGCCCTTTTACTGGTTATCCTGTTTGCCCACAGAGCAAACTTCAGTTGGGAATCCCAGTTCCTCTGGTTTTCGTTTATTGTCTTCTTCAGGGCTCTGACCAGTGTTTTGTTTGATGATTCTGCCAACCCATTTCCCTGTGGGTAGTAAGCTGTAGAATGGCTTAAAGTGATGTTATATTTCTGACAAAAATTCACAAATTTAGCAGATTTGAAAGCTTGGGCATTGTCGGTTACTATTCTAGAAGGACATCCAAACCTGGAGATAATGTTCTCTTCCATGAATTTAATGATCACCGTGTCTGTGGCATTTCGTGCAGGAATGGCCTCTACCCACTTTGTGAAGTAATCTATAGCAGTCAAGATCCATTTGTGTTGCCCACTTGAGGGTGGGTGAATCTCACCTATGAAGTCTATTCCCCATTGTTTGAAAGGTTCATCAACATGTACAGGAATCAGGGGTAGAGCTGCCAGCTTCTTTTTTTCAGCAAACTTCTGGCATTTGTCACATGCTCTGACCCAAGTGAAAACATCTCCAAAAAATTTAGGCCAGTAAAAACCAGCCTTCAGGATTTTCTGCGTTGTGCTTCTCCAGCTATAATGCCCTCCACAAATTCCCTCATGGAATTCGGTTATTATGTTATTCACCTCACCTTCTATGAGGCATAACAAAAGTATGCCTGAAGGATCTCTCCAATACAACTGACCATTGGCTACTACATACTTCTGCGATTTCAGCCTTAGGGCTCTGTATTTGGACTTATCACAGCTGGGTGGGCAGCTGAGTGTCAGGAGGTACTCGACTATTTCTTTGTACCAAGAGCTAGTAAGATACTTCATCTGTATTTTCTGAGTAGCCATTTCCACCTCTTGTCTCCCTGTCAGCTCCTCAGCCTCTTCAGTTGCAATCATGGATAAGTGGATGCCCAAAGCTTGGTGATTTGATTCTGACAAAATCTTTTCTAGCCCCTGTCCTTTGATTAACTTGGTGGGTCTGATATCAAAATCGTATTCCTGTATCTTTGCTATCCATCTACCCCTTCTGCCTTCATTGTCTCCCTGAACGAGGATATCCTTAACTGCTGTTGTGGGTACAAAAGCAGTAATGTGGGACTGCAATATGTACATGCGGAAGGCCTTGAGGGACTTTACCAGGGCATAAGCCTGCTTCTCCAGTATGTTGTACTTTAGCTCTGCGTCATGAAGCACTTGACTAAAGAAAGCAATGGGTTGTTCATACCCATCCCCGTTCTTTTGTAAGAGAACCCCTGCTACCGTGTGAGGTGATGCAAAAGAGAAAATCATAAAAGGTTCAGTGAAATCAGGATTTGCCAGCACGGGAGCCTCAGCAAACACATTCTTGATCCTGGCAAAGGCCTGTCTTGATTCTGGTGCCCATTTAACCTCATTATCCTTCTTTAACATATCTGTGATGTGTCTAACAATTTCAGCGTAGTTAGGAATAAATCTTCTGAGAAAATTGATACGCCCTAAGAATACCTGGACCTCTTTCTTATTTCTGGGGAGGGAGATACCATTTATAGCTTCCACCCTTTTAGGATCGATTTTGACCCCATCTTTAGTTACTATGTGTCCTAGGAGCTTACCCTCTTCTAATGCAAAGAAATATTTTTGAGGATTAAGGGAAAGTCCATACCTCCTGTATTTCTCAAAAGTCTTCTGCAAATGCTGAATGTGTTCGACATCGTCCTTCGAAAAGACTGTTATATCATCTAGGTACACCACCAGAAACTTATCCTGTTCTCCAACAAAGGTTATGTCCATAGCTCTTTGAAACGTGGCCCCTGCATTTATCAGCCCGAATGGCATCCTAGCATACATAAATGTTCCCCAGGGTGTGGTGAAAGCAGTCTTTTTCTGGTCCTCCGGGAGTACAGCCACTTGATTATAGCCCGAGAACCCATCCATCATGGACATTCTAGAGGCCCCTACCACCTTCTGCAGAATGTGGTCCATCTTCGGTAGTGGGTATTTATCTTTTAGAGACGCCCTATTCAGGTTTCTGAAGTCCACACACAACCTGATTTCGCCATTCTTCTATCGTACTGGGACTAAATTGGCCACCCACTCAGAATACCTTAGTGGCACTATAATTTTAGCCTTCAGCAGTTTCTTTATTTCTTGCTCGATCGAGGGCAGCAACAAGGGATTAATCTGTCTGAGTTTTTGCTTATGGGGTTTTGCATCTCCCTTCAGTGGGATCTTATGCTGCATAACACTGACATCAAAGGTTTTCAGATCTTGATATGACCAGGCAAACACATCTCTGTAGGATTGGAATAACTTTAGGTACGGTTGTTTGTATTCATCTGGGACCTTCTTGGACAATTTCACAATCTTTGGATCCTCTTTTGTGCCCAGATTGAGATCTTCGACCTAGTCCTCAGCCACCACTTTATTTGGCTATAAAGGAACATCATTTTTATTGAACAGCCTCTCCAAAGGTACCAGCCCTCGGGGAATGACATTCCCTTTCAGTTGCAGAAATCTGTGACCGGCTATCTTTTCTTCCAGCTTATCTTCTGGAATGTCCCCAATTTCCTCTTCACAACTGTCAATCTCTAGGTTGGAAAACTCCCCAACATTCTCTAAGAACCTCTTCACCTGCTCCTCGTCTTCAAAGACCTGCCAGTGCTTGACATTATTAGGGATTGAAGGCCGGTATCTTACTTCGATTTCATACCTCAGAAGAGGGTTCTGAGGTGGGCGGAAGGTACTAGAAGCCACGACCAAAGAGTCTGCCATCCTGTTCTGTTCTCGGGGCATAAATTGAATGTTAAATGCCAGGAAAGAGTTCTCTACAAGATCCCAAACTTCATTTCTATAGGCCTTTAGCCTAGGATGTTTGGCTTGACATTGATTTTTCACTTGTCTAACCACCAATTCAGAGTCTCCCATCACCTTTAAATTCTGTATTTTCATACTCCTTGTTGTCTGCAACCCCAATATGAGTGCTTCATATTCAGCCACATTGTTCGTGGCCTCATATTCCAATTTGAATGATAGGGGGACCCATTGACCCATAGGTGAAATAAGCAACACTCCAGCCCCATTTCCTTCCTTGGAATTTGCTCCATCAAAGTGGAGTGTCCAGATTTCAGATCTATAGTCATGCACTGATGATTCAGTCTTTATCTGACAGAATTAGGGCTCATGGGCATATTCCTAATCTTCTTCCAACATCAGACAGGAGAAGTCTCCATCTCTGCTGTAGACTGGGGAATTTACTGAATCACTTGCCTTGGTGACTGTTTTAACAAATCTGGTCTCTCGGTACAATCTCCTCTCTTGGCCACCAAAGACATGGATGGTGGCATAGGACAGGTCCAGCTTAATTGATCCTCCAATTCTGGTCCCCCAAGACCTTGACAGTAGCATACCGAAGCGGGCTGGGATGTCAGCCACTACGATATCCATCACCACACTTTTGGTAGGGATCTGAGCCAGAGTGATTGCTAGATCTTTAATCATGCCCAAACATTTCACTCTTTTGGAGTCGAAAGAATAAAGGTCTTTATATGGGCGAGTGATTTGGAGTCCCAATTGCTCCATGACAGACAGGGGCATAAGGTTGTGAGACGCTCCTGAGTCTAACATACAATTATGCAACAATAGGTCATGGATCACTAAAGATACATAAAAGGGTGGGGTGGATGGGTCTAACTCTTCAACGTGTGGACCGAACACTACCATAGGCCTTTCTTCTTGCAGGTTAAGACTGTCTGGAATGTGTGGTATATCAGGAGTGGAAATGAAGGAGGAGACCTGTGACTGATAGGCAGGTTGCCTCAATAACTCAGACAGAGGAACTGGTATTTTTACTTTTTCGAGCTCTTTTTGTAAACAGAAAACAGATGAAGGCTTATCTATTGACACTTCTTTTTCTTTTGACTCTTTATTTTGCAGAGGAAGATTAACTTCTTTTACTGGTGGTTTATTTGCAGGGGGTACAGATACTTGTGAAGACGAAGGCATTTGACTATTAGATTGCAGAGATTGGTTAAGGGGCCTCTTACCTTTGTCTGGGGATTCTTGAGTATTGGCCTCTTTCTGTGCAGGTGCTAACTTCTGGGATGTGTCCTCCTCTTCATCTTGAGTGCGGGTTCTTTTTCTGGATGACCTGAGGTCATATTTTCTGTTAAACTGTGCTTGCATGAAATCAAAAAACTGTTTACAGTAGTCATCGATCTCTGGCTCTTCAGCATCCTCTTTATTCCTCATTTCTGAGTGAGCTTGTAACTCCCCTTCCTCACTTTCTTGCACGGGGCATTCTATGTCATCACTGTCTGAGAAGACGGGGCATGTCTCATCTTGCTCGTAGGCAGAATCTTCAGGAGCAGCCTCCACTTGTCCCTCCAAGTATAAAGGATGTGGGACCTGATCTTGTTGCTCCTTTTGTCCCCTCTGTAGTATCTGCAAGGGTGGTTTCCTATACTGAGGATTGAATCCCCTGTTTGGAGCATTCTGGAAATTCTTTGGGGGTGAATTCTTGGCCTCCATCTCCAGTTTGACCAACTTATTTGAGAGATTCTTAATCATTCTATTCATCTCTTCAATCTTGTCATTTGCAGAATCTCTATCTTGGCTTGAAGTGGATACTTCTTCTTTGCCTCTTCTTTTAGTATCACGTTCTTGCTTCCCTTTTGACTTGCCAGTTGAGACAAAGTTTGCTTCTATTTCCAATGCATCTGTCTGTGCATCGTCCAGAGTGGCTAGCTTCCTCTCCCTTAGTGAGAAACCAAACTCAGAATCAAATGCTGCCACAAAAACGACCTTAGCAGCGGGCTGGTGGGGCTTCATCTCAGTCGGGAGACTCAGGTAAAATTTGTTAAACCTTCTGATGAACTCTGATACCCCTTCATTGTGCTTCTTCTTTAAAGTGTTAAACTCGGTAAGGACATCCCTGTGATCCTTCCTATCTCCCCACTTTTTCACGAAAGCATCTTCCATAGCCTCCCAGCTGTTGATGGAATTAGCTCCGAGGCTTTTAAACCATTTTTTGGCTTCCCCATCTAGGGATTGCACGAACAATCTTAGAACCACGTCCAAATGCTCAACATTAAAGTTCTCTGCGAAAGAGCATAAAATTTCCACATGCTTCTATGCTTCAATGCCATTCTCCCCATTGAATCTGGGCAGAATCTTTAAATAATCCTCTGGCATGTCATTTAAAACTGCAGGCAGCTGTAAAGGAGCGTACCTATTTTGTAAAAAGCTAGGGATATTCACCATTGGGGGAGGCGGAGGTAGAATGAGAGTCTGAGAAGTGAGTGGTGGAGGGGAGGGTGGGAGTGAAGTATGAATAATGATGGGGATGTAGTGAACAACAGCTTGGGGGATTGATGAGAATGTCGGACTATGAACAGCAGCTACTTCAGTAACTTCCTTAACCTCTTCAACTTCAGGAGTAGGGTGAAAAGAGTAATGTGGAGTATAACTAGACTCAGCTTCGTCTTTGATATGGACACCTCCTCGAGGTGGGCTCTCTGAGTAGTAACCAGTATCTCTTATAATGAGGTTAGAGTCTTGTATTTGAGCGACTTGAGAAGAAGAGGACGAAAGATATGGAAAGTTTTCAAGGGAGAATTCAGGAATTTCGGTATGAACTGACTGCCTTTCCCTCCAGCCTCTTCTATGTAGGATTCTCTCTGGGTCAGACACAGAGGGTGTCCTTGACTGAGACATATCTGACCTTAGGTGTGGCTTACGGGGAGCCAGGACTGCAAATAGGTTTATCAGTAATATGAATGTGGAGTCGCCAAGGTGAGGGGTACACAACTCTCGACTCTTCGTGCTCACCTAACTGAAGAGTGGATAGGTTTTGTCGAGGCCCAGGGATTTAAATTTCTACAACTTCGTTCCCCGGCAACGACGCCAAAAAGATGTTGTAACTCCTAGAGACAGCCTAGAGTTTCTATAGACCAGTGCCTAGGACATCTTATAATGTATGGAGAGCAGAGGACGCATAACAACGTTTAACGTTTGAACAAGACAGGGCTCTCATACTACTTCTTTGCAAACAGAAAATAATATTTGAGTGGAACCAAAACTTTAGACAGTTTGATGCTTAAAGAGTAATACTGGATGAATGTAATACTGAACTCAAACACTGTTGTATCAGACAACTTTAAGACAGTTCACAGTAAACAGGGCCGGATTCATGATATATGGCAGAAAAAGAAGATATATAAAGGTGGCTACTGAGCTGCATAGAACGAAGGAAATATTAATCAGCAGAGGAAGATCTATTACACCAAGAAAGAGAGTTCCCCGCATATGATGGGCTTATATAACCAGAATCCATACATGCCGGGCAACTCATCACCAACGCTTCGTAACGTTCATTATAGTAGAAATATGTATGAAGTGGAGATGAAACACCGTATTATACCCGTTTACTTTTAAAGTACTGTGAAGCTTATGATATAAGTATCGTAGAGATAAATTCATAATGTAAACAACAGACACTCGCATTCCGCACATCAGAGGCATGAATGTAAATGAAATGAACAACGATATTGCGATAAACAAGAGAAGACTACACACTACCATAAACCAAGGCCGGAATCCTTATTAAAGTAAAACTCCTTATCATTGAAGCCCAACGGGCTCTTCACATTAGCATTTGAGTCTTCACAAAACACATACAGAAAATCCTTACACAGTCAATTTCTTCCCAAGAATTGGAACCTTTCTTTCTTCTTTGATGTCACTTATATAGGATTCCTCTCATTTCAGCGAGAAGATATTTCGGGGAAATATCTTCTTCGCATGAACAAAATTTGTTAAAAGTCACTATCATAACAGCAAAATTTCATGATGGGGAATCAGTCCTCCCATCATGCATAAATAGGCCCCGGGCCAATTTCAAAACAGAAACTTAACAAATGTTTGATGTAAAAAGTAAAATGCAAGAGTGGGGGGAAAAACAACCCACTCGGAACTTTGAAAGAAATAAACTAAATTAAAGTAAAATAGGCCATTTAGACCTATCATGAGTTAACTGAAAACTCATGGGCGAGGCTGAGTAGAAGCCGTTGCAGATTCTGGCGGAGGCACGTTTGCGGAGGAACTAGTATGCTGACTCATGAACTGTGTCAGTCTCTGCTGGCTCTCGGAGGTCGGTTCTGGCATCGCTGAGAGCTTCTCCACTTTGATAAAGGCTTCGCCAAGAGCGTGGATTCCTGCCTCAGTGGGGAGCCGGTGTCTGATCATGTAAAGGAGATTAAACTCCTTTTTGAGGACGTGACAATTGTACTGGCTCTGAGCTGAGTCGCTTTCCCCATTTGGAGGTCAGTCCGATCTCTTTCCATTTGCAAACGCTCTGTGTATTGGTCTAGAAGCACAAGCACGGCAGGGGCGTTTGGTTCCCAACAGGAAGGGAGTCCGGTTGTGGTGATCTCATCCCATACTTCGTCAAATTGTTTGACACTGTCGATCACCCGTTGAAGGGCCCTTGAAGCCGCTGCTCGGGCTTCCTCTTTATCGATGATCTTCTGACATTCGATGACCTCTGTAAATCGGCTGGAGATACCGTGTTTCCCCAAGTCGTTTGCCCTTAATGCGTAAAGGAATGAGATGTAATCCCCAGCATGTTGAGCTCTGTTAGGCAGATCAGTCCCTGCCTCCTGCAACTTTATACTGAGATAATGAATAGTAGACTTGAGCTCCCCTATCATTGTCAAGAACTCCCATTGCTCGGTTACCGCTGTGATTATGTCTGACCAGATTATGCTTCTGGCCTCGAGAAGGGTGAGGTTCCCCTTTGCTCGACTTTTCATGTCAGCAATGGTTTTGTGCTGCTCCGCCGTGACCTTTTTCTCTTCCTCGACTTCCCTCTGTAGCCCGTCAACTGTTCTGGCTTTTTCGGCCAGGGAGCTCTCCAATTCTGCGATCTTTTGTCTGGCCGTGGATGCTTGTTTCTCCAGCACTTCAATCTCAGCTCTGGCTGTGGACAGTTGTGCTGACAACGAGCTGGCTCCGCTTGACGCTTCAGCCGTCTGACAGCTGTGTGAATCCCACCTGGCTTGCAATTCTGTTGCTCTGTTCTGTAACTCGCTGATCCTTTCGGCCATTTTTTCTTTCTCTTCCCTCTCCTTGAATAGCCTGGCAGACAGCTCCTTTTTCTCTTCCTCCGCCTGTACCAATTCAGCAGTTTGCACATGATGTGAAGCCGGTATGCGAGCCTGTCTCTTTGCAGATGCGATATCCTTCTGCAACTTACTTATAAGTGCTGCTTGTGCACCTTTCCCTCCTTTATCTGAGTTTTTGATTTGGTCCTGGAGATCACGCAGCTGATGTGCATTGGCACGGAAAGAAACTTGTTCCGCTACAAAGGATGCCCTCAGTTGGTCATATTTCTGTTCTATCTTCCTTAATGCGAGGGTGAGCTGCGATAGTTTATCCTTCATCATGTCGCAAACCGTTTGGAACAGGTCGCACATGTCATTGACCGGTACCTTCTACATATCAATGGCCAATTCGAGCACCTTATAACTAGGAACATCAAAATTTGGGTCTAGGATGGCCTCTGCCATAGACAGTACCAGGCTTTCGGAGTCTGCATTGATAGAGGCGGAGAGCCTGGTATGGTATTTTTCCACGTACCCCCCTAATTCAGCCTTGTATCTGTCTCGGATTGCTTTATTCGTCCGCTCCCTTTCGCTCGCCTTGGATGAAGTGGGCTCAATGATGGCCTGCGTAACCTCTGTATAATCGGAGGAGGCGACGCTGTCTCTCAGCACTGTTATCCCCGCCTTGCCTTTATCGAATTCGCCAAATTTCGTGAAGGGTTCCAGTAATTGCCCTTATCCTATGACTTCCGCTTCACTGGTGGCCACCCTCTGCCTCTTGGGCGGTGGTGCTGCTCCGGAGTTACCTGCCTCTTCTTCACCGGCGCCCCTGTTCACTTCCTCCTCTTCCCTTTTAGCAGATGAGTCTGTCTCCATCTGCGAAAAAATGGGCCAAATTTCGAGGTTAGCCCTCCACTCCATAAATGGCCTCGGCTCATGTATGTAGGGCGTAGACCTGTTTCTTTTTCTTTTATTTGAAATGATTTCTCGTGGGTCATAAGCCCAACTTTGCCCCAACTTCAGGTCCATGTTTTGCAGCATTTTTTCAGCAATTGGGAGGGCATATCTAGAGTTTACCACGAAGGGGCCGATTTGGACAGGAAGCCTTAGGATGTAGCCTTTCTTAGCAGGGACAAAATGGAGCTGGTCAGCTTTGAGGGCTTGCCGGATGTACTCGAGGGTGTAAACTCGTCGGACGGGGAAAACTGGCAACCGGTAT
This sequence comes from Pinus albicaulis, assembly GCA_034641835.2. Taxonomy (NCBI): domain Eukaryota; kingdom Viridiplantae; phylum Streptophyta; class Pinopsida; order Pinales; family Pinaceae; genus Pinus; species Pinus albicaulis. The sequence goes on from CM076577.1 coordinate 1,201,390,465, forward strand.
GGAGCAACTTCGGCTCCATAGACCCGAATTTCAGTGCAATCTTCATCAAGGAACCAATCTCCGGTACACTGGTATCTCCCAGCCTGCAGCCAGCGTTTCATCTCTGGGAAAACCCTAGGGGAAGGCGTGTCGTGAATGATGGTGTAGGCGATGGACATGAAAGTGTTCACGAAGTTCGCATAACCCTCTACTCTAGGTAAATGACGGACGGAGAAATTCCAGTCGAAGACTGGTCTGGGTTGAGAATTCTCAGAATAGACCCTATCTAACCCCAAATGGGCGAACTTATCTGCATGCTGGAACAGGAAGAGGTGGAACACCATTGAGCAGAAGCGAAACCGGTGGGCTTGTGAGAGCTCTTGGAATTGGGTTAGGATGGCTGAGGAGAGGAAACCAGGAATGTCCAATACAACCCCATTCTGTGACATGAGCCATAAAAAGCGAATGCATACCATAGAAATGTCTTCCGGGCTCCCTACCCCCAAAAGGCCGGCGATGAGAGATAGAACGGGTCGAACCTCTTCGACGAACAGACTCAGTGAAAACGGCTTTAATGTAGGTAGGGAAGTTTCCTGGTCGATGGTTATGGAGGATATGAAGGCACGACGGGCTTCCCTTGACTGTTTATTGAACTGGGTTAACAAGGTTTCATCTTTGAAGCTGATATAGGTATCGCTGATAGGGAAACGGAGGGCCTGTCTGATGACATCGGGAGAAAGGGAGAAAATCTTATTCCCCTGAGGGGAAACGAAAGTGCCCTGATGTACATCGAAGGCATCTCTGAGCCAGATGATGAAATTGATACAAGAATGGACCTGGGGGGTGATATGGTGGTAGAAGCCAGACACGATAACTCGGAAACGGTATGCATTCTTGCAATGGCGGCCAAAAAGCAGGGGTTTGATACTGCGTATGTCAAAAGGATATTTTGGGTCGCAGATACCAGACTGCAAGTCGTAGAGGGGTTCAAAACCAGGAGGGTTCCTAGACTCACAGACCTGAGGAGTTTCTGGCTCGTTATTCTTGGGCGTTCCCCTTCCCAGGGCTGACATTTTAAGAATTCGAAAAAGAGAAAGGAAACAGAGGGAAAATAGAGAATGGAATACCTGGACAGAGGGTGACACTGCTCGGGAAAGTGACGCGGGGAACTCTGACAGTGATTGGGGTAGACCAGGCGCTCTTCCCTACTTGGTATTTGCCGTAGAAAGTAACCTGTGTCTTTTTACTAAAGAGAAATACGGGAGTTTGTTACTACTAGAGCAGGCTGTTCGAGTTAAAAAGGCGGATGAGTGGGATGACAGAAGGCAAGTGTCATAAGGACACTGACAATGAGACACGTGGCGCATGGGGATTGGGGATGTCAAGGTGTAGGTGCGCGCCTCGTGCCGGGTTAAAGGCTGGTACGGGTCTCAGTACCAGCTGATCTAATGAACTTTACCTTACCTTTTATCCACATATGCTGTCCAATCCTTACCGCGCGTGATTT
>CM076577.1:1201392050-1201671804 GCA_034641835.2 Pinus albicaulis
AAAGGCAATGATTTTAGAGATCGAAAGGGTCGAATCATTTGATTGAGCATTCTCTATATAACTCTGTATTTCCTTATTAACTCTCGTAATGAGAGAGCGATCGCAAGTTAATTGGTTTGCTGTTGAATTACTAAATGATTTCGTTGTGTTAATGAATTGCATTGCTGTTCTGTTTTGACAAGGACCTTAATTCCTGTATTATTTATCTTGTTGTATCTTATAAATCTTTGTTGTTCATCATTAGATGTTTTGTTATAATTGCATTGCTGTTCCGTTGGATTGCTGTTCATTTCGAATTACTGCTTAACAATGGTTGCTGTCGACAGGGTTTGGTGTTTAATAGAATTTTCTATTCGATTCCATTAAGTTAAGATCTGTTGTTCAGATTCATTAGTTAGTATTTTCTTATTCTTCTAAGTTACAGTTTTCTACTCATTTACATTGATGTTCAATTCCAGTGTGTTGTTAATTTCCAATTCATTAGTTTACAGATTGCAAAGAGTTTGCTTTTAAAGAGTTTTTATAGTTTACTTTCAATATCAACTTTAGTTCGATTTCTATTTTCCTTCAATTGCTTTAAAGCAGGATTGTCAACTATAGAGAACATTGGTCATTGCTTCCACGTTCCCAGATTGATTGTCTTGTTCTAGTTTGATTTCAATTACATCAATTTCTAGAGGAATGAGTTATTGCTACTGTATCCTTGATTGATGTTTGCTAAGTGAATAGTTGGATTTCAGAGCATTTGAGTTCATGTTATTGTAATTAGATTTATTTTCCAAGAATTTGTTTACTCTTGTATTTAGAACACTGTGCTACATCTTACAAAGCGTTACTCTTAGCTTGAATTGTAGCCTCAGACAAAGTACACTCTTGAAATAAAAATTTGTTCCTGGATTGATGATTAATGTAGGATAAATAGGTGTTAAAAAGATGCCTTTTATGCCTCAACAGAGGCTGCGATGGAACGTCTGATATGTCAAGCCACTATCAAACAAGAAGGCTTGGACCTAAAAATGGGGAAAGAAACATTTAGCATAGCTTGCAAGGACTTTGTTGAGACAAAGGGAACTACTGCTTGGCCACCTGCGAACCTCAATGCAGCTGAGGAGGTTGAGCCCTTTTTGCATGCATGTATGAAACTGATGTGCAACCCAAAGGCTGTGGAGAACCTTTAGGCATTAATAGATAGTTGCACAGCATGACCCAATCTAACCCCGGAAGTCAAGGACATGCACAAGCTATACAGGTATAAGAAACGCACCAGAAGAGAAATGTGGTTGTCTGCGCAGATCGGTGACTACAAAATTAGCCAAGTTATTTTGGACCTAGGATCGGATGCGAACATGTTACCTAAGCAGACTTGGCAACGAATGGGAGAGCCTAAGTTGGAATTGTCCACTATTCAGCTGCACATGGAAAATCAACAAAAAATCATCCCGCTAGGAAGGTTGTCTAAAATTACGGTGGATATTGCAGGAGTAAAGGCCCGAGCTGATTTTGAAGTAATAGAAATTGTAGAAGATGTGGACCCCTACCCTACGCTCTTGGGATTGGACTGGGCCATAGATATGGGCGGTATCATCAACCTCAAAAAGAGAAGCATGGTGTTTGAGAATAATGGCGTAAGGGTGATAGTACCATTAGATCCTGCGGAAGGTGAATGATATACAGAGCCGGTGCGCGATGATGAGGAGATGGATCACAATTACAAATTGACTGCGCGGGAGGAAGATTGGGTCAACCCCATGGTGGAAGGAGTACTCTGTTGGGAAAAGGATAGTGAATGTTTCTCTGATTCTGACGGGGATATGGAGAATTGGAAAAACCAGTTGCATGATGTCTCAGAGCTACGATGTCTTCGAGTCACCAGGGACTTCGGTTGCATTTGCTCAGAAGTAAGAGACCTACCCTACTTTGATGGTTCTAGTAGCATTAAGGAATTTTTGCGAGTATTCGAAGTGGAGGTTCCCAAGGGATGAAGGCTATGGGCCCTTAAGCTAGCCCTACATGGAATACTTGCGCACTGGTGGGAGACACGTGAGGAGGCATTCCAGGATTGGGAGGCATGTCAGGATATGACGATCCTATGATTTGAAGCAGGATCGGAAGATCTACGTGAATATTTGTTGGCATGGGAAAAACAGTGGTGCGAAAAGACGGCTAAGGAATGGGGTGACCTACTAATTCATGACCTAGGGACGATTCCATCTGCATGGTACTTAGATGGGGAGCTCCATCGGTGCACCTGCAACTAGGGGAGGTTGAAAGAAGAGTTCCTGGGAACATTTGGGTTAGTAGGTTGGACCATGGCGCTTGATGCAACCCTGCGAGACGTTAACACTAGGGAGTGGGGCAAATCGCACCTATTCCTTGCACCAGAATTCCCACATGGGAAACACATATACCAAGCATGATCAAATACTGTAGCCCAGGCCCAATAGATAGTAAGGATGATATGCGAGCTACGTTTAACTTGGAATTGAAAGGGGTGCGCATGACTATCAAGCGACTCAGGCTGCGAGAGGGTTGCAATAGGACGTATCTTATGTTGAATAAGAACATAGAGGCAGAGTTATCATATCTGCGGTGACTCTTACAACAAGGAAACAACTATGGTCACTCCTCGGCCATGCGGGGTATTACAGAAAGTTTGTTTGGGAATACGTGCCACTTATAATGCCTCTGAAACACTCGTTCCCACAAGGGATCCCTTGTGGTTGGGAGGACACTTGTGGGGAAAAGATGTCTTTGGTTGTATAGTACCTTAGGAACAAGCCTGTGTTGGGGGGGATGCGCAAGAGGCACAGATGTTTATTCCAAGCTTAGCGGGTATGCAAAGTGCACATAGGGAGTGAAAAGTGACAAGGGGAACAGTAAAATTAGGTAAAGAGGAGAAGTTACCGTTAAGCGGAGCGGGCGATTGGCAATTAATGAAGCAATTCCTTGAGCTTTTTTACCGTTTACTTGATGGTAAGCTTCAAATGACACTTACCCTACCATTGGATGACCATAGACACTATAAATTACAACAGCTAGCTCAGATAACATTTCTGTATTATGCCCGTAACCTATATGTAGTTTTTTATGTTGCACAATGTTTTGGGCCTGTTGCATCCTGCTCATGGCAAAGTGACCCACTCCCGCTGCCGATGGGCCCCCGGAACTAAGAATCCATGTTTCCACTAAGATAACAACTCCTAGGCCCGCGGAAGCTTCAGTACCTACAAAGCCCGAACAAGAGGCAGGCATTATTGGGCCAGGGGATGAAGAAATCGATAGGATAATTGCACTCTAGCTCCCTAAGTGGAGGAGTGGCCTCAGTCCTGGTGAAAATAGCACTGAAGAGACCTGTGCCACAGAAGTACCCTCCACTATTGACCCCAATAAAACCCCAGAACCAAGCGCGAGGGGCATGGGCGTAGCCGCAGAAAGGAACGCATAGCTGCTATAGGTCGCTAATAAGAATGTTGGGGCTGATTTGCAGCTAGCACTAAGTGTGCCAGGGAAAAATAACCGAGCTACCACCTCTCTCTAGAATACAAAGCAGCCAGGTGAGCTTGATATCGGGCCTCGAAAAAATCAGCTCGCCCAGTGCTAGGAATATGATGCGATAGTCACACTGATTGATGGTGACCTCGAACAGGTCACGAACGCAATTACACTAGCCACAGAGAAAATATCGGCAGCCATAGAAAAAAAATAGAAGGATAAAATTGACACCTTCCAGAACAAGCTCCATGCCCTCCAGGGGAAGGTAGATATGCTACAGACTATCGTAATTAAAAAACAGGCTCCCTTGGCAACCAGCAGTACCGTGCTCGCACTGAGAGGAAGCCACTGCTGCTCCTTACCTAGCACTGCCCTTATAAGAACCCAAATCCAAGTTGATACAGGGGTCCACTTGGACCTGGCTAAGTTACCCACTGAGGCATTACAAGGTCTCCATGCCGCCATAATCCGGGATACCCACCGCGAGACTTGGAGGTACATCAACAACTCGGTATGGCCAAGCGGGCCCTCAAATTGAAAGACGCAGAAAAATCCCTTGATATATCCCATTAGGTGGAGCTTGAAATGGCGATCCACTAGCTCTACACAGAGGTTCTGGACGGAGTCCCCGTTGCAGCTACACCTCGGGCCAAGGTAGAAAGTATGGTTGCAACAATAAAAGAATCTTAGATGGAAATGCAGACCATCAAGGAACAACTAGAGAAGAAAATCTCTCACTTACAGGCTACATTGCAGCCCTCCATGCCGCTGGAGGTTCGAGCCCACCACATTGCGCTGGTGGCCGAAGTTACGAACTCCATCTCAAAGAAAATTGCTCAGGGTGCCAAGTTTCTTGAATAAGCCATGCAGCTCTAGACCATGGTCCAGTTCAACCTGATCCTCCGAAAGGTAAATTAGGACTTACGAAAGTAGGAAGAAGCTTTTGAACAGGTCAAGGCTACCTTTCCCACCTTGGTGCCTATGCAAGGGTTAGCACAGTTGTGGACCAGCAGCACTCTCCTGGACGTGATTTAAAAACTCCGGTGCCAGCAGCACTTCCTTGAGGAGTGATTAAAGCCATGGGCTACCAAAACCCTATAGCTCTCACAAGATGCCGATGGCGTGGTCATGCAACTCAATCAGAAATTGAAAAACGTCACTACGGCCATCGAAGGGCCAACATCCCAAAAGATGGTGGACCTCATGTAGAGTGCCATAGCCCAAAGTCAAGAGGTGTTGCCTCCACTAATCATCACCCTCACTGCACTACGCGCGCAGGTGGAGAACCTACCATCGTCGTGACTCGGGACGAGTCACAAGATTGTGTTGGGGGTCTGTTGGAACAGGGTCTCCTACAAAGCTGCAAAATTGGTCCATTTTGTATATTTCTGATTATATTTAGTATAGCGTAGGGGTTTTGGGGTGGGTCAAAGCCCCTAAAGCATTGTAAATGGGTCAAGGGTAGACCAAGAGTCCGCAAACCATGGTTTGCGGACCATTGGATGCATAGGCTAAAATAGTATAAGTAGTTGAACCTTTTTGAGTTGTAGGAAAGCTAAGAATGATAAGAGATTGCTGCTAAGTGAAAATCGATAGGTTTGGTCAGGGTTTTTGGGGTAAGGACTCCTGATGCTGTGTGCACGGAGGGCCTCTGTCCTGCTGTGTGCACAGGTTGGGTTTTTGGGGTTTTGTAAGTAGACTAAAAGATTAATGAATGTGGAAGTATTGTTGCCTATCTGAATCCACTGGAATTACTGTGGTATGAATCTGTGACGTCTTGATTACTTAGTATATGTTGTTGTGTTATTGGTTTAAGTTGCGAACATACTTGTGTACTTATTTATGCTACGATCTGGGTTTTTTCTACTTGCTTCATACAAGAATATATGAAATAGTTGTGTATTGTTATATGAATTCTCGATCTGTTGATTTCTGTGAGTAATATTTCTATTGTGCACGTGGGTGCAAAGGGAATATAGGCTATGTGATACCGTATCAGGTCACAATTAGGGTGAACGCAGCTCTGCTTAACTTACTTACCCTCTCCCAGGGTGCAGAAACCTGGTTCTAGCACCCACCCATACTACTTCGGGTGAGACTTTGGCCTGTGCAAGAACGTCACTACCAAAAGGGCCAGTAGTATAAGGGTCTGTTGGCAAACCTTAAACATCCGAACCTAGGTTAGGACCCCTCGAGCCAACACCTAGTCTGCATCATAACCACAAGCTAGGTTTGTTGGGGTTATCACTCCCCATCTGACCAATAGGTTGAGAGAGCTTGGGGATGTGTAACACAATATTATTATGATGCTGGTTTTCTACCACATGACTCTTGAGGGTCATTGTTGGGAAGATCAGTGGGAAATATTCTGCACGAGATATTTTTTATCAACATAGGGTGGAAGATGTTTCCTCCCCTATGCGATGACTCCTATTGGTTGACATAGGTTGGAAGATGTTTTCTCCCTTATGAGATGATATGAGGTGAGGGTTTCCCATAGGACCTTCCTCATTTTCATTAGATTCCTGGTTGAGCCTGAACTCCCCGATGTGGCTTTAGGTCGAGATCTTCTCCTTGATGTTGATCTCTCTTATGTTTCCTAGGTTGTAGCATTGAACTCCCCGATGTGGTTTTAGGTCGAGATATTCTCCTTGACGTTGATCTCGCCTATGTTTCCCAGGTTGTAACATTGAGATCCCCACTAGCAGATGATTCTCAGTGGTAGCAATGGCTCCTCGATGAATAGAAAGTGGTATCTTGGACTCCACTTCGATGTCAAATTATTCTTCTTTTAGAATTGAGAATTTTCAACATATGAGAAGAGACAATCTGGGATAAGAAGAGATGAGCAGAGATGAAAAATAACAACATTTTATGATGAGATACTTGAGATATGACATGATTTTATGACAAGATACTTGCGATGATTAAATGATTTATCTGTATATGTGAACCTAAAGGTTTATCATGAAGTTTTCAAGTGAAATTTTTAGGTTTCTTATGCAATTATTTTAAATTACATTAAAACATAAACATGATTTTTATCTCAGTTTTGTAGAAAATAAAAGAGAAACAAATACCATAATAGTAAATACAATACAACAAATGATGAAGGCTTTCACCCCTCCTAGGCTACATCTCTTGTTCCAGCTTCTGATGTTGTTCCTCTTTCATTATGCTCAAAAATATGTGTTTACATCAAGTTATAATGCTCAGAATGCAAAAATAAATTTCTCAAATGGTTCCATAACAGTAAAAAACCGCTAGTTAGGTTGTTTCTAGACTCAAAAAGGTCGAAAATTGACCGATTTATGCTCCAGAGAAGTTTTCCTCCTAGTTGTCCTCCAATTCGCACCCACTTGTTATCCATCCTACAAAATCTGCTTTTTCTCGACTCACTGACGAGTTTCCCATTAGTTCAGTTGTAATTTTTCGAACGATTAAATTTCATATGACCCCCACATACCGATACAATAACGCCACTTGGCGCATTTCGGGTCATTGGATATGGGCAGTTCAAACGACCTCGCCAAAGTTTAATCTCTGCTCAGAACTAGAGTTATTTGTGGTGGAACCAGGGTTATCATTCAAAACTTGTGCCCATTTCATAAACCTTACCCTCAAGTTGGATTGAACAATGGTTATGTTCCACGTCGGTGGTTAAACTCCAATTCAAAACTCGTTGTAACATAAACTGTGGCTGCCATATATATTACATGTGATATGATATGGATTAACCGTCATCTCAACTGGTGGATAGACATGCGGTGGTAACTGAACTATGGTCTGGGTCTAACCACCAACTATGCCAATGAACTTACCATAATTCCAACCTTTACGTCAACTGCCAGAACTTTAACTATTACATGTGATGTCACATCTGCCATAACTTTGGTCCGCATTTAACATAAGGTTTGCAACATAATATGTGATTGCGTATAACATGAGGTTTGAAATGTCATGGGTTGATATATGGTGTTGGGGCTGGGGTCAACCCCACACCCTTATTTTCATGCCACGTCTCGTGGTCGGGTGGACCGAGGGCCAAGGGTTAACCCCAGTCCTAACCCCCATTACCTTTGCCACTAAACATTAAATATGTGTTGGCCACTATGCTTTATAAGAACTACCGGTGGTGCGGTGTTATGAGCCCGCACTACCACCATGGAGGTCCAAAGTTCAAACCTTATGCAGGCATTTCCTAACCATAGAAATTTTTTATACTGCCAACAGGAGGTGACGTGGCTACAAGGGATTGGCCCACATGGCTCTCCCTAATTGTTCCACATAAATGTACCTTCCAACCAATGAAAACACACCATTCACAACCAATAATAAGATGACACTTGTTAGAAAACAACAAACCCATAAAAAACACAGTCATGCCCAGTCAAATGTCTAGTCAACATATAGACTACTCACTGGGTGTAACTTCAACTACAAATTACAAATTTTTAGTTGTTTGCCAAATCAGCCAAAATGCGATGTCAGGATCATATGTTATCAGTTTTGAGTGAAATGAGTTCTTCTGGATTTAGAATGAGGAGAGCTTCACTTTGGCACTAGTTTCGAGCCATTTACAACACTTTGAAATTTGAGCATTTTATTGATCCACCAGATCATTGCTCCCCACTAGAAGATTTTGGACCTCCAAATTCTCATTCTTAGTCAAAAAATAGAGGACGGTATAGTTCCCTCACCCTTATAATCTCAATCCACTTAGCTTTGCTTATATTTTTTTCTTTGAGCTTATAATGAAGGCACTTCACTTTCCCTTGTTTTGGAGTCCCTATCTTTCTGTCAAAGATGATATCTTGCTGCAATTTTTCAAGATATTTAGAAAATAAAATTTCCCTTGAAGGAATATGAACATTTCCTCCTCCGTATTTAATAAAAGGAATCTTATTCAATTTCAGGTTCACTTCAACTTGAACATTTTTGCCCCTAAAATTCTTAGCATGTCTAGCCTTGCACTTGGCTTGACTCTTTACCAAATGTGATCACGATCACCATGCACCATCTTTCTTCAAAGCCAAAGCATTATGAAACCCACAAGAATAAGTCTTCCAACCAATGTCCTCTTTGTCAAATATTTTATTCATTTTATTTTTTACCCCTACGTTCTTTAATACTGGAAGCTTGTTCACACCAATGTTCAATAATGATTCATCCTGCCGAAATTGAGCTTCATTATGTTTTCCTCTTTTAGGAGGAAACACGTTATACTCCTGAAAAATCTTATCACATGGATTAAAAACCTCAATTAAATTATATTTCAAACTTTATTGATATCCTTGAAAGGCTTTAGATGCCTCGACATCTTTGTTCTTGAAAATTAGCAATTTAAAATTATGACTAGCATTAGCAATCCTCTTCATTTGTGCTTCATTCACAATAGATAAACTCAATTTCTTGCTATGTGCTCTAACAATGTACTCAATCCCATTCTTTAACAAATGATATTTATTCTCATGGCGAGGAAAAATGGCTCTCCTATCATATAGATATTGCTTCCCAAAACAATACCACATATATCAAACAGAACTACAACAAGTTCAACTTCATCAAGAAAGTTTGCAGTGATAGCAAATCTAAGTATGCATTTCCTTGTCACTTGAAATTTTTCATTTTCACATACCCAACCTAACGGATAAGGTTTAGGATGAAGAATGGTTTCTAAATTCAAATTCTTAACAATATATTCAGAAATAAGGTTTTCTTTTAATCCACTATCAAATAGTGCATCTATCTTGGTATGTTTTGAAATAACTCTAATGTTGAAAATATCTATTCTTGTTTTTTCATATTGAGTTTCATTGAGACTATTTGAAGAACTAGAACTTGCAATGTCTTTACCTTTCAATCCCATGGTTGTGATCTTTTTTTTGTCCCAGGAATCTGATCCTAAATCATGTTGTATAGTTTCAACATCCTTTGATTTCTCCTTTTTTTTGAACTTTGTGGGTCTCATATCATGATGAAGTTTCCAAAAATTATATTCATCATGGCCCTCTTTGAAACAATTTTTACATGTGAGTTTTTATTTCTCCATTTTGATGGAAACATTCTTCTTCCCTTTTCCTTTTTACTTATCCTTTCCTTTGTCTCCAGACTCAAAGGAGTTCTCATTTGTTTCAATAGAAACATTTTTCCCTCTTGCTTCTGTTAGGGTCCCATGATTTGGCAGATTGGCAGACCAAATTACAGGGTAACATGGAACCAAGATTTAGAGTCCAAGGACCTAGCCTTCCTGGACTCAGAGATGGATCTCTCTATTGGGTGCAAAGGATGTGTTCTTTTTTCTCTAGGGTTTTGATTTTAGGCTAGTTATTAGGTGTAGGGTTTGTTGATTGTTTTGGTTGGGAAAGATGGTAAAATGTAATAGGTGGACTGAGAATATGTCAAAGTCATTGGGCTATGGAGTCAATTGAAAGTCAAGAGTGTCTAAATGATGAAACAGAGTGTGTTGCAGGGCTGATCTAGCAAGGTCAATGGATCCATAAAGTGATGTATGATGTGTAGTGAACATTAAGTTTGAGAAAGGCTAAGAGGTCTTAAACATATATATTTTAAAAGTTACAATCCATGAGGTAGGGCAAACCATTAATCTCAATAAACCATAATCTAAACTAATACACATCCAAGAGAAACATTCCAGTGATACATAGAGAGCATAAGAGCTTCTAAATTTAGAAAATCACCTTCAGATTTTGGGAAAACACATAAGACAATACAAATAACTCAATTTATGGAGAGTGAACTCCTAAAAAGCATATATCAAGTGAATGGAAACTCTTAAACAAGTTTGAAAGCATGGACAAAGGGAAAGACCAAATGAGGCCTCTTTGACTTGACCTAACAATCAATATTTCACAGAAAGGCTTCAAGATAGGGTTTTGAAAACTTCAAATAAGCAGGGCATACCATGAATCATACTTGTAAGCTAGCATACTAACCATACATAAAAAAAAAACAATTTTTGGTGGACTTAAGGAGTAGTAAAGAATTCCTTAAGATTGCGAAAAGAGAAAACATAAAGGCTATAACAAATAGGAGGACTGAGGTGCCTCAAAGAACATGTCTCAACCTATACTTTTTTGTTTAATAACAGCCAAGAAACATGAAACATAATGATAAAAAAGGGAACAATATACAAATTAGGAAGGCATCACCATTCACCAAGCTATGGAATCTTGCAAACAAGCTTCTCCATCATCAAGCCAAGCAAGCCATTCATCCACTTCACAAAACCAATTTCTTCTCAAAGCTCATGAAACCATGTATATTGCTCTTCAAGCTCATCAAATGCCAACAAAATACATAGGGGGCTCATGCTCTATTTATGGATAAAATGAGGACTAAAACCCTAAACGTGTTAGGAAAATGTCAAATATTGTCATAAATATCATTTATGGCCAAGAGACCATGCAAGGCCCAAGGCACATAATATCCTAAGAAATAAATGCTAAAATAACTATTTGCACCTAATTCTAGCTTAATTTTCCTCAAAAAACTCAAAAATATCTATTTTCAATCAATGAGTGTGTTTTGTTGAATTTTTCTCCAAAACACACTAGGCAGCCTCTGTGCGTAGCACCACTTCAGCAGAAACTAGGGTCTCTTGTAGCTGAGTTTTGGACCCCCTTCCCGACACTAGATTTGGCTCTGTGATGGCTCGTTGGAACGCCTGATGAGTTTAATTTCCAAAAATTATTGAATTGTGCTGAGTGGATGCCATTTACCAGTTCAAAAATCAAAATTTCCAAAACTGCTCTGTGTGCAGCGCCTAGTCTGAAAATAAGGCAGAAAGGTCAAATTGTTGATGTTTTTTGCCCTTTTGAGGGGGTAAAAGTGCCCCAAATGATATGAAAATTGGTGAGAAAACTGATTGTGATGTGATAAATCCAAAAATTTAAACTTTGAGAGGTTAGGATGCACCAATTTTGTGTGTAGTGCCTAGAGTGCTGCGGACAGAGGGGTCAAAGTTTGGAAAAAATAAAAAGTTGTCCAATTTGCCTCAAAATTTGTGGAGAGGTCCCTCAAGAGGTCTTGGACACCTGTTGAGAAGCCTCAACCAAAATTCCAAGGCTTTCCTACACTTTGGCTCTTTTTAGGTCTTCAAGCTCCATGAGGGCCTTCCTTAGTTTGGCACAAGCAAGCATGTTCTTCCTTGCATAATGCTTTGTCATTTTCTTTTGTAGGGCATGGCCTCTCTTCACCTCCTTGAAATGCTTATGCTCCTCATTAGGGCTACTGTCAGCTCGTTCATTTTATGCATTAAGAGAATGGATATGAGGTGAATTTCTTTGTGGAGAAGACATATGTGGAGATGAAGGAGGAGTGGAGGGAGGTGGATGTGAAGAGGAAGGTAAATTTTACTAAATGAAGGCTTGGGGATTGGAAAATACATCATGAGAAATAAAAGCTTCCCAAGGGATTCCTTTTTCCTCCAGATGGTGTAAAACAATCATCTTGACCAAGGAGTGGTGAAAACTGCTTTGCATTTGGTGGACATAACTCCTCTTCTTGACTACTAAAGCCATTTTGTCAATGCTCCGGTATAGGTAGTAAGGTAGGTTCAGTAACTTAACCCTGGTGAAGTGCACCCTGGTGAAGTGCATCAGAAGCCTTATGTGATAAGAGTAAACCCTAGAGTACCTTCCCTCACAATTGAAGTACTTGATAATATGCCTCATCAATAGGGCATACCTCTCTAGCAGGTGGGAGAAGGGGAAGATAGCCTTGCAACATTGTTGACAGCTATGTTTGAGGTAGGGCTCATAATAACTCAAGTCCAATTTATTTTGTTTAAAACATCTCTCACCAATGTCTAGTATTCTTGTGGCTTTAGAAATGGATTCAGATGACAGTTCAAAATTCACTCCTGCTAGGTTGACTTGGTTGTTTTGCAAACTGAGGATGAACAACCTAGTCATATCTGAGTGGCTTTGGACTTGCTTAACCTTCTCACAAAATTGATAACATCCAACATCTTGAAAACATGTAAGTATCATTAGAGAGGGGGTGATTTGAATAGTTTCCAAGGGTTCAAACCTATTAACCCTTCTTCCCTTGTGCTTAGGCTTGGTAGGCCTTTGACTTTCATCACTGTTGGTATGAATATCTTCTTCAGACACGGTGACTAGCTTTAGCATAAAAGGCTTTTTAAACTTGTTTGAGGGCCTTTAGGTCAAAAGGTGGCAATGAGTGATGTGAGGGAAAACTTTTACAAATGAGGGCAAAGATGAAGCTTTCAAGGAGTGTGTTCAACTTTTAGAAGTAGGTTTGATGGTACTAAGAGTCTTTGCACCTTATGAAAAACATTTCAAATTTGCAAACCCTAACTTAGGAGGCCAATATTTGATTTTTTATGGAGACTAGGTTTTGGTCATATTAGGGCAAAAATGCCTTTCTTGATTATGAAAAGAAAACTTGGAAAGTGAGGAGAAAGAGCCACCAACCTTGTTTCTTTTACTGTAGGAGATTTGGAGGCAAAAATATTAATTTTGAACACTTTTTGAGCAAATTTGGACAAACCTTATTTGTGCGCAATGCCAGTCCGATTGCACGTTCGGGTCGGGTTAGGTTGGCCTATTGGAGCATAGCGTCGGGTCAATTCGGGCCAGGAATGGCCTATCAGAGCACAGCGTCAGGTCAACTCGGGCCAGGGAAAGACCTGTCAGGCTTGTCAGAGCACAGGGCCGGGTCAACTATGTAGGTATTCAAGTGGTTTCTGAGCCTGTGTGTAGCGCCCGCTTAGGTGTGTAACACCGTCCTCCCGGTGCACAGCATAGTGTTAAATAACACTACCACTGCCTCCTATGTACACAGTGCCAATGGCCAGGTGTGTAGCATCGACCTCAGTGCACAATGCCTAGAAATTTTCTCAAACTTGCACAAAAAATCCTCCAAAATCGCTTTCAACGACTTCTTCACTTTTTGAAATAACAATGAGATGTGAAATAAGTCAAGGAGGCTTTATAGCTTTTTTTTTTTTTAAAGATTTGTTGCCAAAAACCCACATTATAAGGTTTATTCCCCTTTAATTTTTTCTCACTGTTCTTTTTGTCCCTTTAGTCCTGTAGGTGTCAGTTTGATATAAAAAACGACTTTTCTTTTGTAGGAGTAGCTTGATGTCTCTCTTGTGCTTACAAACCCTTCAACTAGCTCCAATAGTGCCCTTTACCCTCTTTTGCAAGTGTGAACCTTTTTATGATGTTTTATCATTTTCACATAGTAGATCTGTGATCTTTAGACATATTTCCTTTGACTGACAATTCTGTCAGGTTTCCTCTCTAAAACAGTGAACAACCTCTCAGCATACAAACTCTAATATCAAGCATCAATAGCCCCTTTAGTCTTTATGTGGGAAAACATTGTGGAAAACACTAGGTCTATTTATCCTCACCAACTTTCCTATAGGCAGCTTTGTAACAGTCCTATTTATTCCTTTGATTAGTTTTTAAATGACGTATGTTTAGTGAGGGAGGTGAGATTTCTAAATCATTTTTGTGCTTTTGCTGGCCACTTCTGTTCTTGTAGGTGCCTACACAAATTATTCCTTTGATCACTGTCTCTTTTAAACTTAGACGACTCATTTTATCAGTAATGACCCGTGTTTGTTAGAGTTGCCTCCTTTGGAAATTTCTTCCCTCATGCTTGTCTCCTTCGACCATTTGGAAAAGCCTCTAACTGTTCCTTTGAGAGGTCAAAACCTTGCACTTATATTTTTGTCCCCTTTGCTGATACCTTTTATCATCTCTATCCCTTTGATGCAGTGGAGTATTAGTTTTCATGTTTCCCTTCTTTGACCCTTTTAAGGCTTCTGATTTTATCTTTTGATGAGGTGGAGTTAGTGCCTCTTGGCAAAACCCTAGTAGACAGTTTAAAACTTTTTGAAGCCATCTACTGTTATGAAAGAGGCTCTGTTATCACCTTTTGACCATCTTGGTCTATTTTCTCAAACTCTTAGGTTTTAGGGCTGCTTAGGAAAAAGTAAATAGTGTTGTCCTCTAAGTTCTCAAAAACTTCTGAAAACCATAAATCATGTCTAAAGACCTTCAATAGTACACTGATGGAACTTGAGGTGGCCTTTGCCCTTGTAACCCTAGTAATAATTCCTGCTTGGTTAAAATAGTCACAAACCCTAATTTTCAGCAAACATATGCTTGCTGCTTTCTTCTTGCTATGAATGGTCTTCTTGTGATGATTTTCTCATTTACCTTTTTCCAGGTTGATGGCCATTTGATCTGTCTTCCCCAGGATCATCTACCAACCCTGTTTCATTCAGTTCTTGTAGATAAGGAATAGGGCTATCTATTTTTGAGGGCATGGTAAAGGACTTCTGCCAAGAATTGTCAAACCTGCTAAGTTCTTCTTTACATTCCTTCTTTGAGTTTTGTTCCCAAACCTTGTTTCTGTGAAAGAAACTGTCTAGGTGAAGAAGGCCATCTTCATCATCTCCCAAACTAATGACAAAGTCATCAATGTAAATCATAGTGAAAAAGGTGGTAATAGGAGCCATGGCCGCTTGGAAGGTGTCTTTAGCTTTCCTTATTCCAGGAAAAATTTGGTCAAGCATGTAGTCATCCCAAGGAACTTTGAAAATGTCTTTGTGGTTATTGATTTGATGTGGTATCATCTCATGAAAACCTGAAACACTACCAATCAAAGTCACCTTGTTAGAAATTTCTATTTTTGGCATAGGATGACTTATCTTGGGAAAAGGGTGTTTATATTCCATGGAGGGTTTTCCTATGTGTCTAAAGTTCATACACAGTCAACATCCTCTGTTTTTCTTTGTTAGTGATAGGATTTGTCCAAAGGTTTCATGGTTCTTCTTGGAAAGAGGTCCCTTTGGAACAATGTCCATGTCATCACGTTTTGAGCTTTTACTTCTATAAACAAGAGCATCCTGAAATTTCTTGCATAACCTTAAGTATTTGATTTTTGTGTGTAATGGAAAGGTTTTGGATAAGTTAATCACCTTGGGTATTTTTAGGTTGCCTATATTGTATCCCTCTATATCATTTTCAACAGACATCCCTTTAGGATTGATGGCCACATTAGTAAGGGTCAACAACTTTTCTGGAGGAACAAGACTTTCTGATAATGAGGTGTCTAGATAAGGTAAGAACATGAGACTCTTTTGTTTTAGATTACCCAAGATTGTTGTTCTGTGAGGGCATCTTAGCATTTTAGAATAGGTAAAAGGGAAAGGTTATGTTTTTTATGTTTTCCTTTCCTTTGAGCAACCTGATTTATATGTCAATCTAACCATTGGTTTTGAGGTTTCATTGTTAGTTTGTAGAGATTCAAGTTTGATTTTGTCATGATGTGTTTATTCAATATTACTAAAGGTCTGTTTACTAAGTTCTCTATGTAAAGACTGGTTTGACTGTTGCAGTGTGTCTTTAAGTGTTTCAACTTCATATACTTTCTCATCATTATATTCCTCATTGTATAATATAAAAGAATCGAGACCTGAGTGAATAGAATAAAGAGGAGTGTTGTTTGGTCTGTCCTGACTTCTAACTATATACTTCATATGTGACTCTCGGTATAATCTCCTTGTCTAGTTGAAAACAAGGATGGTTGCATAGGACATATCTAGTTGAAGGTTCCCCTGAAGCTTGGCTCCCCAAGATCTAGATAAGAGCATGCCATACTTGGGAGGAATATCTGCCACTACTATGTCCATGACTAGATTCTTAGCAGGCACTTGTGCTAGATTGACATAAAGGTCCTTGATGAGGCCCAAAAATTTGACCCTATAGGAATCAAAAGAGTATAGGTCTTTGTAAGGTTTAGTTATTTCTAGGTCTAATCTCTCCATCACAACTTTGGGCATGAGATTGTGAGAGGCACTGGAATCCAGCATGGCATTATGTAAGATTTCGTCATGTATGTTTAGGCTGATATAAAAAGGGGAAATGGCTCCATCCTGATACTTTCCTTCTATTTTGGGTCCAAACAACAACTCAAGTGTGTCATCAACCAAGTGTAAAGTGTTAGCATCATTTCCTATGTTTATTACCTTCAACATCTGAGACCTATATATGGGTCGAGTAACCAGTTCAGTGAGGGGCATATTTATATTGATTTTGGAAATTTCTCCCTCAAAACTGAAAGGCACTAATGTTTTGGACATATTAACATCATCTTTATCAACCATGATCTTTTCTACATTCTTTATTTGTTTATCTTGGTTTGGATTTTTAGACAAAACGGTCCTCTTAGGGTAACTAGTGGAGGTACTGGGATAGCTAAGGTCATTGTTTGGCTGAGTGATTTTTCCTTTGTTTGCTTCAAATTTCTTAACCATAGTTTTGACATTCTCTACTGTTTTCTTGGAGGTGTTTTCAGGTACTTTTCGGACAGCAGCACCTATTTGGTCTTTCTTGGCTGAATCTAGATATTTTTTTCTCCTAAGATCATACTGTTTATGGATTTCCATGATGGAATTTTCAAATCCCAAGCGGTAGTCTTCAGAATCCACATAGTTTGTGTCAGTTTGATATGAGGAAAATAAGCTTTGTTCTTATTTGGTGAGAAAAACATCTTCTTCATTATCAGAACCTATTAGATTTATGTGATTTTCCTCAAGTTCCATAATTTCTCCATCTTCCTCATCTACAGAGTTTTGTTGAAAGGGAGGTCTGATTTGTTGGTCATTTTCCCTTTGTTTGATTTGAGGGGTATCTCTTCTGAAGTTTTGAGTTCTGTTTTGGTTTTGGGAGTTTGCTTGGTTGTCCCTAGGAGGTGCCCTCTCATTTAAGTTTATCTTCTCTATCATTATCTCCACAATCCTCATTAGGCTGTCTGATTTAGAATCATAGGAGGAGGTTGAAGGCATAGTTTCATCTTTATAGGTTACTCTCTTCTCTGATTTCAACCTAGCCCTTTTTTCAATTAAGTTAACCTCTGCACTGATTGTTGCTTTTTACATTTCTTCTAAGGTTTCGGAGTCTCTTTCTCTTAATTGGAAAGTCATGTCTGGGTCAAAACCTTCAGGGAATTTCACGAGTGCTAGGCCTTGTGGGGGTTTCATGTGAGGCAGGAGGGCATTATACACACTGTTAAACTTGGTGCAATAGTATTGCACACTTTCTCCTACATTCCTTTTAAGGTTGTTGTATTTAGACAAGATTTGGAGGGGGTTTTTCTTGATTTCACATTTGTTTATAAAAGCTTGGTGGAGGGAATGGAGGTCATGTATTAAATTAGGAGTTAATGCTTTGAACCATTTTTTGGCCTCTGTTCCTAGGCTTTGTGCAAATATTCTCATCTTAATGATTTCTTCCTCTATCTACATGTAATAAAAATCATCATTGATTCTATCTACATGTTGTTGGGCAATGATGGATTCAACCCTGGTGAAATGAGGGATCTTAGATTGATAGTCATTTGGTAAAGGTATTAGGGGTTGTGGTAAGACCAAAGGTGCATACCAAGATGTGATGATGGGAGTTAATGGAGGATTTAGAGGAGGTGGGTTTGTGATAGGGGGTGTAGGATGAAGTGGAGTGTTTTGCACAGTGGTGGTATGGATGGGTGTGGTGGAAGTACTTGGACCAACAAACTGATTTTGAGAAGACTTGGTATGGAAAGAGTTGAAGTTATGGAGAAGCTGAAAGCCAGGTGGTGTGGAAGGAGTGGCTTCTTTACTCAAACTCTGGTGAAAATCTAATGGTTAAAGGTCATTTTGGTCAATATTAGTTTGAGACCTATTTCTGAAGAGGTTCCTGGTATGGTGCAAGTCAAACTGGGGATCTTACAAAGCTGTGAGATTTTTAGGTACAAAGCTTGTTCTATAGATGGTCCTAACAGTGGTTAAGTTTCCAGATCTAGAAGTTTTCCACAAAATCTTCTCTCGGTCATCAACTATGTTGGGAGGGTTTGGGTCTAGATGAGATCTGGTACCAATCCTATGTGAAGCCATATTTCAAAATTCAGAGAGGTTGAAAATTTTTAGTACTGTTTCTTAAGGCTAGAATCTCTCAATGCTTGGTACTTATTACAGTATATGAATGGGTTCATAAGCTTCTTAGGGTTGGTGTGAAACAAATCTAGGAAGTCAAATGAGATTTAATGAAGTGATAGGCCTACTGGAGGCTAGTGGAGTCACTAGGTGGATATCGTTTTCTGTTTTAAGGATGTATGTTTATGGTCCACCACCAATAACTCATAAAAATCCAATCTAAGGGAGTTTTGGGGTTTTCTGAGTCTCTTAAAGTTTTTGAGAGTGTCCTATAAGTGAGTCATCACTTCGCTAGGATGATAAAACAAATAGAGTCTACTCTTTGGTTGATAGTGTGTGTTCTTAATGATTTGATGAGGGTATTTGAAGTCCTAAGGGTTACTTAGTTTTTCACTAACTCAGAAGGTCCATCATGATCACCATTATTTTAGTGTGGTGATGAGGTAACATGTGAGCCACTAAATACTATTATTCAATTTTCTAAACTCAATAGAAGGTTTAAATAAACCTATAGGAGTTTGCTAAGCAACTATATACTCAAAAGGTCCCACCATGATTGCCAGAATGTTAGGGTCCCGTGATTTGGTAGATTGGAAGACTAGATGACAAGGTAAAATGGAACCAAGCTTTAGAGTCCGAGGACCTAGACTTCCTAGACTCAGAGAGGGATCTCTCTACTAGGTGCAAAGGATGTGTTCTTTTTGCTCTAGGGTTTTGATTTTAGGCTAGTTATTAGGTGTAGGGTTTGTTGATTGTTTTGGTTGGGAAAGATGGTCAAATAGAATAGGTGGAGTGAGAGTATGTCAAATACATTGGGCTATGGATTCAAGTGAAATTCAAGAGTTTCTAAATGATGAAACATAGAGTGTTGTAGGGCCGGTTTAGCGAGGTCAATGGATCCTTAAAGTAATGTATGATGTGTATTGAACAATAAGTTTGGGAAAGACTAAGAGGTCTTAAACATATAACGTTTAAAAGTTACAATCCATGAGGTAGGGAAAGCCATTAATCTCAATAAACCATAATTTAAACTAATAAACATCCAAGAGATACATTCCAGTGATACATAGAGAGCATAAGAGCTTCTAACTTTAGAAGATCACCTTCAGATTTTGGGAAAACACATACGAAAATACAAATAACTCAATTTATGGAGAGGGAACTCCTAAAATGCATATATCAAGTTATTGGTAACTTTGAAACAAGTGTGCACGCATGGAAAAAGGGAAATATCGAACGAGACCTCTTTGACTTGACCTAAAAATCAATATTTCACAGAAAGGCTTCAAGATAGGGTTTCAAAAACTTCAAATAAGAAGGGCATACCATGAATCATACTTATAAGCTAGCATACTAAACATACATGAAACAAAAAACAAATTTTGGTGGACCTAAGGAGCAGTAAAGAATTCCTTCAGATGGCCAAAAGAGAAAACATAAAGGCTATAACAAACAAGAGGACTGAGGTGCCTCAAAGAACATGTCTCAACCTATACTTTTCTGTTTAATAGTAGCCAAGAAACATGAAACATAACGATAATAAAGGAAACAATAGAAAAATTAGAAGGACTTCACCATTCAACAAGCTATGGAATCTTGCAAACAAGCTTCTCCATCATCAAGCCAAGCAAGCCATTCATCCACTTCACAAAACCAATTTCTTCTCCAAGCTCATGAAACCATCTATATTGATCTTAAAGCTCATCAAATGGAAACAAAATACATAGGGGAATCATGCTCTATTTATGGAGCAAATGAGGACTAAAACCCTAAATGTGGTAGGAAAATGTCAAATATAGTCATAAATATCATTTATGGCCAAGGGACCATGCAAGGCCCAAGGCACATAATATCCCAAGAAATAAATGCTAAAATAACTATTTGCACCTAATTCTAGCTTAATTTACCTCAAAAACTAAAAAATATCTATTTGTAATAAATGAGTGTGCTTGGTTGACTTTTGTCCAAAACACACTAGGTAGCCTCAGTGTGTAGCGCCACTTCAGCAGAAAATAGGGTCTCTTGCAGCTGCATTTTAGATCCCTTCCCGACACCAGATTTGGCTCTGCGATGGCTCGTTGGAAAGAATAACGAGTCTAATTTCCAGAAATTATTGAGGTGTACTAAGTGGATTCCATTTATCTATTCAAAAATCAAATTTCCAAAAACTACTTTGTGCACAGTGCTTAGTCTGAAAATGAGGCAGAAAGGTCAAATGTTTGATGTTTTTTGACCTTTTGAGAAGGTAAAAATGCTCCAAATTATTTGAAAATTGGTGAGCAGACTGCTGGTGATGTGAGAAATCCAAAAATGTAAACTTTGAGAGCTGATGATGCACCAATTTTGTGCGTAGCACCTAGGGTGTTGCGCATAGAGGGGTCAAAATTTGGAAAAAACAAAAAGTTGTCCAATTTGCCTCAAAATTTGTGGAGAGGTTTCTCAAGAGGTCTTGGACACCTGTTGAGAAGCCTCAGCCAAAATTCCAAGGTTTTCCTACACTTTGGCTATTTTTAGGTCTTCAAGCTCCATGAGGGCCTTCCTTAGTTTGGCACAAGCAAGCATGTTCTTCCTTGCATAATGCTTTTTCATTTTCTTTTGTAGGGCAAGGCCTCTCTTCACCTCCTTGAAATGCTTATGATCCTCATTAGGGCTACTATCAACTCCTTCATTTGATGCATTAAGAGAAGGGATAGGAGGTGAATTTATTTGTGGAGAAGTCATATGTGGAGATGAATGAGGAGTGGAGGGAGGTGGATGTGAAGAGGAAGGAAAATTTTGCTAAATGAAGGCTTGGGGATTGGCATATACATCATGAGAGATAAAAAATTCCCAAGGGATTCCTTGCTCCTCCAGCTAGTGTAAAACAATCATCTTGACCAAGGATTGGTGAAAAAGGCTCTGCATTTGGTGGGCATAACTCCTCTTCTTGACTACTGAAGCCATTTTGTGAATGCTCCAGTATAGGTAGTATGGTAGGTTCAGTAACTTAACCCTGGTGAAGTGCATCAGAAACCTTATGTGATAAGAGTAAACCTTGGAGTACCTGCCCTCACAGGTGAAGTACTTGATAATATGCCTCATCAATAGGGCATACCTCTCTAGCAGGTGGGAGAAGGGGAAAACAACCTTGCAGCGTTGTTGACAACTAGGTTTGAGGTAGGGCTCATAATAACTCAAGTCCACTTTATTTCGTTTAAACCATCTATCACCAATGTCTAGTTTTCCTGTGGCTTTAGAAATGGATTCAGATGAGAGTTCAAAATTCACTCCTTCTAGTTTGACTTGGTGATTTTTCAAACTGAGGATGAACAACCTAGTCAGATTTGAGTGGCTTTGGACTTGCTTAACCTTCTCACAAAATTGATAACATCCAACATCTTGAAAACAGGTAAGTGTCATTGGAGAGGAGGTGATTTGAATAGTTTCCAAGGGTTCAAACCTATTAACCCTTCCTCCCTTGTGCTTAGGCTTGGTAGGCCTTTGACTTTCATCATTGTTGGTATGAATCTCTTCCTTAGACATGGTGACTAGTTTTAGCATAGAAGGCTTTTTAAACTTGTTTGAGAGCCTTTAAGTAAAAAGGTGGAAATGAGTGATATGAGAGAAATATTTTTCAAATGAGGGCAAAGATGAAGCTTTCAAGGAGTGTGTTCAACTTTTAGAAGTAGGTCTGATGGTACTAAGAGTCTTTGCACCTTATGACAACCCTTTCAAATTGGCAAACCCTAACTTAGGAGGCAAATATTTGATTTTTTATGGAGAGTAGGGTTTGGTAATATTAGGCCAAAAATGCCTTTCTTGATTATGAAAAGAAAACTTGGAAAGTGAGGAAAAAGAGCCACCAACCTTGTTTCTTTGACTGTAGGAGATTTGGAGGCAAAAATATTAATTTTGAACACTTCTTGAGAAAATCTGGACAAGCCTTGTCTATGCACATCGCTTGCTCGACTGCACGTTCAGGTCGGGTCGGGCTGGCCCGTCGGAGCATAGCGTAGGGTCAATTCGGGCCAGGAATGGCCTGTTGGGCCTGTCAGAGTGTAGCACCGGGTTGACTAGGGCTGGAGAAGAGCCTGCCAGGCTTGTCGGAGCGTAGTGCGGGGTCAACTGTTTGGGCAGTCGGGTGGTTTCTGAGCCTGTGTATAGCACCTGCTCAGGTGCGTAGCGTCGCCCTCCCGGTGTGCATCACAGTGTTAAATAACATTGCCGCTACCTCCTTTGTGCATAGCGTCGATGGCTAGGTGCGTAGCACCGGCCTCGGTGCACAACACCTGGAAATTTTCTCAAACTTGCACAAAAAATCCTCCAAACTTGCTTTCAATGGCTTCTTTAGTTTCTTGAAATAACAATGAGATGTGAAAGAAGTCAAGGAGGCTTTATAGATTTTTCTTTTTGAAAAACTATTTGATGCCAAAAACCCACTTTATAAGGTTTATTCCCTTTTACTTTTTCTCACTGTGCTTTTTGGCCCTTTAGTCCTGTAGGTGCCAGTTTGATATAAAAAGTCCTTTTCTTTTGCAGGAGTAGCTTGATGTCTCTCTTGTTCTTACAAACCCTTTAACTAGCTCCAATAGTGCCCTTTACCCTCTTTTGCAAGTGTGAACCTTTTTATGATGTTTTATCATTTACACACAGAATATTTGTGATCTTTAGACATATTTCCTTTGACTGACAATTCTGTTAGGTTTCCTCTCTAAAACAGTGAACAACCTCTCAGCATAAAAACCCTAATGTCAAGCATAAATAGCCCCTTTAGTCTTTATGTGGGCAAACATTATGGAAAAAACTTGGTCTGTTTATCCTCACCAACTTTCCTGTAGGCATCTTTGTAATAGTCCTATTTGTTCCTTTGATTAGTTTTCAAATGATGTATGTTCAGTGAGGGAGGTGAGCTTTCTAAACCATTTTTGTGCTTTTGTTGGCCACTTCTATTTTTGCAGGTGCCTACACAATTTCTTCCTTTGATCACTGTGTCTTTTGAACTTGGACAACTCATTTTATCAGTAATGACCCATGTTTGTCAGAGTTTCCTCCTTTGGAAATTTCTTCCCTCATGCTCGTCTCCTTAGACCATCTGAAAAAGCCTCTCAATGTTCCTTTTAGAGGTCAAAACCTTTCAATGATATTTTTGTCCCCTTTGCTGATACCTTTTATCATGTCTCTCCCTTTGGTGCAATGGAATATTGGTTTTCATGTTTCCCTTCTTTGACCCTTTTAAGGCTTCTAATTTTATCTTTTGATGACGTGGAGTTAGTGCCTCTTGGCCAAACCTTAGTAGATAGTTTAAAACCCTTTGAAGCCATCTGATGTTATGAAGGAGGCTCTGTTATCACCTTATGACCATCTTGGTCCATTTTCCCAAACTCTTAGGTTTTAGGTCTCCTTAGGAAAAAGTAAATAGTGTTGTCCTCTAAGTTCTCAAAAACTTCTCAAAACTCATAAATCATGTCTAAAGACCTTCAACAGTACACTGATGGAACTTGAGGTGGCATTTTCCCTTGTAACCCTAGTACTAATTCCTGCTTGGTTAAAAGACTCACAAACTCTGATTTTCAGCAAACATATGCTTGCTACTTTCTTCTTGATATGAATGGTCTTCTTGTGATGATTTTCTCATTTACCTTTTTCTAGGTTGATGGCCATTTGATCTTCTTGCAGAAATGTGGGCAAAGGGGAGATGTCCCCTTGCAAGATTCATGCTTTGGGCCAAAATACTTCCTTGAATGACCTTTTTGATCAGTTTGGACAAAATCACCCATCCTTTTCTTCTTTGAATACATTTTATTCATATAGGAAAAACAGAGTTTGTAGGGCACCAAATCCACCCTATGACCTTGTGAAACCTTAGGTGACCTAGTGGAGGCTTTCTTGGACTTAGTTTTTGGACTGAGACCTAAAATTTGGGATCATCAAGTGTAAGATAGAGTTCATGATAGACTGATGTATTGAAGATCCAAAATTTAATGTATCTGATTTATCTAAAGAGTCTACAGAGATAGTTTGAGACTATCAATGTTTGAGAGTACCTTGGGATACACAACCAAGCTGATTGATTGGTGGGCTTAGGTAACAGTGGGGGGTTTTTTAGGTAGAAAAAAACAGAGGATTTGGGCCAAAGGTGAAAACCTATAGACAAGAAGAGTGACATAAGCCAGTAATGGGTTTTCTGGGACTGGTAAACAACGCTAGACATGATGGAAAGATGAAATAGTGAAAAACTATTTTTAAGGATGATGAAGGCAGTGAGATTTTTGGAACTCACAATGTTCATGAACTTTGTTTCTAGAAATCTAGGGAAATCATTTAGTCATCTATGAAGGAAAAAATTACTGATGACTAACAGCTTCTAGATGTGTGGCATGTACACAAACTTCATATAAATTTGTAGGGTTAAAAATGAGAATAATGTGTCTCAAGTAGATATATAAACATCCAATGTATTTGAGTAAAGTGTCTTAAGAGGATAAATCTACACCCAAATCAATTTTCTCCTTCTAAACTATTGGGTATAACTTTTCACACTTTGACCCTTTAATTGCCTAAAGTTTTACCAATCCATGATATGTTTTTGCATGTATGCTGAAGGAGAAAATTGTCTTCTTAATTAAACAACAAAATCATTGCAAGAGGATAAAACCTTACCATGTTTCTTCATGTCCTCTTGAGTTTTGGCTTCCCACCAAATAAGAGATGCACTTTCCAACCTTAATGAAGCAAGCTAATCCTTCATCCCTTCATCCTTGATCCTTTGTATCGTGAAAACACTTCAAACTAACGAACCCAATTATCTAGTTTCTCGGAATTTAAATCTCCATTATACATAGGGAATTCAAAGTTTCTGTCAAGTTTAAAAGGTGGAGTTTTACCATGTCCCTTTGGAGAATGTGGAGGTGTTTATGAAGGGGTTGACGTAAAAGATGATGATGGTGAAGATGGAGGTGAGGATGGAGGTGAAGAGAAAGGTGGATTTAAAGGTGGTTTGTGACCATTCCCTCCATTAACTTTTGGAGGCTTGTCTCCATTTCCTCCATCTCCCTTGGGAGGATTCGAGCTCTCACCTTGCAACCTTGAATTCCTCTCTTCATAGAGACCTTTCACCATTTCAGGCCTGTCAAAGAATTATTTCCTAAACCATTCTCATCCTCAGGAATATTGTTATGTTCTCCTTGATGTGCCATGACTAGTGAGGCCTTTGGGGAAACTTGAGGTGAAACTTGTGGTGCAGATTATCGAAAATGTGCTCTCCTTGAACTTGCTTGAGGACTTGCTCCCACGGGTTTTCCTTCTCCTATTTTGAGCTTCATCCTTGTAAGCATCAAAAACACTTGCAGTAAAATTAAGCCCTCAAAACAATGAAATAACCAAAGAACCTAAGATCTGGTACCAAACTAATCTGTATATGTGAACTTGAAGATTTATCATGAAATTTGCAAGTGAAATATTCAGATTTTTTATGCAATTATGTCAATTACATTAACACATAAACATGCTTTTTATCTCATTTTTGTCGAAAATAATAGAGATAATAGTACCATAACAACAAACAAAAGACATCAAATGATGAAGGAGTTCACCCCTCCTAGGAAACATCTCCTACTCTAGCTACCAATGTTGGGCATCTTTCATTATGCTAAGAAAGTATGTGTTTACATTAAGTTACAATGCTCAAAATACAAAAAAAAATGTCTACAATGGCTACAGATTAGTGAAAAACCCATGGTTGAGCTCTTTTTGAACTCAAAGAGGTTGAAATTTGATTGAGTTATGCTCTAGATATTTTTTTTATGCTAGCTTTCCTCCAATTCAAAGCCTCTTGCTATCCATCCTACAAAATCCACCCTTTTTGGCCATGTGGGGTGACAAACTTACCCCGAAATAGTGAGATTCCCGCTGGTTCAGGTGTAATTTTTGGAACCATTGAATGGTCTATGACCTCGACATACCCATAAAATAGCGCAACTTAGCACATTTTGGGCTGTTGGATCTGGGCAGTTCAAGCGACCCAGCCAAATTTTAACCTCCGCTCGGAACTAGATTTACGTATCATGGGACTGGGGTTAGAATTTAAAACCCACACTAATTTCATGAACCTTGCCCCCGAGCTATTTTGAACCATGGTTTGGTTCTTTTCGGTGGTTAAACTCCAGTTCAAAACGCGTTGTAACATAAACTGTGGCCGCCATATATATTACATGCGATATGATGCATATTAATTGGCAACTTAACTAGTGGATAGAATTGCAATGGTAGCCGAACTCTGGTTTGGGTTTATCCTCTAACTGCGCCAACGAACTTACCATAACTCCAACCTTTACTTTAACTGTAATATGTGATGTCACCTTCACCATAAATTTAGTCAGCATTTAAAATATGGTTTGTGACATAATATGTGGTTTCTTATAATACAAGGTTTGAAATATCTTGGGTTGATATATCGTGTTCGGGCCAGGGTTAACCCAGTGCCGCTATCTTCCTACCATGTCTCGTGATTGGATGGACTAGGGGCCAGGGGTTAACCCTGGTCCCGACCCTCATTACCTCTGCCACTAAACTTTAAATATGTTCTGACCACTATGCTTTATAAGAAATACTAGTGGCGTGGTCATATGAACTTGTGTTGCCACCCTAGAGGTCTAATGTTCAAACCCTGTGAAGGCCCTGCCTGGCCATACAAAAATTCTATACCACAAATAGGAGGTCACGTGACTACTAGGGATTGGCCCACGTGGCTCTTCCTAATTGGTCCATATAAAAGAACCTTCCAACCAATGAAAACACACCATTTACAACCAATAAGAAGATCACACTTTTTAGCAAACGACTGTCACATAAGAAACACAATCATGTGCAGTCAAATGTTGATTCAATGTACGAACTGCTGATTGGGTGTACCTGCAACCCAAGATTACAAATTTTTAGATGTTTTCCAAATCAATCTGAATGTGATATCAGTAGCATAGGATATCAGTTTTGATTGAAATGAATTGTGCTGGATTCAGGGAAATGATATATTCGCATTGGCGCTAGTTTCAAGCCATTTCAAGAAACTTTAAATTTGAGCATTTTACTGATGCACCAAATCAATGGTGTTGTTGAAATTTTTCACTACTTGAGAGGGTGTGTTAATTTGGAAACTTAGTGACAAATTTCAATCATGGGAATAGATTCCTCTTTTTTAGAGGATCAAATTTTAATTTTGAAGCACTTGATTTGGACATAGGGAAAGTGTATTTTTGAATCAAATCCCACATGTGCACGAAAGGATAGGTTGACCTAACAGAAAAATTTGACACCTATGGATGGTTATAAATACAAATCAAGTGGCCCTCATTTGGACATCATTGTGATCATTCTTATTTCTTTGGTTTTTATCACACAAGTCTGAGGTGGTTCATGGAAGTTCACTCATACAAGTCCAAAGTTGTAGGGTCCAAAGTTCGCACGTGTGATTAGGGATTTTGGGTTCCATTCATAAGGTTGACACACATATTTTTTGGTTATAACTGCAGACACACAAGCATATGTGTTCAGTTGGAGGGTTTCAGTCGCATGCACACCTCTCTTTGCATGTTGTTGAAATGTAGGGTTTTATTTTTACAGTTAACCATAGATATTGCAGTTGACTGCAAGATTCTGAATTTGGACTTTGATTATTATAAGTGTTAGGTTCATTTATTGGATATGGTTTAGTTGATTTTTATAGATATTCTTGTGGCTAAAGGAATGGATCATTGTACTCTCTCTTTGCTAAAACATTTAATGAAAATATAATAAGAAGAAGAATTTTAAACAGTTTTCCCCCTTGTGGGGTTTTTCCCTAGTATTTGACCAATTCTCATGTCTCTATGTGTGAATGATTTAATTCTATTGTTCCTTTATGTTTCGTTCCATTAATGATGATATTGTTATTTGTATATAATTTCATATGTTGCTGAATGATGTTGTAAGACTGAATAATGTTATGATGTTATGGGGTGAATTTAATATGTAAATGTAGAAATGAAATTATATAAAGCAAAGAAAAATATAGCCCTAGGAATATTTAAAAAACCCCCCTTAATACCAAGATGATAATTTTGACATAAAATACGTACTCATAGCCATGATTTCAATGGGGTAAATACTTGTTTCAATTAGGATAATAGGATAAGGGGTATGCCTTTTAGCTAGAATACAAACTATTTTTGGACATTTTTTTTCTTCCTTCTTGACACTCTATATATACTACAACCCAAACCTCATATCCATATAGAATAATAGAAGCATTGAGCGTCTCCTAAAAGGTATTTTTCTTAATATAAAATTAATTTAAAGATTTAAGCTAATTAAAACAAATTAAAAATAAACTCACACACATTATAAATCTAAACTTAAACTAAAAATAAATTTATATAGTAATTTTGTTTACTAAATATAAATGAAGAATAAAATATCATATAAATATTAAGCATAATAACAAATTAGATATGAATCATTATATATAAAAGATTTAAAATAATATATGTCTATGTGTGTGCATGTCACATTTTTTATAAACTATGCCACCTTGTAAATAACGGAGTACAAGATAATACTGAAGAACCAAAGGTGATTTTATTACTAGGGAGATGTAATATTCCCAAATCTGGAACAACTCATGAATCATGCATGAAAACACATTTCGAGAAACAAATGCAATAAAATAGTAAAATGGAATCTTGGATCCCATAGATTATTCAATATACATTGTAAATCCAATATTAGAGCTGAAAAAAAATAAACTAGGAGGGTTAAATAGATCTCCCACACCTAGGATTGCCAAAAAGTGCTAAAACCCCAAGACTACAAAATGTCGGAGCAGCTTCTCAAGGGACTACGCAGTCTAAGAGAGGTTTTACACATAAAATGATAGGAGAACAATAGATCTACTCATGTATTGATAAATAATATCGAAGAACAGAGATATAAGCTCCTTATACAAAATACAAAAGAAACCGGCAAGGGTTTCTTATCAAACACTCTGCATACAAAATGGGAAATTCAGTAATTCATTGAATAACCACTGCAACACTGAAGTAAATGGGTGTATAAGGCTAAAATATATCTGATATGTTGTATATCCCTCAAGGGATTCCTCCCATGAAAGGATGAACCTCTCAATCACAAGGAAACACTGCAACGGAGCCACCAAACCATGCAATAAACACTGCCTCCAAAATAACGCATTCAATATGTTGGAATATTGTCATTGATGGAAAAGGATGTGGCAAAGGAATTGGCAAAGTCATGGGCAACAAAGAAGAACAACAAAATTGCAGAGAACAAAGGTAAAGACTTGGAAAAATAGACAGAGAACAGATTGTTGATGGGCCGCAGCTAAATATTGCAGAGGAGAATTAATTTTTGTTATGGGCGAAGTCTTTTTGCAGAATAAAATTGAATAAAACAACCAAAGACTTTAAATTTCTGAAAAGGGAGGACAAGTGGACCCCACCACTTTAGTGAAAATTGCAAGATCGCAAATTTTTGTGTTTAAATGTCTTGTTGATGTGGATAATTGCGATATGTGATCATCGCGCCATCGCATATTACAAAGTGTTCCGCCCTATGTTTGATCGCCAATTTGCGATGCGATCCCATCGCAAATGGCAAATGTTAACTTTGCGCACTTTTTTTTGATCACGCCATTGCATATCGCACATCACAAATGGCCGACTGCGATGTGGGCCGGGGGTCAAGGATTGAAGTTTGAGTTAAAAAAATTCATTGAAATTTGATTAAAAGTAATATTACGGGGGCAGTGTAAAGATTTAAAAAACTAGAAGGGGTGTCTCCGCAGTTGAACAAGAAATCAAGCATTGACTGGAAATCGACGGTGGAGATTAAGTGCGGGGGCACCAGCCAAAAATTTTCATCCGTACCACAAGAACCCCTGCAGTGACGTAATGATGAATATGCAATATTTTTTTATCAATTGATAAATA
Organism: Pinus albicaulis; assembly: GCA_034641835.2. Taxonomy (NCBI): domain Eukaryota; kingdom Viridiplantae; phylum Streptophyta; class Pinopsida; order Pinales; family Pinaceae; genus Pinus; species Pinus albicaulis. Next base: position 1,201,422,483 of record CM076577.1, read on the forward strand.
AATTAATAAAGAAATAAAAACCCCGAGGGCCAAACTATTGGAAATATTTTCAAAGGAATACCATTAGCGGTTGAAATGGTTTTTGAGTCATGGTTTTAATAAAGGCGAGAACTATATTAAGGAAAAAGATCATTATTCGATTTGCAAGTGAGTGAGAGGGTTGAAGAAGAAGGATTTCCTCTAAGGAATATCTGTATGGACATACGACGTGCTTAATTGATGATTCTGAGTCCATGATGCACCCATCGAGATATTGATCTAAATGTGATGAGTCTTGAGATTATTCAACAGAAGAAACGATGAAGAGCTAGCGCATGTCTGTTGAAGAACACATATGGATCCGGTTGGAATTTCTGAAGATTAATATACACATAAGGATACACGGGATGATGAATGCATATATTCTCTGAAGTTTGGATCACTTCTGATGTTTAGGGTACAGTGGTCTGCAGTGAGTCTGAGGGTTGAAGCCTTCAGTTTGGAAGTAGAAATTTTCTGCCAGTAGAAACTTGTGTTATATTCAGGGGGTTGAAGCTCCCTTCCAGGATAGGCTGGTAAACGAGAGAAGGTTATAGCCTTCCGCAGGTGGGTGCCTGCATGCTGGTATAAGTCTGCACCAACATATATTGTAAGAAGTTTTCTCTATAATAAAATATTGAAGACTGAGATTTCAGCAGCGGTGGTTTTCTCCCGAATTGGGTTTCCACCTTAAATCCTGGTGTCCATATGTGTAGTTCATGTTTGATGGTTTGTTCTATTATTTCTGTTCATGCTTAATAAAGACACAATAAGATATCTGGACATACATGTTGGATGCAGTATTGTAACATATGGTTTTAAGAGAAAAGAAAGAAAAATTGTTTAGCTTTAAATACTGATTCACCCCCCCCCCTTCTCAGTATTTTTTCCCAACAATTGGTATCAGAGCGGGTCCTGCTAAAAAAGCTTAGTCGCTAGAAGGAAGATCAAGCAAGATGAGCAATCAAGATGGAATAGAATCTATCAGGCCTCTGCTCTTTAATGGAAACAATTTAATCTTCTGGAAAACAAGGATGATATCCTATCTTCAGTCTCTAGGAGCAGAGGTATGGGCAATTGTTGAACAAGGATATCAATATCCAGCTGCAGTACCAACGGATCCAACGAAAAGAAAGACTTATGAAACAAATGCAAAGGAAATCAATGCTCTATTGGGAAGTCTAACTGAATCAAAATTCGTCAAAGTCATGCAACTGAATATAGCCAAAACAATATGGGACAAAATCATTCTAAGTTATGAAGGTGATGCAAAGGTAAGAAGTGCTAAACTCCAAACTCTCATAATTCAATATGAGAATCTAAAAATGGATAATGAGGAGAGCATTGCCAATTTCTTTTTACGTCTTGATGATATTGTAAATCGTATGAGAAATCAGGGAGAAACAATAACTGAATCTACCTTGGTTGAGAAAGTCTTAAGATCGCTAACAACAAAGTTTGAGTGAAAGGTCTCTGCTCTTGAAGAAAAGAATGATCTTCAAAATCTTACTGTGGTGCAACTTCATGGCATACTAACTGCATATGAAATGAGAAGAGGAGGATCATTAGAATTCAAAGAGGCAGTCTTTAGAACCTCTACAAAAGGGAAGGAAGTACAAAAACCAGAAGGATCAGGATATATCTCAGAAGAAGATGAGATAAACTTTGTAAAGAAACTTCAAATTGGCACAGGACGGTTTAGAGGTAAGCTTCCTTTCAAATGTTTTTATTGTGGAAGAGTAGGTCATTATGCTACTAAGTGTCCTTATAAAGAAACACATAAAAAGGGAAAGGAAGTAGCAAAAAGGAATAAGAATCGTTTCAGCACTAGAAAGAGTTATTATACTCATGAAATAGTGATGGGTTATCTGATAGTGAGGAAGAATGTGAACAAGATCTTAGACTTCTCATGGCATTCGAAAAAGAATCTAGAGAAGAAAAGGATACCTTTTTGGATGCTCTAGAAGACAGTGATTTTCTTAATGAAAACAATAAACTCAAAATTTGCTTAGAAGAGAGAAAAATAATCATAGAAACTCTGAAAAATCAGCTTGAAGATAAAGAGAAACACAATGAGAAATTAGAATGGGAAGTAGTAGATCTAAGAAAAGAACTTAAGAAAGTAAAGACTCTGAATCTTAGATTTGCTAAAGGGTCTGAAACCTTAGATGAGATTATCAAGGTACAATGTTCTCCTCTTATAAAGACAGGTCTTGGATATATTGGAGAATCTTCTCAGGCTTCAGCACCAAATTATCTAAAAGCAGTTACAGCTGGTTTACAACATGCTTCCACTCAGCAAGGGAATAAATAATCTTTACAGGTAAAGCATGATCATTTCAATTCAAGGAACACTAACAGGAATGTCTTTCAAAGAAACGTCAATCAAAAGATAAATTCTTATAGAAGATCTTATGATCGCAGAAATTTCTTCTTCAATGGACAATGTTTCTCATGTCACAATTATGGTCATAAAGCTATTCAATGTGTAGCATATAAAACTATTATGACAAGAGAAGCAAGAAAGAAAAGGATTGATATTGAAGCAAAGAAGAATACTTATAACAAATTTTCTCCTCTTCAAAATGAAGTTGAATGCACTTATTGCAATAACTTTGGCCATAAATAATCTGAATGCAGGAGAAAAGTTCAGCCAAAAGAACATGTTCCCTCAAGCTCCAAAGTATGGAAAAAGAAGGAGTTACAGATTGAAAATTGTGGCATAGCGTTATTTGCAGAGGATGAAGAAAACCAATGGTACATTGATAGTGGATGCTCAAGACACATGACAGGTGATAAAGACAAACTTCTTGCATATAGTGCTCTAGAAAAGGAGAAGAATGTTACATTTGGAAATGATACTCCTGCGGTAATTAAAGGAAAAGGGTATGTTTTCCTCAAAAATAAGGTGAAAGCTAATGAAGTCATGTATGTGGATGGATTAAAGCATAACTTGTTAAGTGTAAGTCAAATGTGTGATCAAGGAACTGAAGTCGTCTTTAGTTCAAAAGAATGTGTGGTACGTGATCTTGATACAGGTAAAGAAATTATAAAAGGAAAAAGAACTCCAAACAACCTGTATATATTGAAGAACCCCAAAGAACAATGTTATTTGAGTAAATCTTCAGAAAACTGGCTATGGCATAGAAGGTTGGGGCATCTGAGCTTCTCTCAAATCAACAAATCAAGCAGACTTAAAGTTGTTTGTGATCTTCCCAATATTACTCTACCTGAAAATATCATATGCGAATCTTGCCAATTCGGTAAGCAAACCAGGGTACAATTTAATGCAAAGGAAGGATCATCAAGCAAGCCTCTTGAACTCATTCGTACTGACATATGTGGATCTATGAGGAAAAAGTCACCCGATGGTGAAGAATACTATATCTTATTCATTGATGATTTCTCTAGAATGTGTTGGATTGGGGTGCTTAAACACAAAGATGAAGCATTTGAGAAATTTCAGATTTTCAAAGCACTAGTGGAGAATGAATTAGAATTAAAAATCAAGTGTCTTAGATCTGATCGAGGAGGAGAATATACATCCAAAGAATTTCTTGAATTCTGTGAACAACACGGCATAAAAAGACAGTTCTCTGTAGCTGGCACTCCACAACAGAATGGTGTTGCAGAGAGAATGAACAGAACAATTCAAAAAATGGCTAGAGCTATGCTTGATGATTCCGGAACACCTGACACATTTTGGGGAGAAGCAGCACATACAGCAGCAAACATTCTCAACAAAGCACATGTTTGTGTAAATAGTGATAAAAATCCATATGAACTCTGGTATGGTAATCCTCCCACTATAAAGCATTTTAGAATTTTTGGGAGCAAATGATTTATCAAGAATAATGATGAAAAACTTAGCAAGTTTGAACCCAGAGCAGATGAGGGAATGTTTCTTGGTTACTCCTCTAGGAGTAAGGCATATAAATGTTACAATAAAAGACTTCGAAAGATTTTTGAATGTATTGTTGTTGCTATTGATGAGTCTCCTGCAGCCCCAAAAGAAGAAAAGCAAACAACAGATGAAGATGATGAGGACACATATCCTTCTACATCAAACAGTAATGATACAAACAGTGCACCCAGTGAAGAACCTGAAGAGGAGCTGTCTGAAAAGGCTCCATCTAGATATGTTCAAAAGAATCATCCAGAATCTCAAATTTTGGGAGAAAAGGAATCAGGTGTACAAACAAGAAGGACTCTTGTGGGATCTTCTAGCAATCTGGCATTTCTGTCCACTTTTGAACCTCACAATGTCAGTCAAGCTAGCAAAGATGAATGTTGGATTCAAGCCATGAATGAAGAGCTTGATCAAATTGAAAAGAATCACACTTGGGATTTAGTACCAAGGCCTCATGACAAAAATGTCATTGGAACTAAATGGATATTCAAAAACAAGTTAAATGAGTATGGGGATGTTATAATAAATAAAGCTAGACTTGTGTGCAAAGGGTATGCTCAACAAGAAGGTATAGAATTTGAAGAAACCTTTGCTCCTGTAGCCAGACTTGAAGCCATAAGAATGTTTCTTGCATTTTCAAGCTTCCAACAAATCAAAGTTTATCAAATGGATGTTAAATATGCTTTTCTCAATGGTGATCTAGAAGAAGAAGTTTATATAGAACAACCAGAAGGATTCATTTTGGGAAATGATGAAAAACTTGTTTGTAGACTTAAAAATGCTCTATATGGTCTCAAACAAGCTCCAAGGGTATGGGACTCTCGTCTTGACAAATATCTTCATCAACAAGGATTTTCAAAGGGGTCTGCTGATAGCAACTTGTACACAAAAACTGAAAATGACAAACTTTTGATTGTATTTGTATATGTTGATGATATCATTTTTGGAAGTAATAAAGAGTCTATGAGTCAGAAATTTGCTTCTAATATGCAGCAAGAATTTGAAATGTCTTTACTTGGGGAACTAACATTCTTTCTTGGCTTGCAAGTGCAACAAGCAATAGATGGTATATTCTTATCACAAGCAAAGTATCTCAAGCAAATCCTGAAGAAGTACAGCATGGAAGATTTCAAACCTGTAAGTACACCAATGATAACCGGATGCAATCTCAGTTCTAATGATGATTCCCCCACCGTAAATCAACCATAATATAGATCTATTATAGGAAGTCTACTTTATCTCACTGGGACAAGACCAAACATCATGCATGCAGTTGGGATTGTTGGACGATTTCAAGCCAATCCAAAAGAGTATCATCTTCAGGCTGTGAAAAGAATATTCAAATATCTACAGGGAACTCAAGAATTTGTACTATGGTATCCAAAGAATGCTAATCTTACTCTTCATGCATACACTGATGCAGATTGGGCTGGAAGTGTTGATGATCGAAAAAGCACTAGTGGTGGTGCATTCTTTATGTGGCTCCAGTTAGTATCTTGGTTCAGCAAGAAGCAAAGCTCCATTTCCTTATCTACAATAGAAGCAGAATATGTGGCTGTAGCATCATGTTGCACTCAACTTCTTTGGATGATGCAAACCCTACAAGATTTTCAAATCAAATTTTCACCCCCTATCTCCATTATGTGTGATAATACAAGTGCCATCAGTATCTCAAAGAATCTTGTTATGCATTCCAAGACCAAGCACATTCCCATCAAATATCATTTCTTACGAGAACAAGTGCTTGAGAAAAAGGTGAAATTAGAATATGTTTCCTCCAAAGAACAAGTTGTTGATATATTTACCAAACCTCTACCCAGGGAAGCATTCGAATATCTCAGACAGAAACTGGGAGTAGTCTCTGCCATGCAGAGGATCAGCTCCACTTAATTACAGAAGACTACATTGGTTGTGAAGTGCTGTCAGGCATCTCTAAATGCACAGGCTCATGGGGAGCATTGGTCATATGAAAAGTATGAATTGTTGGTCATATTATGTTTGAATATGCAGTATGATCTCAGGGGGAGCATGGCACTGTCGGTTCAACGGTTCTTGATCAAAATCTTTGCCATTGATGTCAAATGGGGAGGAAAAGCAACAAAGGGCATCTATAAGGTCATCAGCGGAAGAGTATTGCCATCAATGCCAGAGGGGGAGATTGTTGGAATATTGTCATTGATGGCAAAGGATGTGGCAAAGGAATTGGCAAAGGCATAGGCAACAAAGAAGAACAACAGAATTGCAGAGAACAAAGGTAAAGACTTGCAAAATAGACAGAGAACAGATTGTTGATGGGCCGCAGCTAAATATTGCAGAGGAGAATTAATTTTTGTTATGGGCGAAGTCTTTTTGCAGAAGAAAATTGAATAAAACAACCAAAGACTTTAAATTTCTGAAAAGGGAGGACAAGTGGTCCCCACCACTTTAGCGCAAATCGCAAGATCGCAAGTTTTTGTGTTTAAATGTCTTTTTGATGTGGATAATTGCGATATGCGATCATCGCGCCATCGCACCATCGCACCATCGCATATTACAAAGTGTTCCGCCCTATGTTTGATCGCCAATTTGCGATGCGATCCCATCGCAAATCGCAAATTTTAACTTTGCGCACTTTTGTTTGATCGTGCCATTGCATATCACACATCGCAAATGGTCGACTGCGATGTGGGTCCGGGGTCAAGGATTGAAGTTCGGGTTAAAAAAATTCATTGAAATTTGATTAAAAGTAATATTACGGGGGCAGTGTAAAGATTTAAAAAACCAGAAGGGGTGCCTCCGCAGTTGAACAAGCAATCAAGCGTTGACCAGAAATCGGCGGTGGAGATTAAGTGCGGGGGCACCAGCCAAAAATTTTCATCCGTATCGCAAGAACCCCCGCAGTGACGTAATGATGACTATGCAATATTTGTTTATCAATTGATAAATAAATTAATAAAGAAATAAAAACCCCGAGGGCCAAACTATTGGAAATATTGTCAAAGGAATACCATTAGCAGTTGAAATGGTTTTTGACTCATGGTTTTAATAAAGGCGAGAACTATATAAAGGAAAAAGATCATTATTCGATTTGCGAGTGAGTGAGAGGGTTGACGAAGAAGGATTTCCTCTAAGGAATATCTTTAAGGACAGACGACATGCTTAATTGATGATTCTGAGTCCATGATGCACCCATCGAGATATTGATCTAAAGCTGATGAGTCTTGAGATTATTCAACAGAAGAAACGATGAAGAGCTAGTGCATGTCTGCTGAAGAACACATATGGATCCGGTTGGAATTTCTGAACATTAATATACACAGAAGGATACACAGGATGATGAATGCATATATTCTCTGAATTCTGGATCACTTTTGATTTTTAGGGTACAGTGGTCTGCAGTGAGTCTGAGGGTTGAAGCCTTCAGGGGGTTGAAGCTCCCTTCCAGGAGAGGCTGGTAAACGAGAGAAGGTTATAGCCTTCCACAGGTGGGTGCCTGCGTGATGGTATAAGTCTGCACCAGCATATATTGTAAGAATTTTTCTCTATAATAAAATATTGAAGACTGAGATTGCAGCAGTGGTGGTTTTCTCCCGAATTGGGTTTCCACCTTAAATCCCGGTGTCCATATGTGTAGTTCATGTTTGATGGTTTGTTTTGTTATTTTTGTTCATGCTTAATAAAGACATAATAAGATATCTGGACATACATTTTGGATGCATTACTATAACATATGGTTTTAAGAGAAAAGAAAGAAAAATTGTTCATCTTTAAATACTGATTCACCCCCCCCCCCCTTCTCAGTATTTTTTCCCAACACAATAGTAGAAACAACGCTGGGAATGTATGGTAAATGTGTGTTCTAATACCACGGATCTTAAATAATCTCTGGAGCTCTCCAAATAGATCTCTCAAGTGAAGTAAACCTTCCTCCAATGAGAAACTAGCTCAGAAGCTGGGATTTCACTCCCTTCCACTGCTGCACCCAACAACACTACACAATCTCTGGAAAATTTGTGCTGATGAAGATGGCTGAAGCTTGGCCTGAAAACCTAATGTGAAATGATGAATTCAAACTCTCCCAATGAGGCTCCTCAAAGGAAAGAGGCAGGATTCCCACCCAGGAACACCCAGTGCTAAACAACACTACAACTTTGCTAAGCAGCAAAGCAACAACAACTCTTGGAAGCCAAGAATAATAATCTACAACATGATGAATAATGCTGCCATTCTCTTCATTATATAAGAAATAAGACATGAGTTTGCTTGCCCTTGGCCCCACTCAATTAGGTTACTTCTAACCCAAGTTAGATCTCCCTCCAAAATTGCGTTATTCATCCTTGGATTCCTCCTCCACTAAAACTGCGCTGTTGACTTAGTCAAATCATCTTGAATTTAACCATGTTCACACATAGAAAGGATCAGATTCCTCCTTTTGAGAGGATCAGTTTTTAATTTTGAAGCACTTGATTTGGACACAGAGAAAGTGTATATTTGAATCAAATCCCACATGTGCACAAAAGGATAGGTCGACCTGAAAGACAAATTCAACACCCATGGATGGTTATAAATACAAATCAAGTGGCCCTCATTTGGACATCATTGTGATCATTCTTATTTCTTTGGTTTGGCTCACATAGGTCTGAGGTGGTTCATGGAAGTTCACTCATACAGGTAAAAAATTGCAGGGTCCAAGGCTCGCACATGTGATTAGGGTTTTTCGGTTCCATTCTTAGGGTTGACACATATATTTTTTGGTAATAACTATAGACACACAAGATTATGTTTTTAGTTGGAGTGTTTCAGTCGCATGCGCACCTCTCTTTGCATGTTGTTAAAACGTAGGGTTTTATTTTTACAGTTGACCGCAGATTTCAATATTTGACCGCAAGCTTCTGAATTTGGACTTTGATTATTAGAAGTGTTGGGTTCATTTATTGGATATGGTTTAGTTGATTTTTATAGATAGTATTGTGGCTAAAGGAATGGATCATTGTACTCTCTCTTTGTTGAAACATTTAATGAAAATATAATATGAAGAATAATTTGAAATGGTTATCCCCTTTGTGGGGTTTCTCCCTAGTCTTTGACCAATCCTCGTGTCCCTATGTGTGAGTGATTTTATTCTATTATTCCTTTATCTTTCGTTCCATTAATGATGATATTGTTATTTGTATATTATTTCATATGTTGCTGAATAATTTTGTAAGACTGAATAATGTTATGATGTTGTGGGGTGAATTTAATATGTAAATGAAGAAATGCAGTTATATAAAGTAAAGAACAATATAGCCCTAATAATATTTAACAAATCACCCCTAATCTCAATATGATAACTTTGACATAAAATACATACTCATAGCCATGATTTCAATGGGGTAAATACTTTTTTCAATTAAGAGATTAGGATAAGGGGTATGCCTTTTAGCTAGAATATAAACTATTTTTTGACATATTTTTTATTCCTTCTTAACACTTTAGATATACTACAACCCAAACGTCATATCCATATGAAATAATAGAAGCATTGAGTGTCTCCCAAAAGATCTTTTTCTTAATATAAAATTAATTTAAACATTTAAGCTAATTAAAACAAATAAAAACTAAATTCACACATATACATACACATTATAAAGCTAAACTTCAATTAAAAATAAATTTATATAGTAATTTTAATTAATAAATATAAATGAAGAATAAAATATCATATAAATATTAAGCATAATAATAAATTAAATATGAAGAATTATATATAAAATATTTAAAAGAATATATGTCTTTGTGTGTGTGCCACATTTTGGATAAACTATGTCACCTTGTAAATAATGGAGTACAAGATAATACTGAAGAACCAAAGGTGAGTTTATTACTGGGGATACCATACCAAAACAACAAGTTCACTCTATGTAGAGATGCATAAGGTAAATAAGTACTAAGATAGTGAAAATGAAACATACGAAAGCTAAAAAGCTAGCCTATTTGGCCTTGGAAGTAAACAGTAGGAACTACAAAACTAGTGGAATAGAAACATAACATAAATTAAGAAGAGAAATAAAACTCCATGGTTTCAACTTGGATGAGATCTTTGTTATCACCTAGGATTCCTCCAGCCAGAGGTGGGATGTCAAGGTATTGTTCGATGCATTCCATCCTTTGATATAGTTCCTTCATATGGTGAAATACATGCTCAAGTGAATGAATGAAATTTTCCTGATTCTTGTGCCAGTCCAATACAGTTCTTCCAAGGAGGAAATTCATGTGATAATATAAATCTACTATGTGCATGTATTGGTTGAAGTGACCATGAGTGTGCCAAGTATTTGGTACCTAGTCTATTATCTTAGCAAGTGCCTATGTGTTTGATATTTGTTTCAAGCATGAGAGGTTCCTTCCACTTAGCATGGGTAATTTCCTCCTAGATATGGCCCAAAGTGATCTTGAAAAAGCTGGAAACATTTTCCACCAAGTAGCAGTGCATATATGTGCTTACCTTGTGGGATTGTTCTTGATAGTAAATTACTCCCCCTATGGATGTAGCTGCAATAACAAGGCATAAAGGAGATCCCATGAAGGGTCAAGTGAGATAGGGCAGATAAAGTGGCGATGAGAGCTTTTAGAAAGCTAATGTGGGGGGGGGGGGGGAGAGAGCGCCACATAGAAAAGGCATGAGTGAGAGAGATAGCACAACAAGGACCACAATTGAGAGAAATAGAAAGCAACATCCAAGGAAAGAGGGAGGAAAGCCTACCATAGAAGGAGCAGGACAAAAATTACAAAGCCAAATGGTGAAAACACCTAAAGGCTAAATCCAAACAGTAGTTGTCAAAATACTAAAGAAAACAGATAACATGGCCCATTAGAACTAACTATACATAAAATCATAGATCCATAAGAGGGATAGAGAAGAGCCAAAGAATGAGAGAGGAAGCGCAAAGCCATAAATCGATTTCCAAACTAGGAGTCCAAAGGAGCTATGCCCAAAACGTTTTTCTTGTAAGGAGGATTATTTATACCATGTTTGCATAAGATATTGGGTGAGAAATCTACTAGACCACTTCCTAATCTATAAGAGAAAAGTTATTATAGAGTGAACATAAACCTTCCAAAATTTTGGAAATTAGCTTCTACATTGTAGTTCCATACAAAAAAAAGAAATGACTCCATTGAAATGGTGGTTGTCAAATGGATGTTTCGATTTGTTGCTAAGCCAAGGCTTGAAGGAGTGAGTCAAAGGAGAACTGCAATTGAATTTGTTGCGGGCCACAACTAGTGAGAGAGGCTTGTTGCACTTGTCACCAACAACATAAAAAATATGCTCACTCTAGAAGAGAATGCGAGGATTTATAACCATAATTGGCACCAACCAGTCATCCACACGAGTGGAGTCCTAATAGACGGACTATATGCATGGATTTCAATGAAGACCTCAGTGCAGGGTCATTAGTATTAATGCAGAGAATGACAAGATTCATGTAGAGCTTTGAAGTAACACAACCATATTTACTATGGGGGTGTGTTGCCACGTCCCTTGTTTCTTTGGCTACCTGGGACAGTGGCAAACCCCCCTCCCTTTTTCTCAAAAAGAACTCGATCATATAGGGATAAAGAAAGAGAGCATTAGAAAACACACACACACACACACCAAAATCAATTTATTATGATCTCATGTTTATTAAGCGATGAGAGGGATGAAATATCTTATGTGCAAATATCTAAATACTTTGATCTCAAGTTTATCAATGATTGAGAGGGATTAGATATCTCAAGCTACAAATCTCTTTTACAATATTTTTTTAGGAAATAACCCTTAGATAGATATGGAGTTAGAATGATATCTTCTCTCTCTCACTTTGTACATATATACACACACAAACTTTATTTTGAACAACACACAAACAAAATATAGAGTGTTTAATTTAAACATTGTAAGTCCAACAAATCTTTCATGGAACCTAGTATACCTTTTATCAAAATATAGAATTTAGTTACACTAAACTAATTCTTTTAACTATATGTTTTTGTAGAGTATATAATTTAAACATGCAATTCCAACAAATCTTTATTGGATCTTAGTATAGCTTTAATCAAAATATATAATTTAGTTAGACAAAACTAATTCTTTTAACCATATATATTTTTAACTACTTTATAGATAATACATACATAGTTCACATTTAAATATTTATTCAACATTAACATTGAAATATTTTATTTATGATTTATATTAAATTTTTTCTTTATTAAGAATATTTTTTAAAAGTTAATCAATTTTATATTAATATTTAAATTAATTACACATGATTTTTTTTAACATTTTTTTTTCATATCTTGATACATGTTCTTATTCATTATACAGTAAAAATATAATTTTTTATTAAAATATAATAGTTAAGTATTTTTTATTAAATAAAAGATATAGACATATTCCTTCAATTTTAAAAACAAAATACTTTTTACAACTTTTTAACATTCCATGTTAACTATAAATTAAGTTTGGAAGAGATCCGCATCTCTCTCCTTCTCAATTTTATTTATAATTACTTTAATTTTAATTATAGTTGACATTGTCTTTTTATTCACTAAATATTTATTTTTTATATTTGAAGCTGCAAACATTCACTCCAAATCCAAATTAAATATATAAAGAATTAAGCATCCCATATACTTAACTGTAATATATATATTTTTCTGTAGTTGGAGGATGAAGAATAATATATCCTGGTAGCGCATCCAAATGTCAAGTGTTTGCATCTGTAAAGTTTGCTTTCTGTTTACAGTTATGATTTGGTTGTTTTTGAATTGTTTCAAGTTTCAGTTTCTTCGTTAGACTTTTACGTCTGCGCGATTACAATTCTTTATTATATTGTATTATATTTTTAAATTTGAAAAGTTCCTATGTTTTGAAAAAAAAATGTTTAAATGTTATAAAGGGTATAATTTTAATAAATTAGATTTACAACTCTAACAAACCCCACAATATTAAAAAATATATACATAAATATTCAAGCTATTTTAACTAACTAAATGGAAACCGGCTTATTACTTATGGTTTAAGCTATTTCAATTAACTAAATGGAAACCGCCATCACTTCTTTATCATAGTTGTGCACCTCATTTATTTTAAACCAATATGCAATGTATACTTTGTGGTTGCGTAAAACCCTTTATTTTTGGACGAGGACAAAATCTGTTCCTTACGATGCACAATTGGTCTCGAGGGTACCTCAAATTTTTTCATTTTATTTTGACATATTAAATATTAGTTTTATGATTATTTATATTTCTATTCATTTCACAATGTTTTAAGAAAGTATTAATATAATCAATTTTCAATGTTTTAATCAAAATATCATTAAAATATTATCTATCTATATATATATTATTTATCTTTTTTTTTTCTCAATTTTTTTGGCATATTGAAGTCACTGCCAAGTAGTCAGATATGATTTGGGATTTGATGTTTGAGCCAAGTCAAGTAGTGGAGTAACTCTCTCTTTTGTTGCAGGAGTTGAGGGTTGTAGACATTTCTAACAAAGCCTTTGATAGAGGTTCCTTCCACATGGAAGGAGGCAGTGATGGTGTTTCTTATGCTGAGGGTAAATCGCTAAGGCCAATGTCTCTGCAATTCCAAGAGATTGTAAGGCCTCTAGACGCTTCGTTGGCATCCACCGAGACTGAAAGGATGCCTTTCCATAGTTTAGCCATCAAATTTTCCATGGAGGTACTTGTGATTTTGGTTTCTTGAATCATAAGGATACTAGGATGATCTGTTGCTATTTTCCTTTGAATCATTCGATGCTTGGAGGGGCTATTGATTCCCCTTATGTTCCAGGAGATAACCTTCATTAACAACGTTTGACAAGGGGGAAGAACTGGGTTAGCTAGGAATATTTCCCAAACTCCACAAGGGTGTGTCTCACTATGATCAGTCTTTGTAGATCTTTCTTTCTCCATCTCTTTTTACTATCTATCTGTCCCTTTTTCCCCTATTGAAGGATTCCTCCTTGGATGCTTAGGGCCTCTCTATCCAAAACGAAGGTCAGCGTTTGGATTTTTCTTGGGCTGATGGAGCTGAAGGACTTGCGTTTACATGCATCTTCCATACCTAGGATATCAAGGTCCCCAATATCGAAGTCTATGAGATCATCTTCCATAGGGGCTTCCTTCGTTCCCTCTTCCCCTTGGAGGGAGGGTAGTGCCGATTGAGTTTCAATGGTTTGCTAAGCTTTTCCTTTTTCTTCGGGGGGGGGGGGGGGATAATTGAGCGGGTGCATTCTGAGTAGATCCTTGTGGTTCCTGCATGAGATGTAGCTCCCCTTGGGAGTTTTCTTGATCCAGATCTATATTTACAGGTTGCTTGCCGAAAATGTTGAAACTGTTGCATGTGGAGGGCGGTATATGTAGATTATTTACTGTGTTTCTTCGGTTTTGGAATTTTCTGTGGTGTACCTTTGTGAAACCTTCCATGTTTGGTGAATTCATTACTTTGGAGGTGTTGATCTTCTGATTGAGAGGAAATTCCTGGAACATATGTCCATGCTGGTGACATTTCCTGCATCTAAATGGAACATGCTCGTAATCCAGAGTTCGAATCCATTCAAAGTCTTCATGCTAAAGAGTGATTGAGTCTAGAAGAGGTTTATATATATGCATGCATACGATGTGTACTTATAGATCCTTGTTTGATTTGCAATCTTGACGATTTTCCCCAGAAATCCCCCAATCTCTTGAAGAGACAGTTCATCCCAGTAGTCATGGGGTAGAGAATAGAGCCTAACCTAGATAGGAGACCAAGAACAATTTTTTTTTTCCTGGGTTGACACATTCAACCCAGTTCCATAGGTCCGCTGAGTTGAAGAAATAGGGCCCTCCGTCCATGATTTAGTTCTTATCCCCAAGACAGGTAAAGATGATAGTAAAGAATCCTTTTGGGCCTAGCTGAATATCTATATGCCCTTTAGGCTTCCATTTGGGCTCTATCCATCCTGTAAGAGCTCGTTCAGTGGGCCAGATCCCAATAAATTTTCATATTATTGGGTGATCACGCATGAACTGGATTTTGGCATTTATTCTCTATGCCAGAATGACAAATATGGGTCTATATGCGCATTTGGGAATGCACATAGAGGTTGCAGGTGCCTCTTTGGCCTATGGTTCTAGAGCTGACTGGATCTCATCGTTGCCCATTGTTGTGTATGTAGGGATTTCCTGACTGACCATGTTTCATTAATCACTGAGTGGAATGGCTCCCGAGGAATGGCCTTGGGAGAGGCCATGTGACTCTTCCATTTCATCTTCCATGGGACCTACGCCCTATAGAAGAGTCAAGGAACAATATTGCAAGTGGGCAGAGGTTGGCGACGACAATGGCTGGAGGGTTTTGCATGGTTTCATGCGAGGTGAAACCCTAGGTTCAGACTAAAAAATTCATTATCTGCATTTCCATGCAATCTTGGGCCAAATTATTATTAATACCTCACAATAAAAACATTATTAATCTTAATATTAATATTAAAATATTATTATTATTATTATTATTATTATTTTTAAATCTAGTATTCATATTATAATATTATAAAATTAATATTACTAAATTTAATAAATTTGGATTAGTAAAATATTAAATTTGTTATATTATAATATATATTAATATATTATGATATATATTAACTCTTTATATATATATAGGAGGGAAGAACAAAGACATAGTGTGACAAATGTGGAGAGATAGCGGGAGTTACAAGCGAGAGATGGAGATAAATTGAAGGAGAGGGGAGAGGAGGAATGAAGAGAGAGAGGGAGAGGAGTGAGAGATATAGAATGGTAAGAGAGGGATATAGAGAGGGAGACAAAAAGAAATATGGACGGGGGAGAGAGAGAACGAGAGGCAGAAGGTGATAGTGAGAGAATTGGATGAGAGAGAGAGAGAGAGAGAGAGGTGGTGGAAGAGAGAGGGAGGTAGGAGGGAAAGTGAGAGAGAGGAAGGACGAGGGAGAGGATGAGAGAGGGAGGGATAGAGAGATGGAGTTGGAGGAGGAGAGTGGGAGGCAAGAATAAATACAGAGAGAGTGATGAGTGGAGAGACAATATTTATGTTTAGGGGTGAGGTAAAGAGACAAAAAAGGAGAAATAGAGAGAAGGAGATAGAAGGAGAGAGGGAGGGCTATAGTAACATAGTTGGAAGGAGAGAGAGAGAGAGAGAGAGAGAGAGAGAGAGATGGGGGGGCGAGAAAGGGAGGTAGGAGAGAAAGGGAGAGAGAGGAAAGATGAGAGAGATGACTTGAGAGAGAGGAAGAGGGTGTTGGGGGAATAAAGATTATTGGAGGGAAAAGAGAGAGGGGGAGAGAGAGAGAGATGGGGAAGAGAAAGGGAGAGAGAGGAAGGATGAGAGAGAGGACCTAGGAGAGAGTAGGAGAGAGGGATGGATAGAGAGATGGAGTTGGAGGGGGGGAGAGGGATGGAAGAAAAAATACATAGAGACTGAGAAGTTGAGAGAGAGGAGTGAAAAGGGATAGATGGAGAGAGAGTGTTTGTGTTTGGGGTGAGAAAGAGACAAATAAGGAGAGATAGAGAGAAGGGGGGAGAGAAGGAGAGCGAAGGAGAGAGGGAGGGATATAGTAACAAAGTTGGATGGTGAAGAGAGAGAGAGAGAGAGAAAGAGAGAGAGAGAGAGAGGATGTAAGAGAGTGGAGAGAGGGAGGGAAATTGAGATGCAGTTGGAAGGGGAGAGAGAGGGTGGCAAGAAGAAAGACATAAAGAGTGAAAGATGGAGAGAGAGGGAGAGAAGACAGAAAGAGGAAGGAGAGATAGAAGCGGTGGAGAGGGAGAGGAGGGGAAGATAGAGATATAGATGGAAGGTGAAGATAAGAGGGAGGGAGGGACAAAGATATTGATAGATATGGAGTGAGAGAAAATGTGTGTTTGGGGGGATGAGATAGAGAGAAAAATAATGATATATGGAGGGAGATATCGATGTAGATGGAAGGGGGAGAGGGAAGAAGATTTATTGCACTAGCAGCATTGATTTCAGTGTAGATGGTGATTTATAATCCTATTTTATTGTTGGCACTAGATGCATTGATTTTAGTGTAGATATTGATTTCTAATGATATTTAATTTCTTGCACTAGATGCATTGATTTCAATGTAGATTATATATAATCCTATTTTATTGCTTGCACTAACTGCATTGATTCCAATGTAGATGGTGATATCTAATCCTATTTGATTGCTTGCACTAAATGCATTTATTTCAATGTAGATGTTGATTTCTAATTATATTTGAATGTTTGCACTAGATGCATTTATTTTAATGTAGACGATTTCTAATCATATTTGATTTCTTGCACTACATGCATTGATTTCAATGTAGATGGTGATTTCTAATCCTATTTGATTATTTTCACTAAATTCATTGATTTCAATGTAGATGTGGATTTATAATCCTATTTGATTTCTTGCACTAAATTCATTAATTTCACTGTATATATTGGTTTCTAATCTTATTTGATTACTTGCATTACATGCATTTATTTCAATGTAGAAGTTTTTTTCTAATCTTATTTGATTGCTTGGATTAGATACATTGATTTCAGTGTAGATGTTGATTTATGTTTTGATGTAATTGGATGTATGATGGTACATTAATTTTAAAGTGACTGCATTAACAATGTGCATTGATTTCAGTGTAAGCACAAAAAAATATTGACAATGTACATTGGTTTTTGTCTGATAGTAATTCAACCAATTAAGATTGGAGAGCAAGATATACATGGTATGATGTTTGCTACAATAACTCGAGCTAAAGATATAAATGGTTTACAATTTCAAATATCCTTTTCATATAATCAATATGAAAAGATGAAAAAACTAACAAGGGTGAAAATAAGAATAGTAGAAGAAAATAGTTTGAGATTGATCACAATGAATACTATTTGTAATTGACTACATTCATATTATTCACATTTTCTATCATTCAACACTATTATTGTCACTTTGCATTCAAAATTTGTATTTCAACATTTTTCATCATTAAAGTTATTAACAATATTTATCATCTCAATAAACTAAGGTAGATGTCTTTGTGTGTTTGGTGCACGCATGTACGAAATCACACCAACTTAAGGGGTGTGGTTTATCCTCTTAAGTTATTGGTCAGAGGCAGAAAAAGAACTGGAGTCAAGCAAGTTAGTGGAACAAGCTAGAATCATAAACATACTAGATAAAGAAATAGCATGCATATATAAACTAAAACTAAACTAAAACTAAAACAAATAAAACAAAAGCTCTACATAGAGTCAAAAAACTGCAATAATCCAAATGGTGGCTCTTTCGGCCCCTCTTATTGAGTGTTGGTAGGAAATGAGGATGAAAAATTAACCCTCTTTCAAAAGAGCCCTTAGAACATGGATTCTAAGTCCCAATGCAAGGATGTTTTTACTTTCAAGCTTGCTTCAGTGCAAAGTCTCCCTCTCTCTATTGTGGCAGACTGAACTTGTTGGATGGCCAACAATTGAGTCCCCTTTATCTTAGCTCCGGATCACACGCTGCTCGTATTGCTTGGGGAAATTATGGCCAACATAACAATGTGCTCTCAAGTTCTTCATCTCTTGGTGGCCTTATATAGGAGAATTCAAATCCCCCTTCCCTCTCTTGGTACATTGTGGATGGCAACCCAAGAGAGGGGGATGATTCCATTGTGTGCCACAAATATTCCATTGTGTGCTCCCTTGATGTCTAAGGAGGCATTGGTGGTTGTCCTTAGGAAGCTTCAAGTGTGAAATCATTGTCCTAGAGGGTGCTTTTTGTGGTCCTGGAAAGTGACTTTCACCACTTATAGGATTGTGCGCATTTCGGGTCAAAAGGCATGTAAAGGCACTCTTCTCAAAGGATTATGCGCACAAAAGCATTTATGACTTGCTCAAATTTAATTTTTCCTCAGACCTTAGATATTTTTAAATACTTTCCATATTCTCTAATGTCTTTTAGCCTTGTAAATCCTTCTGTGGGACATTAAATAATGTCTTCTTCTTCTTGTATGATTTTCCAGTGTTAACAGTTCCCCCCTAATGTGCGAGGTATAGGAAGAACTATATAGCTGAAATACATTATAGTTTCTTTTATGTATATTGTGCATAGAGAGAGAGAGAGAGAGAGAGAGAGAGAGAGAGAGAGAGACCTGCGTGAAGCTCAAAATTTTAGACACCTTGCACCGATTTGAAGAATGACCATGTCCTATGGGATCCTTGTAAGAAAATATAATACAATATATATACAAACTTTCTACGAGGCGGCCATGTCCCATGCTGGTGATGCAATGGGTAGTTAAAAAAAATCTATTTGACAGATACATGATCTGTCTATGTCACTAATATGGTAGTGATCTGGTGGTTGTTGACGACGAATGTTGATGCCCTTCGGGGCATTTTTTTCTTTAACAATAGGTGGAATGTGGCACCCATATGCGTAAAATTGGTATGGCATATAGCTACACATTTTACACATAGGTGTTGGCTGGGACCTTCCCGTGTAAGAATTTCTGAAAGAGACGCTTATGAAGGCATGAGTCTTCAACGAATTTGATCAAAGTACAATGGTAGTAAGGTATGATACCATATTTACATGAAAGATTTTGTTGTAGTGGAATGTCAGGAGGATCGATGAAATCTATGGGCAATGATGTTTCCCACAGTGCCACCCGAGCATGCCCCTTTTATGGAGAGGGGTGATCCAAGGTATCACTTCCTTTTTGGAAAATAGGTGTCGAAGTCAACAAAAAAGAAGCCTCAACCAAATGAGGGGTCACTGATATGAAGGGTCAGGGACCTAGGTGTGATGGGTTTAACAAAGGCATGTTGGCGAGGAGCAACTAAAAAATGATGATGGGGATTTAGTGGCCCAAGGTCAGAGTATAATAAGCAGCTTGGAAGAAATAATAGCTATTTCTGATGGGGAAATCCCTGGAGTCAGTAGGACTTCCAAGGTGAGTATAAAATGGCTATGAATGTCATGGTGGCTTGTGCGTGGGGGTGTAATATTCTGACCAAGTGTGTTCATGGGCTGATTCCATGGGAAAAAAGATGAATGAGAGGGTGGGAGATGTAGTGCACTGTTTGCGGTCTTTGTACACTTACCAAAAGAATAAATTAATTTGGTTTGGTTTGTACAAAACAAAGAGACGGGTGCCCCAAAACATGAAAGCGTTCCCTCACTGATGTTTTGAGGAAGGTGTCTTGTTGATGGTGGGGGCCCCATTGGTTGGTCTCATGTGTGAGTTTGATGAAGTAGATGAAAAAGTATCGCAGATGAGATTATGCTGGTGGAGGTATGGTGGGTCAAATGTGAGGCACGGTCGTGCACTTTTGATCTGCTTGTACAACATGGTCGTCCACGAAGAGGGGTTTTATTTTGTATGGTAAAACTTGACCTTTATGCATGGTGGATGGATGGGCATAAGGTGCTTTTCGGACTAAAGTGGTATGGCCATGGTGTCACTTTTTTCAATGATATGTGGTCTACTGTGGGTGACGAGTGCCATGGAGGGGAGGCTCTACTGACCAATGAGGATGTTTATCATGTACAGGGTGAGGTGATGATAAACACAGTAGGATATGTGGAACCTATGGTTGATTTCTGATAGAGAAATGATGTCAGGATATGTAGATTTTTTTGGGACTCTATCATGCTGGGGGTAGAATGATACCTACTCTGGAGCTTTCCATGGATGGAGTTGTGGATGGATTTTGAGTTTTCCTGCAAAAAAAAATACCTCAAGTGAAAGCATATTTTTTATCAAATATTATTGAAAGTCATGAACTTTAAAAAATAAGATGAGAGAGGGCATACCTGCTGGCATTGAAAATTTATTTTTTCGGGAGTGTGAATGTGTGGCATCGCCTCTGTTTGTTATGGAGTGTTGATCATAGTGTAACTTACGGTTCAGAGAATGGATCTTCTGATCTCTCATTATGGTCCTCCAAAGTTTTTGAAGAGGGAGATATATAGGTGAATATGGCCCTAATTCAATTCATTTTTACTTGTTGAGTTTTTGAGAGGTCAGTGGTTTCTGCGGAGTTGTTCTTGCCGTTGCAGTCAGCCTGAGCACCAGGGATTAGTGATATCATGCCTAGGTAACCTTCATGACGTCCTGCACTTTAATTTATTCATTCTAAGTGTGTCGAGATGTGTACAAATTTGGTTTGTACGGATTTTGGGTGATTTTTTCCCTAGATTGCGTGGGTGATCAGGGCAAGGGCGCGCCCTCTATGCACATTTTCTGAGATATACACGCTTTAAGCACTTTTTTCCCCTTCTCTGGCGCACATTATGCATGCCTGTGGCAAATACAGGTGCGCCTTGAGCGCGCATGTCTAAGGGATAGGCGTGAAAAAGGCTGAGGCGAATTTTTTTTTGAGTTTGTGCCTATTTTTGTTGTTTTTCTGTGGCTGATGGGTTCCTTTTTGGATGATAGGTTGTTGTGGAGGGAGCAGGATTGGCCTGAGCTCCGTACTGCATTGGCTGCTAATGCAGGGGCATGCCGTTAGTTGGCACAATGGGGGCTCCTAAATTGCACGAAAAATGAGCTTCTTTGGTCACAAGACCGACTGCTTTGTTACTTGATCGAGCATTGGCGTAGGAGGTGCAACATGTTTGTGTTGCGTGGGACTAACCTGGTCATCCGTCCTAAGATATGTATATTTTGTGATCGGATTTTTGCCTCATGGTGAGGCATTGAGGTATCTAATCCCTTCCGAGAGAGTGGATTTGGAGAGGTTCTAGAGACGTCATTATGGTGGGGCACCTCTTATGGAGGGGTGAATCAGCATTGCATTAGTGAAAATTTTAGTTGAGCACTGTGCTCTGGCAGTGATTGTGTGACTTGTAGGGTCATCGGCTCTGCATCGGGCATCTGGCCCTCAGGTTGGAGTCTTGCACCGGTTGAGGGCCAGACACTTCTTTGATTTTTCTCACTTTTTCTATGATGAGATGGTGATGTAGCTCAAAAAGGTCCACAATGGATCAAATTTGTTTGCGTATGCCAACATTCTATGCAGCATTATGTACGAGAGGGTAGTGGTGCTGAGACTAGTGGTGGCGATGCCTCCTGGGGGGCCACGGGAGCCTTGCATGAGGAGGTGGGATTAGGTGATGTTGCGAGGTGGTGGGGAAATGGTGGGGCATTACTAGAATGCCACGACAGAGGCCTGGTTTGAGGTGAACCCCTAGATGTTTCTACCATTCCCATATGTAGGGATGGACTTCTAGGGGGATCCAGAGATGGATCTCCCTCCTAGTTATGCTTAGGGGCCAACAAGTATGTTTTTTATATTTTCTAAATTTATTTGAGTATATATGTGCTTTTGTGCTTTGATGGTGACATTGAAATAGTTTTGGTTACCCTTTGTAGATGTTGGCGAGGTAGGTCACCCTGTGGCTCGATTGGTCGGCCACGGTCCTCTTCGGAGACCTCGGGGCGGGCAGGGAGGATATGCTACTAGAGGACTTGGTGGTGGTGCTGGCACTTCAGGAGAGGGCAGAAGCTCGGCTACTAGCAAGCGTATGGCCAAGCGAGCTTGTGCCAATGTAGAGGTGGCACGTGCAGATGTGGCGGAGGCTCGCAATGCAGAATTGACTACTCAGGTTGCAGTTCTAGAGGATGCCCGGGGTCGAGTGGACTGTTTGAACCAAGGTATGCCTTCTCGAGGTTTTATCAATGATCTCAAGGAGGTATGGCTGGAGACGATGATGGTCCTAGAGAGGGACTATCGACCTATTTTATGTCGAGTGGTAGTCTCAGTTGTGACGGTGGCTCCAGTGGTGGTACCGGGAGCAGTTGTGGGTACAGGTGCCCCTCCTGAGGGGGCACCGCCCTAGAGTATACTTGTACATGGGGAAATCACCCATTATGAGGATGATTCCCCTATTTTTTTGATGATTTTTGTGTATCTTTGGGCTGGCCAATGGGTGAGCAACACTATTTTTTTTACTTAGACATATACACCGTGATATATATATGAGAGATATTTTTTGTGGCTCGACATGTTGTGCCCCATATTTTGGTTTATGGATGATGTTATGCTGATGGATATCTATGTTTTTGGCTTTTTATGTATGATGGTTTATTCGAGATGCATTCCAGTTTAGAATGTTGTTAGCTATGAGATCAGCTGCTTGGTTTTGACTCCTTGGTACATGTGTAAATGTAATATATTCAAATTGTCTGCTTCATCATTTTTCACGCAAATATTTTCTAAATAGATGTGTATCTCTTGTCTCAAATGTTTGGTTTAACTGCAACACTAATAACTAGGAATCGAGGTAGACATGCATATGGCTTATGCCTTGATGGAGGGCATCGCCCATAAGTTCAATGATGGCATCATATTCCACCTAATTTTTTGTTGCTGAACTGATGCACACACCATTTGTGCAGAGTGGCGATCGGTAAGGGTGATAGATGACCTAGGCAGCTGCAGCTAAACTTTGAAACCATCTTGATGTTCCATCAGCAAATCTGAAATAATTTTTGGGTTGGTAATCGATGGCGACACTTTTAGCAAGTTTTATAATAATTATTTTGGTCAAAAATCTAAGGGGGTTGGGTTTGTGTACGTTCACTCTAGGGAAGGGCCATATTTTCCCTTATGGGAAAATGTTCTTGAGGTAAAGGTCGTTGACGGGGTTGCTGAGGCTTGTTCTGCCCGATTCCATCAAGATGTATGCCCCCTGGTGGAGGCAATGTTTGATTATGTAGGGTCCTTTCCACAAGGTTTCAGACTTTCTTGGCCCTAGGGCTTCTTTCACGACATCATAGTAGAGGACTAGCTCTCCATCGGTGAATGAGCAAGGGTTGATATGGCGGTAAAATGATGCTTTTACCTGTTTCTTATGGGCCTCATTATCTTGCAGTGACTTTCATCAGCTTTTGTCATGGAGCTCTAGTTGTACTTGACATTTTTCTAAAGGATGGGTATCATCAAGGAGTTTGATAGCGGCATGAAAATTAGGGATCTCGTGGGAATCAATGCAAAGGTGCAAGGTACCTTGATCTTTTACGACAAGAATAAGGTGGAAATATTGGGACATGGGGGTGGCTGAAATCCTATTTCCGATATGCGATGATACAAATCAAATATGGTGAATCGTGTCGTCGGTGTTCGGTGGGGGAGTAATCTTCGTGATGGGAGTTTATGTAAACATAAGGTTGGGTTCCCTCTTAGGATGGTCAATTTCCTTTGGGCAGAAATTGTGCCTACTGCACAGGTGTCTGAATGTTTCCATTAGCGTGCATACCTTTGGTGGGTGGTTTTGTCCAGTGCAGATGGTGCATGGTACCACTATTCCAACTCAGTAGATTGTATGGGAATCAACACTACTCGATGTCCCGAATGTGGACGCTTGTAAAGGATCTGTTGTACAAGAGGTGGTTTTCTTCCTCCACTTCCATGTTGTTGGCTTGGGTGTGTCTAACTCTTTGGGGAGTTGTATAATTAATGTTGCTCTTGCCGCTCTTAGCTTGGGGAAATGCGCACATTTAATCATATGGTGAAAGTGTGAACAAATCTAGCAATAGGTATGCATGATCTTCTCTTGGTTATAGACAAGCCTCTATGGGAGTGAAGAGACTGTGAAAAAAATCTTTGCAAGGGGTTTCAGTTCTCTGCACTGATTGACCTAGTGGTCATTCAGGTCGTGTAGTCCGTATGTTATCCTAGGCTTAGCCTGGGTCATGCTTGGTTGGCAGGTTGTCCTTGTTTTCCCATCATGCCCATGTCAGTGTGGGGTCACTGGTCGAGGGGTGATGTAATTTCTAAATCGCTTAAGGGTATCGTCCCTTTTCTTCTCTCTGGTATGAGTCATATCAATGGTAGGAAAAACTCGCAGGATATAGGTACAGTTCTATTCATAGTGATTGCCTTGACATATTAGGAAAAATAGCCTAGATATGGGGGTCCTATCGTGCTCAGTTTGTGGTCTGGCAGGGTATCAGCGTCGCACCGCTGCTAAGATAGGGCAAGAGGCGACCACATCATTGGACATTTTTCATAACACGCATGGTGGTCTTATTTGTAGAGAGTGGTTGGGGGTAACTAGGGGTTCCTTGATTGGTTGCTTTTCAAGTGACAAGAATAGGATGGATCTACTCATCACATCCTCTTGGGTTGTCGAACTATCCATGGATTCCGCATCCATGTCATCTTCTTGGGAGAGGCGGACTATGGCTGAGCATAAACTAGCGAGGGCTAGCTGGAATCAGGGGATAGAGTGGCAATTTTCCAGAAGGTGATTGTCAACACATAAAGGACATGTGAATTGCATTTCCTATAATCCAATGTAATAAACCCGTTCTATAGGGTACCATCTGTGGATGAGTTCCAGGGCTACACATTCTTCGTGGAAGTGACCATGTTCATTGCACAGCATGTAGCATATAACAGGAGGGGGCATGACTGTAGGTATTTATGGTGCCCTTTGTTCCTCCTGTAGGTACAGAATGGTACAAGGTTCATTTCCCACAGTCTGGGTGGGGGGATCCTCTTGATAGGATCAGTCGATGGAATGTAAGGTGTCCCTATATCACGGTATCTCTGGGAAATGCTGGGAATAGTGCCCAGAGTTGTTGTAGATAGCACATGTGTGATTGGTACGCAATGATTTTCCTTTACCTTTGGTGGTAGGTTCCTTTTTACAGGAACATGGCATCGTGATGTCCACCTCAGAGCCAAGGAGTGGTTTTAAGTCATACAACTCTGGGAAGATATGGTTAAGCTATCCTATTAAGTCACATATGGCACAGAATGGTGATTCCTGTTGTACGACGGGAGTCTCCATCTTCTTTCCTCTCTTCTCCGTTTTCTTAGCTATAAACCCCAGTTTTGTAATGGGAATTTCCTTTACAGGGATGGTTTTGACTGTTTCTTGGACAGATGGGGCCTCCTCGAGACTGAGGGGCTTCAACCCTGAGGCAGTGATGTGTGTGGTTCCTATCCCTGTAGGGGGGATGAGATACCAAAACGGTATAGCAAACGATATGTTTGGTAACACCACTGTTGCGAAAACTTGTTGGGAGATGAAAGCAGCCGGGGGATAAAGGAAGGGGGTTTGGGAAGTGGCATAGGATAGAGAGGTTGTCGTGGCTGATGACTTGGTGTCATTACTGCTTGTGTCCGTGTCCTGACTAGCTTCAATGCTTGATGTGGACATCATGCACACCAGAGCCCCTATGACATCGGGTGATGAGTCAGGGATAATGGGGGGATCTCCTAGGAATGATCCTATAAAGGAAAACAATTTTAATTGGCTGGGGTCATATTCTTGGTACCGTGACAATGCATCTAACGATGTATCTACATAAGGTATAATTACATCATTTTTTGTTAGGGGTTGCTTCTCGCTATGCATTAATTGGTCAACAGTAATGATGTAGTCCTCATGGGGGAACATCATAATGTGGAAGATGGAGGAGGCTATGGTTGACATGACATACATATAACTCCGACCAAGGAGTATATTATAGTCCAAGTGAGCGTCCAAGACTTCAATGTATATATAGACCATCTTTCCGGCTAAGCAGGCTGGGACGTTTTGGTAGAGGCCGACGGGGGTTGAAGGACGATCGTCATATGCTCTAAGCGTGATGATTGATGGTTTTAGTTTGGGAGATCATAAATTCTGCCAAATAGTTTTTGGCATGATGCACATGGATGCACCCTCATCAATGACACATCAGTGAATGGTGATATTTTGGACCAACACTTTTATCTGAAAGGCAGCCATGGAAGGAAGCATAGTGGTGGCTTTGTCTAAATCAAAAGCTATTAGGCGCGTATCGATAGGGTCGATAGCGCCTAATGCGAAAATTAAGGCTTTCCGTTTTTTTGGGCATGACTACAATAATTCCAAAGCTGACATAACAATGAGAGATTGGGCTAAATCATTGGCAATTCTATAATTATGGGCCACTTTGGAGTAGTTTCCTGCTCGCCTATCAGGTCCCTTCACAATCTTTGGAAATAGTTCTATAGGCATCTTTGAAATGGTCAAAGGTGCAGTCAGTGCACTGGTACTCACCCCTGACGCATTTTTGTCTAGTGGGGTGTCGTAATTGCGATTCCATGTCTGGAAAAACATCTCTTCATGATTCATGTAGATTTCGTGGCTTTTTTCCCGTAGTCATTTGGATTTTGTTGTTGAGTGTTGACCTTCCCTTGAAGGGGGAAAGGTTCCTGTATCACAGCTGTTTGCTGGGAAAATCCTCCTTGTCCTTAGTTACTCTGTAGCTTCTTCAGCTTAGGGAGATCAAGACAATTGTGAGTATAATTGTTGTACTCACCACATATCGAACAAGAATGGCTTGTTCGAAGAGGTGGCCTTTTGCTTTGTCGTTGGGCATTGCTTAGCTCCTAGTTTTGATTCTGGTTGGAGTTGCCTCTAGCCTAAGATCACGATGGGCATTGCTAGTTGTTGCCCCTCTATCCAAGATTCCCTTTGGGATTTTTTTTTTTCCTTTTTTATTCACCACGTTAGGAGGGTAGTTCTCCTGGTTATATGATTAGTATGGCTGGTTTTGGGAAGGCTACACAAAGTTCACCTATGCATTGGTCTACATAGGTGGGTCTTGTGCTGGGGACTGAGCATAACAAGGTCCCTAGTTTGTACCTAGCTGTTAGAGGGGAGCTCTTCTGTTAGTATTTATTTCTGCGTACTAGGTCCCCTAAGTTGGAGGATAGGGTCCTCCATGCTGATACGCTGGTGCCCTATTGGTCAAATTTTGTTGAGGCACATGATGACTTTGAGAACCGGGTTGTGGTATGTTATGGGTAGAACCATACGTATAACCGGGGTTTTGACTGTTGCTGCCTAGGTAACTTTGGGTTAATGAACCAATGAGACCGTCTGTACAGTTGGACATGCCTGGAAATTCTTGATAAGTTTGGAGGCGTGGGGCGTTTGGCAGGATATTGTAAATATATCATGACTGCATATAAATCAACTCAAGCTATTGGGATTTGCTGATGGCATCCTCTTCGGATGTGGGCCTTTGTTGCACCACATCTTTTGAAATCTCTACCGTGAGAGTTTCCAGGAAAAGGTATGAAAGTAATTAGTCATCAAGCTAAATTTACATAAATTACAATTCTATCTCCATTCATGGAGATGGTCTAAGACATGGACGGCGGAGGTTTGTCTAAAATGTGTCAGCAATTCCATTATGGAATCATGGTGAATGGGTAACTAAAATAATGTTAGGAACACGGTGGAAAGGGCGCAAAATGTTCCATGTGAAGCAGAGGGCTGCTCCACGTACCATTTCACTTCTACTCCTGTCAGAGTGCGTTGAAATAATCTCAATCGAATATTGTCATCAATGATACTGTTCGATGAGCACCATAGGTGGAAGGTCATGACATGATTACTTGGGTATTTTTCTTGCTTTCCTTTGAATTTTGGAATATTGAAGGGAGCTTCGTGGGCATGGGAGGCCATGTAGGGTTGTGTGCAATGGGGTTATTCGTCAGCTTGGTTAAATTTGGTAGATTCAACGAAGCTAAGAAAGGTGACTGGGAGGTTGACGCCATTGCAACTTGTGAAAACAAAAAGTTCTGGTTAGGAAGAGGGTTAGTCTGTGGCGTACCCTGTTGTGTATTCGCATGGATTCCCAAATGGGTCACACTCCTCTGCTCTCTACAGGTTGTGGGAGGAGTGGTGTGTGGTGTGGCATTGGGAGACCAACTAGGGTTTCCAACTAAGGATGCCCCAATAAAGGATGAACCAATAATGGTGGTAGCATTCTGTCTTTGACGCCTGAATGAAAAAAGACTTGGAACCCCTCCCAGTAATGGGGGGAGGTCCAAAAGACACTTAGATCGATGAGGTCCCGTTGGGTCCGTTCTAGTGTCCACTAGGTATGGTTTTGGAAAAATTTAAGAGGATAGAGTCTATGATCAAAGAAACATATTGATCGCATACATGAAACAAAGAGAAAATAAAATTAATTTTCCCTTTAAATTAATCCTATGTGATCAGTCAATAAAAAAAATGGTTTTTGTTTGTTTACGTATGATACTCAAATCCTAGAAGACCTATTCGTCCTCACACACTCAAATGTAACTGGGCCTTGAGAAGATATCTTGCGAGTGTTGGTACACCATCCCATAAGAGCTTCCAACGCCACCATTCAGCCAAAGAAAATCAACCAAGGGAAGGGTAGAGGATCTAGTGCTTGCCTGCACCTTCACCTATAGGGAAAGAATGCCCTAGATTTTGCCACTAAGTACCATTGTCCCATGTGAGCATTCAAGTATTGGGCTTCTTGGTAAGTCAGCTAACAATACCGAGTATCAGCCAGGTCAGGTAGCCCCAACTAATACCGCACACATTGCACCTAAGCCTAACCCCCTCTAAAACAAGTCTTTGTGGTGCTGGGGTTTTCTTTTCTGTGGGTAGATAGGTGGATTTAAAGCTCCCTAAATAGTCAATTTCTATGTTTCAAGATGAAGAATTATCAAGGTGGCTTATTGGATGCCTACCCCCTTAATCCTAACTTAAACTATAAATTCTTTTGTGGCCCATGTGGGGAGAATTTAGTGAGTTTTGTTAAGTTAATTTTAGGTGTATTTGCTTTGCTTAATGTGTGGATGTGTGTGAAAAAAAGTCGATAAGAACATAGTTTTAATGTGTGGAGATGCAATGATCCTTTTAAAAATCCCCTATTAAAATATGTTGCATTGTTCCTTGCTCAAAAGAAAAACATGTGGGGATATGGGCCGCTTTCTATTTTTCCTAGTTAATCTACGTGATCAACTAAAGGGAGATGGTGAGTTGTGAATAGAGAGTGTTCATATGCTTGCCTAGTATCATCGAAGGGTACAAAGGTAATAGATATTATTTGCTTATCTATCGACAATTCAATCCTGGTCCTGAAATCCTAGTGCAAAAATTGAACTAAACTAATAACTTTTACACTAGAAAAAAGAAAATAGATAAGCATGCGTGGACTTGGCTCACTTACTTTGGCTAATTATCTAGGTGTTTTGGTACCTAAATTTTCAAAACATAATTTTTTTTTCAGAATGAAAGTTAATTTTCTCCCCTATTTAAACTATGTGTGAACTTTGCAAAAATCAAATTGAAATAAAGATGACACTAAGCCTAAAAAAACAGCTAAGAGTGAGCTTTAGAAAGCTATGAGGTACCTCAACCAGTGCTGGCAAATGTATTATGGGCTACCAAGCACTTTACAAGTAGGAAACGATAGAATGTGGGAGGAATTTCTCATTTTTCCTTTTGCGTGCAAAAGGCTGCAACAGGGCAATGTTTGCACATGGGTCAGCTCTAAACGTGCACCGTGGGTGTGTCTGTGGGAGAAAAAAGTGCGCAAATACCTGCAAAAGTAATTTTTTTGAGTTGTTCTACTTCAGTCTGTCACTTGGGATGAACTAGGGACTGCAAGAGAAAAAGGGGATATGTAGCTCCAGTCCACAACACAGACATGGGTCTTTGCAAAAAGGCACAACCACATAAACTTGGAAATAAATGTTAGTAGAGTCGCCAATCCTGTGTTAGTGTGTTTGGTGCACGCATGTACGAAATCACACCAACTTAAGGGGTGTGGTTTACCCTCTTAAGTTATCGGTCACAGGAAGAAAAAGAAGTGGAGTCAAGTAAGTTAGTGGAATAATCTAAGATCATAAACATACTAGATAGAGAAATAACATGCATGTATAAAATAAAACTAAACTAAAACTAAAACAAACAAAAAAAATCTTTGAATAGAGTAAAAAAACTACAATAATCCAAATGGTGGCTCTTCTTGCCCCTCTTATTGAGTGTTGGTAGGAAATGAGGATGAAACTTTAACCCTCTTTCCAAAGGGCCCTTGGAACATGGGTTCTAAGTCCCGATGCAAGGATGTTTTTACTTCCAAGCTTGCTTCAGTGCAAAGTATCCCTCTCTCTACTGTGGTGGACTGAACCTATTGGATGGCCAACAATTGAGTCCCCTCTATCTCAGCTTTGGATCACACACTATTGGTATTGTTTGGGGAAATTATGGCCAGCATAACAATGTGCTCTCAAGTTGTTCATCTCTTGGTGGCCTTATATAGGAGAATTCAAATCCTCCTTCCCTCTCTTGGTACATTGTGGATGGTGACCCAAGAGAGTGGGATGATTCCATTGTGTGCTCCCTTGATGTCTAAGGAGGATTTGGTGATTGTCCTTGGGCAGCTTCAAGTGTGAAATCACTATCTTGGAGTGTGCTTTTTGTGGTCCTAGAAAGTGACTTTTGCCACTCCTAGGATTGTGCGCATTTTGGGTCAAAAGGAACGCAAAGGTGCTCTTTTTGAAGGATATGCACGCGAAAGCATTTATGACTTGCTCAAATTTTATTTTTCCTCAAACCTTAGAGATTTTTAAATACTTTCCAGATCATCTAATGTCTTTCAACCCTGTAAATCCTTCTGCCTAACATTAAATAATGTCATCTTCTGCTTGTACGATTTTCCAGTGTTAACAGTAGCTAAGAAAATTTAGAATAAAAATGACCACGTTAATCTCACACATATTTATCATATTTAAATTATTATATTAATATTACATATATTTACATATTATTGATAAAATTAATCATATATTCGATAGATTTTCCTTGGACGCTCGTGACTGAAACTAACCTAGATCCCTCTTAATTCTAGATCTATCAAGCACCGAGAGGGATCAAATCTCTCGAGTTGCAAAACTTTCCTCAAGTTTTTAATCCAAAAAATAGGTTTCAACGTCAAGAGATTTGATCACTCTTGGCACTTGATAGATTCACAGTTAAGATGGATATAGGTTGGTTGTTTATCAATATTTATATTTCTTAATCTAATGTAGTATAGTAAAGGTTGTACACTAGTAATACATTGATGTTTTATGTTAGTGTTTTACTTTAGCCTCATTTTTTAGGATACTTTACATATGTGTGAGACAATATTTCACTTGGAAATAATGCCTACTATAGTAGGTAGATTTGGTTTGTTAGTTGGTTGAGTTGTTGAGATAATTTCTCAACAACCAAACTCTTTGTTTGGAATTTGTTGACTCTCATAAGAACAAAAAATATGTGATGTATTTGTATGATTTGTAATATAATAGATGAATAATTTCTTTGTGGCATGCAAACCTTGTTTTTACTTCTTGGTATCAGAGCTGGTAGCTCTTCGTTTACTCCTCATAGGAGGGCCCAGGAAAATGTGAGAGGCTATGAATTTCTCTGAGGTCAATAAGTGTGAATTCAATATGTTGTTCGATGTTATCTGTGTTTACATCAATTAACTCTGGAATTGTGGAGCACCCCCTTCTCATCTGCATTGAAACATTTGAATAGAGAAGTTGTATGCTGTGAATTTTCCTATTGCAATAGATGAGAAACAATGGTTGTTCACTCAAAATTTTCTACCCAACTTTGATTATATTAAGATATTCGATGCCTAGCATAACATATATGTTAAACAATATTAGTCTATGCCATGCATAAGAAGGGAAAAAAATCTGCGAGCGAAGATCCTACTAGTGGTTCCTTTTTGTTGCACATTTGGAGTGTCTGTAAACCATGGAAGTTGCCATATTGGTGGAGTATTTCATGAATTAACCTCTACTTAAACAATGTCATCTACCTAACTGGAATTAAGAATGATTTCTACATATTTACTTGCACGACTGGGAAAAACTTTCAATGATACTTTATTTTTTAATATTCACCAACGAGTCGAGTGCTCACGTTTGGGAATGAGTCGACCTAGGGGAATGAAAATGCTGTAAAATGTGAGTCCAAGTAACATATTAAAATTATTCGTTTATTTTAAGTATGTAAGAAATATTTATTGAAAAATATAATGGATTGAACTTCCACATGTGGAAGGTAAAATTCCAAGTTCATTTAATGCATGAAAAATTATGGCGTTTGGTTAAAGGAACAAAACCCACACCTCAAAATCCTAGATTATTAGTTGATTGGCTGAAAAGGGAAGAGAAATATAAGTCCATTATAGGCCTCTCATTTTCAGATTCACAACTTCACCTTATAGACTTGGAAAAAAGCTTATGCACAAATATGGGAAGAGTTAAGAAAAATATTTTGGGAAAAGGCTGTGAGTGAAAAATTATCCTTGAAATTACAATTATTAAAACTTAAGATGCATGATGGGGTATCATTGTCTACACATGTAAACTATTTAAAATCTCTCATAAGGAAGTTGTGGGAAACTCGGGTAAAAATAAAAGATGAATATGTTAAGTCTATTTTTCTAAACAATTTATCTCCAAATTATGATAATGCTATTTTCACATTAATTCAATTTTATTCTCGATAAGTTAGATGAAATGATAACATCACTTTCATTGGAATAGAAGAGAATATAAATAGGTGACTTAGAGAAAAATCCATAACCTGATACAAAACTTTTCTCGAGGTGCAAGGTCAATAAAAAAAAGAATTCAATCGAATTATTTTATTGTAAAAAACATGGACACACAAAATTCAACTCTAAAACATGTGCCAAAGATCTCTTCAATGGAAAATTAAAGGAATCTACTAATACAACTACTTTTGAAGATTTCCCAGAAGACAACCTTGAGCACTTTTCAAATTGTGACAATGGTGATGAGTTCTCTGAAGAGCCTCTCAAAATATTTTAACTATCAATGATGCATGTTGTAAGTTGTGTATATTTTTGGTGCAAAACCAATTATTGAAAAAAGTTTCGTAATTCAAATTAGTGGTTCTTAGTGCTTAATAACCCTTGAACACATCACTAGTTTGATGGTGTTTCTACTGTTATGGTTTGTTTTTCTTGGAACTTGAAAACCCATGAAAAATGGCTACAAGTTATGATATGAGATCATTATGCATTAGACAGGTCAAGTTGTTAGATCATATTTTAAACATATTTGATATCTAGACCTCCATCATAGCAACTAAGAGATAGCTGAAAGTGAAATATCTGACAAATGGTGATTGGTCCATAAGACGGTTGATTACTTAACAAATCTTATCATCGAAGCCACCATGAGCTGAGTTGTCAATATTTTTTATCTTTCAAACTTCATGAATTATGGTCATATGAAAGCATGTTTTAAATGGAATTCAGGTGACAACTCAAAAAGTGGTGGTGAAGAAAGAATGATGTTTACGAGATTCCAAAGTGGATGTGAGTGTTGATGAAGACCAATGAGACAAATATCAATTATGTGGTTGTAATATGTATTCTCTATATTATAATATGTGATTTATGTAATGATATAAGCGTTAAATGGGGGACTTTGAAATAATGCATACTATAGTGGGTATATTTGGTTTGTTAGCTGGTTGATTTGTTGAGATAATTTATCGAAAACCAATCTCCTTGTTTGAAATTTGTTGGATCTCATTTTAATACCCCTATGTGCTCATGTAAATATTTTTTATATAGAGTGAACTATTTTTAGTAATGGCTAGAGAGCCATAGTGAACTTAATTTGAGATAAATATGATGATGTAATAAATAGATTTTGATAATAAATATGGAGTGGAAGTTTTACTTGGAAAAGAACGCTTGAGTTAATAAGATCATTATCCATATTTGGAAATAAATTTGGATGGATAAAATTGAACAAAATTCCCTTAATCTACTCCTAAAAATCCCTAGGGGTTGATGGTGAAGATTTAATATGATTGGAAGAGAAAAATATATTAAATCACCGAGTGTGGAAAAAAAACTAAGTAAGCGTGAGTAATGCACCATGGGAGGAAAAGGCAACCTTTAAGGAAAAAGGAAGATATCTTTTCGATAAAATAAAAGAAAAATCCTAGGCTATGGGGTTGGCAAACCCTAGAAAGCGGGATGCCGCTAAGGAAAGTCTGATAGGGAAGCAAGGAATAAAATACATTGACAAATAATTGCAAAAGGTTTTTGATTCAAGAAAAATACAGATCTCGACTCAGGGCAGAACCACAGGTGACAGTTCATGGTTGGGTAGCGAGTGGTTCTTCCAAGTTGATCCAATTCATCACAGTTAGTTGATTATATTTTTTAAACAAAACTTGTTGTTACGTGAACTGATGTGAACATTTTTCTACTTGCATTTAATTGCAAATTATGTTATTATTGAATGACGAAGGTGTCATGCATGAAATTTTGCTATTATTGATTTATAGATGTAATTTGTGAAATTATATGAACTTGCTTGTTATTAACAGTCGAGCTACAGATGGCGTGAAATATGTTTGTACCAAATTATTGTAGGAAAAATATAGGAATGATGTCTCTAACAAGTTGGGTAGATAGAGTAAGGAAGATATTGATGGTTAAGCCTTAAGATTCCAACGCTTAGATTCGTTAAGGTTATTTAGGAACTTAAAAAAATTATTAATTTATTGCAATAGTGCTCGTAAGCTATAGAATATTGTTCATGGTTATGAAAAGTTTCTACCACATATATATGAACCAATTAATAGCTATCAAGTGGCCGAAAATTAAGTGATGTATCACATGCATAGGAAAGCAGTAGCCATGATCAAGACAAAAATAAAGTTCCTATTAATAATATTGTATATGGATTATAGATCGAAAGATCTGAAATTTCCCATGGGGGGGGAAGGGACAATCATTTCCTTAATATCAAATGTGTTTGTAGGATGGAAGAGTCTAACGTAGACAAAATAGAAAAATAATATATACGTTTAAAAATTGTTACAAATGAATTCTGAGTTAAAGAAACTAAAGTATAAATTGGGGAAGCATTCGCTAAACAAGGATGATCAGGTTGCAATTTGTAAAGTCATTTCATAACTGGAAATCTCAGTTTAGGAGACCTTGCTCCCATTCCGAATTACACCCACCTAACAAATAAAAGAAGGGAAAAAATATAAATAATAATTACAACTCGATCTCCTGTAATGATTTATTAAGTTCTGTCACACAAATCACGTCTTGATTATGAAGCTTAGTGTGATATTCTACCTCCACATTCTCTAGTGTATTATACATAACAATTACCAAAGGCATCAAATTATAATCTTTGAAAAAAAATTACTGTAGAAAAAATTACATTCAGATAGAACTGGTGATTACTTAACCACAGATAAAAGGGTATGAGTAGCTAGAAATCAATTTGTAACAAGAAGATTATGATGTTCATTAAATGTTATATTTCCTATTTATTATTATGAATACAAGAGAGAAACCAATTATTTGGCATAAATTTTGTTATGAAACTAACTCCAAAAATAGAAGAAAAGAGAGATGAACGCCTTAGAAATAAGCCACTTCGAGGGGGAACCTTCTTTACATTACATAAATGAACAATTCTTGGATGATGTAAATGACAAAACCTCCTTCTATATATAGGAGTCCATCGGGTCACAATAAAATCCTAGCCGAACTAACAATAATAGTGTAATGGAGCAATAATAACAAAATTGGGGTTACTGGGGTACAAAAATAACAATAAGGGGGCTACGCTAACAACAATAAGGGACTACACTGGTAATATAGGTACCTAAGATGCCCCTCTCCTTCAAAATAATGGTATCCTCAATGCTTGAGTAGCTCTGGGTGCTTTTGTACACAATTCTCATCCTCCCATGTAGAATCTTTAGTGGGTAAGTTCTTCCACTTGATGAGATACTCTGAAATTAGTCGATTTCATAGCTATCGAGTTCTTGCTTCTATGACTTCTTTAGGTTCCAATATAATTTGTCCTTCCTCATCAATTTCTGGAAATATTTTTTAAGCTGGAAGTGTTTCACCTATAACCTTCTTTAAGCATGAAACATGGAAAACGGGATGCACTCGCAAAGAAGCAGGAAGCTCCAATTTGTATGCCATAGTACCAATATTTTGCAACACCTTGTAAGGACCATAATAATTTGGTGATAATTTATTATCCTTCTTATTTTCTTGAGGAACATTTGTTTGTATGGTTGTAGTCATAAAAATACCCAGTCTACTACATCAAAAATTTTGTCGTTGTGATGTTGATCTTCCTGTTGTTTCAATCTATTTTGTGCCAATTTAGGTCATCCTTTAAGAGTTGGAGAACTTCTTGTTGATGCTCGATGTGATCTTCCACTGCTTGAACCGTAGAATTTTCTCTTAAAGATGATGTGATGGATGATGTATGATATCCATAAAGTGCCATAAATGGGGTCATTTTTGCTGAAGTATGGAAGGAAGTGTTATACCACCATTCCGCGAGAGGTAACCACTTTCCCCATTGTGTTTGTTTATAAAATAAAAAAAAATGAAGATATCCTTCCAAACATTTAGTCACTATCTCATTTTGACCATCAGATTGAGGGTGATAGGATGAGTTATGAGGTAGTTGAGTACCCAAACAAAAAACCAATTCCGTCCAAAATTTTTGAGTAAAAATGGGATCTTTGTCGTTTACAATAATCTTTGGGTTTCCATTTAGCTATTGAATTGTTTCCATAAATGTAGTAGCAAATGTAACTGCTTTAAATGGATGAGATAATGCACAAAAGTGTGCATACTTGGTAATTCTATCAACTACCACCATGATGAGACTCTTTCCTTCGGACTTAGGAAACCTGTGATAAAATAAATTGAAATTTCCTCCCAACATTGACTTGGAATGGATAAAGGCTATAGAAGACCCGGGGTCTTAATTATCTCAACTTTATTTTGTTGTCAAACCAAAAATTCTGCCACAAACTTTTGAATATCAAATTTAAGGCCATCACAAAAAAATTATTTCTTCACCCTGTGGTAAGTTTTTAAAAATCCTGAGTGTCCTCTTAAATGTGAACTTTAAAATTCCAAAAGAATCTTTTATTTTACTTGGGAATTCTTACAAAGATATAAGTGATCTTTGTACCAAAAGGAATAATTTTTCCAACGAAATGTATCAAATGTACTAGGATCTTGCTTCAACTTTTGAATGAGTGTCCACACTTCTTCATCCTTATTCCATTCATCCCTTGCTTCGGTTATCTAATCTGGTTGGATAATAGAAATGGCACAAAGCAATACTTCCACCTCTTCATTCTTTCTTGAGAGTGCATCTGCAACAAAATTTAGCTTCCCCTTTTTGTAGATAATTTCAAAGTCATAGCCTAACATCTTTGTCACTCATTTTTGCTGCTCTTCGGAAGATAGTCTTTGTTCCAAAAAGTGTTTAAGACTATCATGATCAGTTTTCACCTTGAACTGTCTTCCCATTATGTAAGGTCACCATTTCTTTAGTGCATGTAGTATTGCTAACACTTCCTTCTCATAAATAGCTTTCTGTAAATACTTTCCTTTGATTGGATGACTTTCAAAAGTAATGGGTCTCCCTTCTTGCATTAAAACAACACCAATTCCATTTCCCGAGGAATCACATTCCATAATAAAGGTTTTTGTGAAGTCTAACGTAGCTAAGAACGTCGTTAGGTACATTGCCTCTTTAAGATGTTAAAAGGCCTTGGTTGCTTCAGGAGTCCATGAAAATGAATATTTCCTCAAAAATGTTGTTAGAGGTGCTGCTATTCTCCCTTAATTCTTAAAAAAACTGTGATAATACCTTGTTAATCTGAGAAATCCTCGCAACTTCTTTATGATTGTGGGGACTTTCCATTCCTTAATGGCTTTAATTTTGTTAGGGTCTACCTTAACACCCTTGTGAGATACAATATGACCCTGATATTCCACCTCTTGTATTCCAAAGAAAATTTTGGATGTTTTTGCATATAATTTTTTCTCCTCTAATAATTTGAGCACCCTTTCAACATATTGAACATGATCCTTCCAAGACCTACTATAGATTAGTATATCATTAGAAAATACTAGCACAAATTTTATAAGGAAGGGTTTGAAAATGGAATTCATCAACCCTTGAAATGTAGAAGGTGCATTGGTGAGGCCAAAAGGCATGACCAAAAATTCATAATGACCCTCATGAGTTTTAAATGTTGTTTTTGGAATATCTTTAGTCTTCATTCTAATTTGATGATATCCTGAACGAAGATCCAACTTGGTAAAATAAATTTCTCTATATAATTCATCCAATAACTCATCTCTCCTAGGAATGGGAAATTTATCTTTAATAGTGAACTTATTGAGCTCCCTATAATCTGGACACATGCACCATGATCCATCCTTCTTGTGCACCAACACTACTAGAGCAGAGAAATAACTTTGACTAAGTTGAATTATACCAGCCTCTAACATTTCTATAATCATATGTTCAATTTCGCTCTTTCAGACATAAGGATATCTATAAGGCTTGATGTTTAGAGGAACACTTCCTAGAATCAAATGAATAAAATGATCATGATCACGAATAGGTGGGAGTGTTTTAGGAGTTTCAAACACCTTGGAATGTTTGTCCAAGAATTTTTGGAGATCTGGAGAAATAGACGATTTTGATGTTGGAAATTATAGTGAGCATAATTGTGCAATTACGCCTCGTTGTTATTTCTTTAGAATATTTTTCATAACATTAGAGCTTATTATCTTTCCTAGCTTCCCTGCGATACCCCATAATTCGACTTCCTTTTCTTCTGAAAAAAAATTCAAGAAAATTTCTTGAAAATTAAAAGCTACCGTCCCCAAATATTGTAACCATTGTACTACTAGTACAACATCAACACCTCCCATTGGAATGGAAAGAATCGAACAATTAAATACATATTCCCCCATGGTTAGCTTGATATTATGGCATTTTCCATAACAATTTATAATTCCTCCATTTGCATCCATCACTTGAAATTCTGGTGCTGGGTATAGGAAGCAATTCAATTCCTTCGCTACCTTACAACGAATAAAATAATGGGTACTACCCAAATCGATAAATACTATTACCTTTTTCTTCTTGATATGTCCTTCTATCTTGAGAGTTTATGGAGTGGTAATTCCTGCCAATGTATTACACGATATAATTAGACTCATTTCTTCTTCATCTAGGGTTGGTTCCTGGTGTATATCCTCTTATTTTGAATTTTCTTATTCATTTTATTCCTCCTCTTCACAATCTATGTAAAATAATTTCTTCTTACCACACTTATGACCTTTAGTGTATTTTCTATCACCACTGTAGCAAAGCCCTTTTTCTCCTTTTTCTTCCAATTTTTGTGGTGTCAACCTTGTAGGTTGTGGAAGTCTAGGATTAGCAACACTTCCATCTTTATAGATATGAACGATAGGCTTCTTTGTCGCCATATTTTTACATTCAATTTTTCTTTCCAACCTGAATGCACTCTCCAATGAATCATGTTACCAAACACGAACCTCATGTTGGATGTTATCCTTTAAAGTCCCTATGAAGGAATCAATCTTGTGTTCCTTTGTAATATCAACTACCCTTATATTCAATTTTTGGAATACCTCAATGTGCTCCCCCACTGAACCCTTTTGTTTGAGATTTATCAATTGGCTAAAAAAGGTGTTTCTCTTTGTATCCTCATAATGTGCTATCATTTCCTCCGTAAAAATTAACCAAGTGAAAAAAAATTACGGGAGAAAAGCTATCGATACCATACAAATGTATTACGTTCTAAATATAAAGTTGCATTGCATACCTTTTGTGTGCTTTTCACATTATTGAGATCAAAATATGGCTCTATATGTAGTATCCATGTTACACGATCCTTGCCATCAAACTTCCTCATATCGATCTTTGAAATATGGTGGGTCTTCCATCCAACATTAGAGTTTATGAAATCATGATTAACATTTATTTTGTTCTCATCATAATTTTTCTCTACTAAATTTTCACCATTAGGAAACATTTTTTGTATCAACTTTGTCAAACCTTCCATGTATGCTTTTAGATCATTCTTCATGTTTTTGATATTAGCTTCCATGTCATCCATCTTAACTTCCATGCTAGTTTCCATGCCATTCATCTTAGCTTCCATGGAATTATTCAAACCTTCCATGCCTTTCTTTTAACCATCCATATTATCTTCCATTCCTTTCTTCAAAACTTTCATTTCATTTTTTGTTTCTCTTTGCAAGAGTGAAATTCGGTGCACTTGCTCTTGTAATTTTGATATCTCATGTTGCACTTATTTGTCTTCATGAGTCATAGTAGACCCTTCTGAAGGCTTAATGGGTGTTGAATTATTTTTAGGGGCCATTTTAAAACCCAATACTGATACCTATTCTACAATATTCCCTAGGAATCAATTCAAATTGATTTTTCAAACAAGACTTATGCAATTCGGGAAAAAAAACACAATTTTTTTTTCTTTTAAGGAGCTCGATGTTGAAACTTAATTATCTCTATTATTATGGATCTTCAATATCTGAAATGTAGTTCTGTAGTATCCCTCTGAATATTCCTTCAAATGCCATAGTTCTGGCCTGATTTGGATTCTTCAAGGCATAGTTATCATTAGGGGAATTTTGAGGTCTGAAATGGGCCTCCTAAGGAAATTATATAATAATAGTGGAAATAATAAAATAATATTTGATTACATCATCAAATTTTAGATGGGAAAAAGAAAAAACTACTTTTTTTCAACTTATCTCCCAAAGTTTTTACTCAAATTTCAAGCGGGAGTACTCGTTGGAAGAAAAATTTAATTCCTCATCCAAGGAATACCCATGTTACATAATTTTGATGGACGCTGCTACATGAAAAATGAGAAATACATGAAAAACATGATTGAAATCATGTTTTTCATGTATTTCTCATTTTTTGTGTAGCAGGTTCCAATAAAAGAATGTAACATGGGTACTCCTTGGATGAATAATTAAATTTTGCATCCAACGAGTACTGTCGCTCAAAACTTGAGTAAAAACTTTGGGAGGTAAGTTGAAAAAAGTAGTTTTATTATTTTATTATTTTTTAATAATTTTACCCTTTTACTTAAAAAATAGTGAATCATCCCCCATGGTTGACATCATCATATTGAATGCCATTGGTTCTTATAAATTTTATTTTGGTTGTACATTTTTCTCAGGAGGCCCATTTTAGACCTCAATATTACCCTAATAGTCCAATCTCCCATGATGAACTAATTATGGACTAGTCTAGTAGAGCGAACT
Source organism: Pinus albicaulis (assembly GCA_034641835.2). Taxonomy (NCBI): domain Eukaryota; kingdom Viridiplantae; phylum Streptophyta; class Pinopsida; order Pinales; family Pinaceae; genus Pinus; species Pinus albicaulis. The sequence goes on from CM076577.1 coordinate 1,201,464,403, forward strand.
TGTACGGCTCACCACGTGTCACTGTTTCCTCCTTCGGCTCTGAAATGGATACATAGAAAACTAAAGTTCGTGTACTTGCATACACTTTTTACATAATTCCAATCCTATGCTTAGAGAGATATTTATGACAATTTTCCCATGATCACCTCTTTGAGATGAAATTCGGGAGCCTGAAAGAACCCTAACTTCCACAGATAATATCTCCGAAAATATTGTGAAACAAGATCTTCAATTTTTACGTGACGTTCCTCAAGATTGCGGCTTCGCTCTGTAAAAACTTCAACTTTTGAACCTTCATAGAAAAAAATTTATAGCGAAAATTCCACAATGGCCTATTTTGGTGAAATTGGGGAACTTGAAAAAACCCTAAATTCCACAGATCATATCTTCAAATATATTGCGAACGAAGATTTGAAACTTTTACAAAATGTTTGTCAGGATTTCATCTTCGCTCTATAAATATTTCAGCTTCTGAACCTTTGTAGAAAAGAAGAATAGCAAAAATTCCATGATGACCTATTTGGAGCAACGAAACCCTAGAATCAAACCTCTGATACCAAATGTTATGAAACCAGCTCCAAAAATAGAAGAAAAGAGAGATCAATGCCTTAGAAGTAAGCCACTACGAGGGGGAAATCTCCTTTACATTACATAAATGAAAAATTCTTGGTTGATACAAATGACAAAACCTCCTTCTATATATAGGAGTCCATGGGTTCACAATATAATCCTAGCCAGCCTAATAATAATAATGTAACAACACAATAATAACAAAATTTGGGTTATTGGGGTACAAAAATAACAATAAGGGAGCTACAATAACAAAAATAAGGGACTACACTAGTAATATAGGGACCTAGCAAAACTATAAATATAAATGTACACTTCTAAACCATGACATGCCAAAAGGGTCCAATTAATAGAGGAAAAATGTGTGTTTTGTTAATAAATGGTGATGAGGAATACAAGAAAAAGAAGCATAACTGATACAATGGACTTGTATTTAAATTTAAACAACTGAACCAGTGATAAAACGGTAACCATGATAGCAGTTGGAGAAGAATTTGAATTACAAACTCCAGAAATGGAGAGATGATAATAACATAGTGCTAAAAATAGAAAATAAAAATATATAACTTAAAAGTAATCATGAGCAATAGTAGAAAAATTAACATAAGTGCCATTTTGGGTACAAACCTTGGATTACAAACTTTATTTGTTCCTTCCTTGGAACAATAATACTTACTAACTAAACCAATGGCTTTTAATGATAGCTATCCTAACTGTAATTCAAATACGAAAGGAGAATTCCCATAACATGTACATTCGAAATGTCCCTTCACTGTGGCAGGAGCAGGGAACATACCAGTAGCAGCATATAGAATGGTTAAACATTGGATCTCGACAACAGGGTTGAAGAAGGCGTATGAAACATATACTAAAAATTTTTCCATACGTGCAAACAATATAGAAGTAAAAAAATAAAAAAGAATTAATAAATCATATTTTGTTAGGAGCAGTATAAGGAAAAAAATAAAACAAAAATATCAGTACACTGAATTACTTGGGCTAGAATCAGTAAGATATCTTCCTCTTGCATTACTTGGAATATACACTAGGACATCGTAAACCAAGTGGATAATTGGATAAATACCATTAATCAAGAGAAGAAGGAAAAGATATGACAATTATAAATATACCTAGAGAAATAACCTTTACCCTTGCCGAGCGTTCAAGGGAAACCTAGAAACAAGGGGACATATTGGTAGCTAGGAACCGTCCTACAATAGTGAAATCCATGACATAAGGGAGTTATTAACTAGCTAGAACCGCCTACCATCACAACATGAGTGTATCAAAATGATTCTGAGTGGAAATAGTTCAAAATTTACCTTGGAGTACCTATTAACTTCAAATACCTGAACATTGGTGCATTTTGAGAAGCCATGCCCATTACCCCTGCATTCATTCTAGATTATTACAGTACCTTAAATTATCCACAATAGAATCCACATAGAAAATATAGAAAATAAATTGATTTAGCAGAGGATACTCAAATTTACCAAAATACAGTCATCGAAGATAACGTAACGGACAATGCCCAATTGGGGGCCACCAAGAATACCTATGCCTAAAGTATTAAAACCCCAAATTTTAATAAGATAAATATAGTGTTAAAGAGCTCCCCGAATTATCCACAGTATTAAGGAACATGTGTCGATGTTTCGAATCCCAATGGGGATCCATCATCAGGACATTAGAATGAAGAAATTTGGAGAAGGGTTTCAGACCATTAATAAAGATAAATTTCTTGAAAAGAGCCGACCAAAGAGCTCCACCTTCTTCATATTTCAAGGGAAATTATATGAGCAAGTATCAGGTGTCGCAATGGGATCTCAACTATCCCCTATTGTTGCCAACTTATACATGGAACACTTTGAGAAGAATGCCCTTGCCTCATATCCCTTAAAACTAGACCGGTGGAAAAGATTTGTAGATGACACCAACATAAAGCGGACCCATGGTAAAGATAATCTTGAAGGATTTTTCAATCACCTTAACTCCATTTCCACAGAGATTAATTTCACGATGGAGGTCGAAGAAAATAGGAGAATTTATTTTTTGGACATTCTTGTCACTAGGAATGAGGATGGAACTTTAAGGCATCAGGTGTTTAGAAATAAAACCCATACTGATAGCTATCTCAATGCTGAGTCATACCATCATCTAGCTCAAAAGTTTGGTGTCATTAATACCGTTGCCATCTGAGCCATGAGGATTTCTGATACTAAACACCTGAGCGATGAAATCAGTCACCTGTCATATGTATTTAGGGATTTAGGTTACAAAGAAAGAGATGTCAAAAAATCCCTAAAAAGAGCTGAAGGTTCGGTATTACCTCAGAATCACCGTGAACCTCAAGAAAACATGGGTAGGGTTTTTCTACCATACATTAAGGGTGTCATTGATAAAATCGCCAAGGTTCTGAGAAGGAACAATATTTTCGTGCAATTTTCAGCAGCAGGGACTATGAGGCAGAGGATGCGTTCAGTTAAAGATGGCATAAGCCCTTAACAACTCAGAGGAGTGTACAAGATTGACTATTCATGTAGGAAAAGTTATATCGGTGAGACTGGGCATTCACTTCATAAACGACTTAAAGAGCATGGAGCTGATATCAGGTATGAATGATCGCGCACCGTAGCCCTTGCTGAACACTCCTCAAAAACAAAACATCAAGTACGTCTTGAAGATGCAAGGATCATTGCGAGAGAGGAGCACTATCAAAGAAGAAAAATAAGAGAGGCCCTTGAGATTATAAAGCATCCAGATAATCTCAATAGGGATGGGGGAGTTGAAATCAGTAACACTTGTAGACCTCTTCTTTGACAAATCTGTTCCTCCAAGACGCCATCCGTCGAGGTATAGTTTTTCAGGTAAAAATCACAGTTATGTTCCTCCTCTTTTGAATTCTAATTTGGTTTTAATAATTTAAAATTCTAATAATTATCCCGATTAATTTATTTTTATTTTGTTTAAAATAAAATAAAAATTAATTAATTAATCAGTAATTATTAGTAATTTCTACTATTTTACTATAAATTTTCCCAAAAAAAATTTCTCCCAAATTATAATAAGCATAATTGATTAAATATTCATAAATAAAGATAATAATAAAACTAAATAATTAATTCCTTTATTTATGGTATAAATCCCAAATTAAATTATAATAAATTAGATACATCTTTTTAAAAAATTAAATTAACCAATACTCTTAAAAAATTTTCCCTAAAATTTTTTAACATAGAAGATTAATTAGTAAATTAAAATAAGCATAATTAAATATTGATAAATAAAAAATTAAACTAAATAATTAATTTCTTTATTTATATATATTTATATCTAGTATAAATATTATAAAATTTAATATATCTTTTAAAATTAAATTAACCAATTTAGTTGCTATATAGTATAATAAATAATAGGCATATAAATTAAACTAACTAATTAGTAAATTAAATAAGCATAATAAAAATAAAATTCATTATTGGAATTAAATACCATGGTAAATTAGTATCTTAAAATAGACATAATAAAATTAGAAAATTAAATAGGCATATTTAAACTAACTAATTAGTTAATTAAATAGACATAATTAAAATATAATAAATCTTAAATTCTTTATTTTATACTTTGATTTTATTAACTATTAACCATAATAAAATAAATTTCATTAAATGTAATTATTAAAAAATTAATATAATAAAAATACAAAATACAAAAACTTTGGTCGGCTCTTTTCAAGAAATTGATCTCTATTAATGGTCTGAAACCCTTCTCGAAATTTCTTCATTCTAATGTCCTGATGATGGATCCCCTTTGGGATTTGAAACGTCGACACATGTTCCTTAATACTGTGGATAATCCGGGAAGCTCTTTAACAAATGATCACCATAGGAGTTTAAAAACCAAAATAAATATAGTGACTATGGAAAAATATAAAACAAACTTATATAAACCGTTATGAAAGAATATTTTTTTTCTTCTAAGTAAGCTTAAATCTATTAATGAAACATATGGTACAGCGAGTTCAAGGCTTCAAAAGCGCCATACAGTCAGCAAGATATCAAAAAGTGAACCGCCCTCAAGGGGAAACCGGCCTGAGAATCATTTAAGAGTTGCCTCAGTAGAGGAAACCAGCTTTGACATACCAAAATTGAGCCAAAAACTGAGCCGCCCTCAAGGGGAAACCAACCCGAGCATTGTTTTCGAACTACCTCAACATAAGAAACCAGCTTGGACAAGCTAAGATTTGTTGCAAACAGAACCAGCAAAATGACAAAGAGACTAGACATAATAGCTAGAGTAGAGACAGAAGCGCTAGAGCCCATAGTCACCCGAGGGCGATTCCTCTTCAATTCTGCACCAGCAACCTTCCTCGTCATCAGGAACTGGGTCACTTTGAATTGCAACAACCCCTGCTTCATGAACACCCACTTGCATCCCAAGGTCCTGGAGGAGACTTGAGCTGCAGTCACCCACTTTGCAGGAGGAGCCTTTGTCCACAGGCCGAGAGGCTTGCAAAGTAGTGGGAGAGGCCGGCGGATTGATAGGAATCACTGAAGGAGGGGGAACAGGCGTAGCTTCAGGGATCTCCTTGAACGAGACTGAAACTGTCGCAATAACCAAAGGGCGAGTGGAATTACATTGATAATGGAAGATGGCGGTGGATGGCTTGCGAATAGAGGCAGAGACAGCAGGCCGAGGTTCAAGAGGCTGCCGAGAGGCAGAGGCGCCATGCCTCGGGGAGGGAGGAAGGCGACGCACATGACCACTGCCACGAAGAATGCGGGAAGGGGGAGGGCTACCACTAAGGCCTTGAGAGGAGGACGATTGAGAGCAAGAGGAGGGGGAGCGACGAAGTCTGGAGGAGCTGGGACAGGAGCTTCCCCGACGGCATCTCAGAAGATGCCTCAGTTACGGCATTGCAGCATTGAAATGGTGAGAGAAGGCGGAATTGACAGAAGGCACCAGAGGGGGGAGGGGAGAAAATAGGCCGAGCAGAGAAGCAAAGTGCAGAGAACAGAATGGACTGTGCGAGTGATGGAAGCCAGGGATGAAGCTAACACAGCAACCCAGAGGGCATTGCCTTCCCACAGTAGTGCGGAGGCTGGGCACGTCGGCTTCTGGAGAGCAACTAGAACCCACGGGGAGGAGTTGCAGCGACATGGAGACCTGCAACCCACAGCAAATCCAAACCATAAATCGTGAAACCGCATCTGATGGCAGGGATGAAGGACCTGGAGGATGCATTTTGAAGCAAATGCCATCTCGGCCACCCCACCGGCATAAATGCCGCGAAGGGTGACGGCCCGAAGAATTTATGAGACCAAGGGAGAATAATTGCAATCCGCGGGTGGCCATGTGGCCTTGCCACGCGCCTGCCCGCCGAATGACTGCCATCAAATCCTCATTAACCACCTGCATCTGGGGGTTAGGAAAGAATATTACTGGAGAGGAAGCTGAGTAATTATGTGTTGAAGAAATGGGTCGTAGGGGTGTATAGGGAAACCCTCAAACAACACCCAACCTTCAACTTTTACGATCATATACTTAATCTCCAAGGATTACATGTGGCACAGTGCCAGAAAATTCTATTTGGTAGCAATAGATGAAACATTCCACTGAGGAAGAACACCTTCCATCACTCGGAGTAGCCATGGTTCGAATCGCTTCGCGTAACTTTGAAAAATGTAAAAGGACCTACGCTGTACAACTTGTTAATCTATCAAACATCTTTTCCATCTTACAGAGCACTTGATCTAAAGTGGAAACCTCTTCCTTTATTGTTACCTTCTTTTCAGCTTTCGTTCTAGCTCTCTTGGCGAGCAGATTTGCTTCAACACTGACTGCAATTTTCCGCATGTCTTCCAAAGTGGCCAGATCTCTTTCTCTTAATTGATAGGCCATATTAGGATCGAAACCATCTAGAAACTTAATCAAAGCCAACCCCATAGGTGGCTTTATATCAGCAGGAATTGCATTGTAAACAGAATTGAATCTAATACAATAATCTTGAACAGACTCACCAACGTTCCGCTTGATATTCTCATATTCGGAAAGGATCTGAAGAGGATTTTTCTTCACTTCCCATCGATCCAAGAATTGTCTCTGAAGATTAGGCAATGTAGTAATACTTGCAGCCGGCAAAGCTCTGAACCACTTCCTCACTTCACCTCCAAAGGTTTGTACAAACATTCTCATTGTCACATTTTCCGCATCAATCTCATGAGGGTCAAAGAAATCTATCACCCTATCCACATGTTGCTGAGCTGTAACATTTTGAGGAGTGCCATCAAAAAATGGAATTTTGCTTTCATAATCAGCGGGAATGTCATCCAAATTTTGAGGCAACACAAAGGGTACAAATTGGGCAGCCATTGCTCTAGGTGGATTTACAACCAGTCTTGGGGATATAGGAGGAGTCAAAGCAACTGATGTATGAGGTGTATGTGGTGTGGATGGAGGTGACACCACTGCAGATTTTTTATCAGAGATAGAAGGATGCACAGGAATGGTGGGAATGAAAGGAGGCTCAGTAGGAATTTCTAAACTAGATGCAATTGCAGATGACCCAAGAGTTGTAGATGCAAACTCTATGAATTCGGGAATGTTTGTAGCTACAATGGAAGTCTGAAGATTCAAGATATAATTGTCAATTGATCTATTGGCCTTTTCAATTTCAAGATCTTTGACAAACTTTGGACTTAGGACAGTAGAATTAGTAATACTTTCAGACTTGGTCTCAAACAATGACAGCTCAAATTGTTCGTCAAACTCAAGATCTTCAAGATACTAAAAAGCAACAGGAAATGAATGAGATTTGAACACAAGAATCATGGGACTTTCTCGACGAAGGATTCTCGGAATAATATTTGGATTTTCATACATAGGAGGTGGATCAAGATCCAGATTTTCCCTAGTGTGTTGTCTGGAAGCCAGTGTGTTGAATTATTCCCAAAAATCAAATGGACAAAATCAACTTGTTCAGCCTATCAAATTATAAACTCATCATCCAAAAGTCTATAATTATCTGATGTACTGGGGAAATTTTCAAGTCAAGTGTTACGTTTATAAGACTAGACCGGAGATTGACTGAAGCAGCGTTTATCTACTTATGCACTTACAAAGAAATGTGCAGTTTGAAGGCTACCTAGCATAACTTCAGGCTCCGTCTGTAGTTTATAAAATGAATAACACTAACAAGCAAACGATATTAAGTGATTTCCCCAGTATGGTCGCCACTATGTTATGGCCTAAATCTACCTCAGGCTAAGAAAGGCAGAATCTAGGGTAACATCAAACCACGCTTAACCTGGTAGCTAGCCCTACCAGGTCGAGAGAGGGCTCTCTCCTTGTTAATCTCAGAAAATATGGCCAATGAAAGCTTTAGATTACTGATGCGATGACTTATTTTAGGCTAGGTATGTGTGCAAAAGAGTTTGATTGATTTTAATGATGTTTTGTTGGCTCAAATGGAAAGGAAAATTTGGGTCTGGGGAATGAGGCTCAGTTTTGCAGAGATCTCAATGGGGCAAGGTAGGAAATTGATTTGACACTTCAATTTAAATGAAATGGAGAGCTTTAGATAGGTGAGGAGTTGAAGAGGGCAAGAAACCTTCAAGGATCCTCTTCAAACAGCTGAAAAACATAGATAACTAAGAAAACCCTAGGTAGAGCACTGCAATTTCAATGGATTCTACCTTTATCCTTGTTTGTTTTAGTTAAGAAGAAATAAGAAAGAGAATGGCATACATAAAACACAAGTAAACTTACATTTACAAAGAGAAACACAATATCAAAGCAAAATTCCACATGAATCCCATAGAGTGCTACAAACCCTGGTCTATTCCTTTGCCAAACTGCAGTGATGAATGTACAATGATGCTCAAAGCATTCCCAAAAGTCCAACCAAGCTAATGACTGATAAAACATAAGATATAGGCAAACAACAACTCATCCTAGCTTCTAGAGGTCAAGCTCATGAGTTTAGGAGCTGCTCCAACAAAATCTAAACTGAGAACTAGAAAGTAGGTAGTGGAACAGCTTGCCTCTAAAAACTAGGAAACTGATTCATTTAGTTGCAAACTACCTTTTGATGGATGAATCTACCTCTATGAGTGAAAATTTAGAAAAATTACATCAAAATCCATCATGTCACATTAAATTACATCATGAGTTTGAAAATTAGAAGGAAAAAGGTCAAGCTATGAAAAAACTAGGCGAAAAACAGAGTTTTTGACCAAAAATGAGCAAAATTCCTCCAATGCACCGCGCCTAATTTCCCTATGCATAGTGCCTGTTTGCAGCTGATTTTGGAGGCCTTCCCGGTGTGAAAATTTTCTCCAAGTGGGCTTGTTGGAAAGGTCTTCCTGTCCAATTTCCAGCATAAGTGGAATTTTTTAATTTGGCCTCCATTTTCCCCTCCAAAACTGAGTTCTCCCAAGACTGCTCCTGTGTGTCAAAAAAGGGGTAGAAAGGTCATTTTTGAGGTGTTTTCGACCTTTTTGGAAGCCCAAAACATGTCAAAATTTCTTGGCCATTGGTAGGCATGCATATTTTTCGATGACAAATCCAAAAATTCTGATTTTTCCTCAAAAAGTGGTCTCCATCAAAAGCAAATGCCAAGTGGCGTGGTGCATAGAGTGTTCTCCATCAAGTGGAGTGTTCTCCATCAAGTGCTGTGTTGGGCCAAGGAAGCCTCAACCAATATCTGAAGTTTATCATGCTTTTTTCGCCTCCTCGATGCCTTTTTCAACTTGGCCCTCAAGATCTTGATTCTTTCTTTGCACACATGGTTTCTTGCGCAGTAATGGTTGGCCATGTGCCTCAACATATTTTTCTCTTTGTTGGTTTCTCTGACAGCTTTTCCAAATGTATATTTACCATTTCAAGCCAAGTGTCACGATTAGCTTCAATTTCTTGCTCAAGTGATGTCAACTTGGTTTTGCTCCTTTTGGCGGCTTGCCGATTCTCTTGTATGTTTTGCAGCTCCATAATGGTTTGTTGGTCCTCTAGCTGCTTATTTCTTTGCTCCAGGTATTTGATTATCCACTTGGCTCTTTGTAGGTCGAGGGACAAAGCATTAATGTCCGCCCGTTGCTTTCGAATGATCTCTTTAAGCTTTGAGCTTGGTGAGCCCAAATCGATGTCATCATCCTGAATGAGAATGAAATATGTCTCCTACCCTCCTGAAGGCCCCTCATCATGTAATGGCCTCTTGCCCTTGTCCTGAACCTGCTCTTCTGATGAAGGAAGCGAGACCCCTTCCACCCCAGGTGGAGATAATACTCGCTTTGCTGCTGCAAACAACCTTCTAGTGCCCTTTTGATAGGTGAAAAACACCGACACACTAGCAGTCTGTGTCTCATGACCCTCCTGCTGATGTGAAGGTCCACCTGTCTCATGAAAAGCTTCTAGAGGTACCTTAGGAGCTGTGAAGGACTCATGAGAAATGAAATCCTCCCATGAGATGTCCTGTAAATCAAGCTGATGCAAGACCACAATTTTGATGAGTGCAAAATGATATATACTGTTATACTGCTGCTGAGGAGTTTTCTTTTGCACTAAGGTGGTCATCTTCTCAATATTTTGGCATATGAAGTAGGGGATATTCATCATTCTCACCCTGTTAAAGTGCATCAAAAATCTGATGTGATAGGCATATAGGCGAGAAAACCGGCCCTCACAGCTAAAATATTTACTTATGAGTTTCATCAAAGTAGCATATGAGTTTTTCAGGTACCGAAAGGGAAAAACTCTGCTGAGTTGTCTCAAAAAACTAGGCTTGATGTATGGCTCATAGTGTTCCCTGTCAATTTGCTGTCTTTTATTCCACTGCTCTCCGACATTCAGAATGCTGGTTTCTAGAGAGATAGACTCCAGTGTCAAGGTGAATGTCACACCTACAAGAGTGACTTGGCCATTATGTAGATGAAGCATACACAACCTAGCCAACTCATGATGATACTGAACTCTAGCAACCATCTCACAGAACTGATAACAAGATTTATGTTGAAAACATGTGACAACAAGAGGGCAAGCCTGCAGCTCGACAAGTGAAGTAGGCTCCTCTCATACATGTTTGCCACCCTTGTGAGGTCTCCTTGGTGCGTGCATTTCTATAGGAGAGTCACTATGTGTTTCTTCATCTCGGTCATAGGAGGAATCTGACTCCATGTTTGCTAAAGTTTGTGTTGTCTTAGAGGAGTATGAAGAGATTTAGGTGTCTTTGATCTTTTGCTGCCAAGGGTATGAAAATGTATGAGGGACTATGAAGGGAGAGGGGAAGAGGGATTTTGGGAATGTTGCTGACTGAAATTTGGGGAATTGAAGGGTTTTAGGGACAATTTTTAGGCTTTTGGGATAGTAATTAGGGTTTGGGAATTTTGTAGCTAGGGTTTGGGATAATGGGAATTGGGGATAGGGGTGAATGAATTTAGGGATATGGGGGATAGTAAGATAGGTTAAGGAAAATAGAATAGAAGTGTGGAAAAAAAGGTGAGGGAGTGACGGCCACAAAAACAAATTTACAAGTCCTAAGCAATCATGTCTTGAGCAAAAATTGCAAAGAAGTAGGGTTTGAAATTTTTTTACTAAATCATCATAAACATCTTAAGACACACTTTCATTAGCATTTGCAGAGTTTTTGACTTACTTTGGACCGGAGGAAACCAAGAAAATTGGGAATTTGGATAAATTTGTGGTGAAAATGGCTTGCAGCTCTATGCGTCGCGCCTCAAACCCAGTGCGTCGCGCCTCCCTGATGCACCGCGCCAGTGTAATTTTTATACTGTGTAAGGCGGCCCAATGCACCGCGCCAACTCTATGCGCTGTGCCGCTCACCCAATGCGCCGTGCCCCCAAAAATGAAACTCTTTGCTGCGATTTTGTGACTACAAGCTTGCTCTAAATCTCTCTTTCTCTTTTGGATGCAAATGAGTCTTTTAAACACAAGAAATAATTTATATACAAAAGACTTTAATTTTTCACTTCATAAAACCCACCTTTGTAATGTTTACCTTTGACACTTTGTTTTCAAACTCTGTATTAGGCAGCTTTGCTTTATTTTTCCTCTGATTAACTAGATGACTTGATTTTTTGTTTTCCTTACAGGGGATGGAGCTGCTGAAGCTTGGCAAGGTGACCAGGGTTGCCACTGAAGTTATTTACATATGAGAGAACTGAAATTACATCAAATTTTATACATAAAACCTAAAATACTTTGTAAATACATTTCTGAGCATATGATGATAGAATTTATTTGGTATTGGAACTTTATTCAACCTCCTCATGTGCCTACTGATCGTTATTGGACATTTTGAAGACCTTTTTTTATGAAACCTAGACCTAATGAAACTCAAACCCTAGAAATGACTCTTATAAATTTAAAGACAAAAAGTGACTGCAGATGATCTTGATGAATGGAAAAGGGCCACCAGGTAAAGGACATGAGGGAAAATATACAACAAGCCACTACCGTCAGATGATCCATGCTCCTAATGAAATGTAGCTGACTGAGTGAGACACCTAATATGCAATGCAACAAGAGAATTTGATCACTGACAGAGGGATGAAGATACATTAACACAACTAACCAATGTAAAATGAAGACCTAAAGGTTTAGGGTTTGAAAAACTAGTAACAACTGTCTGATTGCCTCAGATGATCTTAAGAGTTTATCAAAACCCGATACTAACGCCCATCCTCCCTCCATGTGACTCGCATGTGAAACAAAGAGCATGGAAGAGATGAAATTTATACACGAAAATATAGGTTTACGTCTTATCTATTCTATAATAGGTGTGGGATGGAATGGTGGTGATTATGTTAAAAGGTTAAATTAACAATAAATGGATTTAGGGGTTTACGAGTAATGCATAATGCTAAGGGTACTATATGACAATATTATATTATTATCTGTAAGGGTAAGTAGGGGCTAGAAAAATACATGCATCATACTTTTTTATTAACGTGTGTTAGAGTGTTACAAATTATGCAACCCTTTTTCCCAATGTTGTTATGAATAGATTGTGTAGGTGGTAAGACCATTCCATGACTTAAATCATATATTCATATATTATAAAATATTATTATCCAAGGTGTGCATATAGAGGATGTGGTTAGGTTAAGTTATATATATTAAGTTATATATATATATATATATATATATATATATATATATATGTTGGAATAAGGAATTGCCGAGAGCGGGGGGTGGATCAATAATTGTATGATTAATTTCAATTTTTATTTTGAATATATTCTTACTTTGTCCCTCTGCAGTAATAAATTAGAATTAATACATGAGCATTCATATGTTCAACAATAGTTCTCATGATCAACACACACACAATGACAATGGTATTTTTCACATGGAAGCCCAAAGGGTAAAAGCCACCATTTTTTTCTTGTTTTAAGATGTAAATTAAGCACCATCTTAATTACATTAGTTTGTTTGTGAGCACCCACTCACTGGAGTCACTGACCTCCTTAGGATAGCGAGAACTAAGTTACCAAGAGGCACCAACCTGTTTGAATGCATACCACCACCTGTTGTTTCCATTGTTCTACTATTTGATACAATTTTCCAACTAAAAACATAGGCTTTTACAAATAAGGAAAATACCCATCCACTGTGTCACATAACTGCATTCTTCTCTTGGTCCTCTGTTGAATCACCGACTCCCCTAGTCTTATAGAGCCACACCTTCTATACTCTACTCAATATAAAATGTGATCATCACAATGTTGTCTCACAACTCATTCACTGTTGCTTCTCCTCCATATCAAACTCTATGGTCTCTCTCAGAACACTGCTACTCCTCTCACCCCTTAGAAAATTCAAAAATAATACTTTGATCTACATTTATCAAAAGATTTCGATGTTTTTTTTCCACTTTTGTGTACTACACAATCTAGTTTTTTCCACCAATACCCACACCACTCAAGTGTTTCTTTGTGTGACATGCCTTGCTATTGTTTATTCTTCCCATTAAATTATGTCATATAATCAATCACAGGAATGGACTTCTAAATAATTCACATACCCACCGTGTACCCTTCACTATCGAGCTCTTAATTCATAGTTTGTATGGACACTTCACAGGGACTTCCCATGCATGTTTATTTCAAATTATGGTTGAAATATATATGGGAATGGAAACTATGTTCCTCTAATTTCTTTAATGAAAATAAGGCATGCACGAGATGAGGATCCTCACTTGGTTTTCCCCACAAATTCTTTTTTGTGAGTTAGTGACCTTGATGCCTTGTTCCAGTGGTTCTTCCTGTCAAATACTAGCTCTATGGCATACATTTAAACCTCAAATTATGACCCATCTTCCCTTTTAAATTTTTTTTGTTGTCTCATTGGAATACGCCATATCGTAACTTTTCAAAGGTGAAATGTTACGATATTGCACTCCCCAACATGTTTGGATCCCCTTTCCTTCAGCTCCTTTGGAATATTCACTCTCATAGAACTAGGCCTATGACTGATGGCTTAGCTCTTAGGTGCTCAGACCTTTCGTGCTCCTGTGGAGAGCCAAAATTACTTTGTAAACTGCTTAGCCCCCTTGGGTCTCTGAACTCTCATGACCATGATCCAGTCCAACATCGGAAGCTCCTTTCATCGTAATTTTTATAATAAATCCATTTGTACAGAAGTTACGATGTGACCATCTTCCGATATGCCAACCTTTGGGATGACATCATAAATCCATGTGGAAACTCCTTAGTGGTGACATGTGTCACTCGGATTTGGCCCATTAGGTGACCCAATTACATTGAATCTACCTGCCATGTGTCTTGGCATTCTTCCACGTCATGATAATGCCAGTTACCACTGGAGCTTCGCTAAACCAATCTCATGCTGCCATGTCTCCTTCCAGAGGAGAGAGAAGAGGGCTTGTAAGACCTTGGTTTTGTAAAAGGATCCTTTGTTAATATTTTTCGACATTCATCGTTGATTTTACCTCTATCGAGAATGATGGATATCGTAAATTTTTAAACACTTATGTTAAGATATTCCAATATTCTAATGTCTTAATATCCCGGACCTCTGCTATCTTGATATCCTTGGCTCTTTGATATCCCAATGAGCTCCGATGTTCTGATGTGCTTTGTGCTCTAAGGTTTCATTTTGTCGATCTACTCTAATATTTTGATATCCGATATTCTCCTAATCCGATGTTCCAATATACAATATGCCTCTTATTCCAATGTTTCGATATATGATATAAAATGATTGTACTAGTTTTACTGTGCTAAGTGTCTTTTCAGTTATAAAACATGTGCATACTTGTCTCCATAGTTTTCTTAAGTATTGAGAATTTTAATCATGAAATATAGATGATTTTAGTGAATTAGAAGCATGGTAAGAGCGACTAACACTGAACAACAATGTAAAATAGAGAAATAAAACACCACATAACATTTGCACAGTAGGCATGATGAAGCAGTTCACCCCTCCTGGGCTACATCTGCTGGTCCAGCTCCCAATGGCATGTCCATCTTTTATTTTTCTCAAAAATTTGCAAATACATGTAGTTACAGGCCTCTAATGGCTATTTTCTTTGCACCAATGGCTCCAGAATGCTCCAATTAGTCTTAAATGACCCTTCATTCACTTAGAATGGGTGAAAATTAGGCCTCCAAGTCAATTTCCCAATAACACCTAGAAAAACTCCACTAATTGTGAAGAACTCCACTTAACTGGAGTTATTTTAGTTTAAATTTGCTAAATTTAAGGGTGCTCTATAACTTCACCAATGCTAACCATTAGAATTAAATGTTAGGGATAGGGGGTGGTCACATCCAACCCCCAAAACCCAAGATTACATTTTGGTAGAGCAGAACTCCACTTAAACCGTGGGTCTCAACCTTTAAACCAGAGTTTGAAGCAGAGTTAACATAATTGTTGGAGAAACGGTAGCATGAAACCCCACCATGTGAAAAGGTTTATAAAAATAAATGTCAGAGTTATGAAATTGTCAGTGGATAAGGTTTTAACCCTGTCGAGATCGGAGAAGGAACATGTGATAAGGTTGATGGTTATGTTTATTGTCGCAGGTTACCAACTATCGGAGATAACTTTTATTGTGACGTCTAACAAGTGAATTCTTCACGGGACTGCCAGCGGTCCCCAACCCCCACTCCACTTTACATTAACATTTAAATAAAACCCGACTACATATTTGGTTCAGTAATACATGTATCCCGGTTGGTGGAGACCTATGTGCACAGGCCTGAGGTCATGAGGTCAAACCCTGTGGACCTCCGTAGAATTTTACCATACCGTTAAGGGGACACATGGCGGCCCTAGTGCTGGCCACGTGTCACCCTCCCATTGGTTCATCAAAAATAACATACAACTCATCAACGAACCATATAGCACCATTTGTCATCCATTGGTTGGCCCGGAGAAAAGTAATATTCTTCGAAATATTCCTTTTTGCTGACTGTGCATCCTCCATGTTGACTGGGCATCCCAGTCAACCATGTTGCAAAATTTAGCTATTTGGGAATTCGATTAGAACATGATATCTCCTTCATACGACATTGGTTTTTCAAGGTGTTCGTGGCGCCGAAATCAAGAAGGCGAGATCTATGCAATCATCCTAGTTTCAACCCAATCCTGTAACTTTCAATTTTGAGCAAAATTTATGTACTCCTAAACAATCCTCTCCATTGGGAAGCTTTTGGACCCCAAAAGACTTGATTACCTGTTCAGTAGATGAGGGTACAACTCCCTCACCTTTCCAACTTCGATCCACTTTTCCCTGCTTTGTTTAGTGCCTTTGAGCCCAACTCGAAGGTATTCAACACTTCCCCTCTTGGATGCTCTTGTCCTCCTGTCAAGAATTGTATCTTCCTTGAGCTCATCTAGAAATTATGGTGAGAAATATTCAATAAAATGAAGCTAAACATCACTCCCTTGATGATCAATCAAAGGTGGCTCATACAAACTTAAGTTTTCAACATTAACAACTGAATACATTTGCATATATGAAGGCAAGTCAAGTTGAAATGCATTATTACCAACTTTCTTTATGATCTTGAATGGACCATAGTGAATGGGTTTGAGCTTTTTACCTTCCCCTTGCATCCTTTCTTTGCTAATATGCAACCATACCTCATCTCCCTCTTGAAACTTGTGATCAACTCTATGTTTTTCATGCCTCTCTTTATACTTTCTTTGACTTTTCTCAAGCTGTTCTTGAACTTGTTGACGTACAATCTGAATTTTCTCAATGAACTTTCGAGCCTTATCAATATCACTATGTCCATCAATTGCAACATCCTTACCATATATGAATTATAATGGAGATTTTGGCTTATACCCAAATCATACTTCAAAAGGTGATTTATTTGTAGAAGAGTGCTTTGCCTGGTTGTAAGCGTGCTGAATGTAATGCAGTTGCTCATCCCACAACTTAGGATGTTTGCTGAAATATCCTCTCAATAGATTCAGAATGATTGTATTCACCACCTTGGTTTGTCCATCAGTTTGTGGGTGAAAAGCAATACTCTTTTTCAAATTTGTTTCCATCATACTCCATATATTGGACCAAGAATTCCCAATGAATCTAGAATCCCTCTCACTAACAATAGAATTTGGCAATCCATAATGAACCCATACATGTTGAAAATAAAGTTTAGCAGTTAGTTCAGCAATAATAGCTTTCTTACATGGCATAATGATACACATTTTACTGAATCTATCCACAACTACATAAAGATAATCATGTCGTTTTCTTAACATAGGTAGACCTCCAACGAAGTCCACGAAGACACTCTCCCATGGTCTTGATGGTACCGATAGTGGTGTGTACAACCTAAGCTTCCTATTACTAGGCTTGATTGTTTCACACATAGAATAACCTCTTATAAAATGCAACACACTATCTATCATGCAAGGCCAATAGCAATACCTCTATAGATACGCTATTGTTTTTCTTACCCCAAAGTGTCCAACAATAAGAAATAAATGAGGTTCTCTCATGAAACTTAGCCTCTCTCCTTGTGGTATACATAGCTTTCCCAAATGAAACAGAAAATTGTTGTGCATGTGATAATCATTTTCTTCAACTTGATTCCCTTCACTAAAACTAGCATACACATCTTGAAAATCAACAACATGTGCATATTGTTCTATGTAGCTCTCATGTACAATAGAATCATTTCTGAGTAAAGTAGATGCACTAATAATCAGTCTTGAAATAATATTAGCAAATTTATTGAAAATTCCTTTCTTGTACCTTATAACCAAGTGAAATTGTTGAAGAAATGCCATCCACTTGAAATGTCGTGATTGCTACAATTTTGTTTGCGACTGCAAGTACTGTAATGGTTGGTGATCGATATGTACAATCATCTCTTTACCCATCAAGTAGTGTTTCCACTTCTTGACCCTTAGTACCAATGCATATAGTTCATTTTCATATGTAGGATAATTAGTTACAGCACCATTGAATGTTTCAGAATGAAAAGGGGTAGGCTTACCATGCTGCAAAAGAACGGCACCCATAGCATCAGTTTGTATCTCGAATGGTTGTCTTAGATTTGGTAATGAAATGACTGGAGATGAAATGATATTGTCTTTTAAAGCTTCGTAAGCTTGCTGTTGTTTCCATCCCCATTGGAAGCCTTTCTTCACACTTGTCACTACATGCATAGGAGCTATGGTGGCAGAAAAGTTAGCAATAAACTTTCTCCAATACTGAGCTGCACCTAAGAAACTTCTTACCTCGGTTACTGTTTTGGGTGTGGGCCAATTCACAATGTTGTGTAACCAGCTTCAAAAATAGAAGAAAAGAGATATCAACGCCTTAGAAATAAGCCACTTTGAGGGGGCAACCTCCAATACATTACATAAATGCACAATTCTTCGATGATACAATTTACAAAACCTCCTTTCTATATATAGGAGTCCATGTGGCCATAATGTAATCCTAGTGGGCCACAATGTAATCCTAACCGACCTAACAATAATAATTTAGGGGCACAACAATAACAAAATGGGGGTTACAAGGGTACAATAATAACAATAAGGGGGTTACACTAATAACAATAAGGGACTACACTATTAATATAGGGGCTTAACATGCCCCTCTCCTTCAAACAAGTGTTGTCCTCAACGCTTGATTATTTTTTGATGCTTCTGTATAAAATTCTCATCATCCCATGTGGAATCTTCTACAGGAAATTTCTTCCACTTGCTGAGATAATTTGAAATTGATTGTACTTGTCGAGTTTTTTTTTCTATGACTGCTTCAGAACTTCTTTCGATGTGATATTAATCTTCTGGTTGTTTCATTTGATTTTGCACCAAAATTAGGTTATCCTTTGAGAGTTGGAGAACTTGTTGTTGATGCTCATTGTGATATTCCACTACTTTATCATCCATAATAGATTTTATTTTATCCTTCAAACCATCCAAATTAGCCTCCATTTTTTCTTTTAAACCATCTATGTCATCTTCGGTTGCTCTTCGTAAGATCAAAATTTGTTGCACTTGGTACCATAATTTTGATATCTCATATTTCAATTCTTCGTCTTCATGAGTCATGGTAGAGCCTTCTGAAGGCTTAATGGGCGTTGAATTCTTTTTAGGCGCCATTTTAGAATCCAATATTGATACCTTTTACTTGCTTTGAGGAGCTCGATATTGAAATTGAATTATCTCTGTAATTGAAAATCTTAAATATCTAAAATTCAGCCCTATAGTAGCCCTCTAAAGCTTCTTTCAAATGCCACAGGTCTGATCTAATTTGGATTCCCCAAGACAAAGTTGTGTCCAATCTCCCACAATGACCTAATTATGGACTGGTTCAGTAGAGCAAGATTGTAGGACTTTCCACGTGTCATTATTTCTTCCTTTGTCTCTGAAATTGATAGCCAAAAAACTACAGTCTGTTTACTTGCGACCAATTTTTATGGCACTCAAATCCACTGCCCAGAGAGAGAGTTATTGAACTTTTCCCACGATCACCTCTTTGAGATGCAATTCAGGAGCCTGAAAAAGCACTACCTTCCACAGATCATATCTCCAAAAATATTGCGAACCAAGCTCTGAAATTTTTTGACGAATTTCCTCAGGATTTCAGCTTCGCACCATTTAAATTTCAGATTCTGAACCTTCTTAGAAACAAATTTATAGCGAAAATACCACGATGACCTGTTTATGAGCTTGAAAAAAGACCTAACTTCCACAGATGATATCTCCGAAAATATTGCGAACCAAACTCTGAAATTTTTAGAAAATCTTCCTCAGGATTTCAGCTTTGCACCCTAAAAATTTCAGCTTCTGAAACTTTGTAGAAAAACAGTTATAGCGAAAATGCCACGATGACCTGTTTGGAGCAGCGAAACCCTAGAATCCCAAGTTCTGAAACCAAATGTTGTGTAACCAGCTTCAAAAATAGAAGAAAAGAGATATCAACGCCTTAGAAATAAGCCACTTTGAGGGGGCAACCTCCAATACATTACATAAATGCACAATTCTTCGATGATACAATTTACAAAACCTCCTTTCTATATATAGGAGTCCATGTGGCCATAATGTAATCCTAGTGGGCCACAATGTAATCCTAACAGACCTAACAATAATAATTTAGGGGCACAATAATAACAAAATGGGGGTTACAAGGGTACAATAATAAAAATAAGGGGGTTACACTAATAACAATAAGGGACTACACTATTAATATAGGGGCTTAACACACAATGGCTTCCACTTTATAAGTATCTATTCTTAACTTGCCTCCTCCTACAATGTGTCCCAAATAAACCAAATAAGTCTTTCCAAACTCACACTTTGACATGTTAAGAAACAATTTCTCTTTCTTCAAAACTTCAAGCACTCTTTTCACATGCAATACATGTTCTCCTCTTGATTTTCTAAAAATAAATATGTCATCTATGTACACAATAAAAATTTCATCAAGGAATGGATGCAAAACACTATCCATAACATGCATGAAAGTTTCTGGTGCATTACACCAAACAAATGGCATTACTAACCACTCAAAGAGTCCTTGTTTGATTTTGAATGAAGTTTTCCGTATGTCACTTTCTACAATTCTTACTTGATGATATCCACTTCATAAATCTAACTTACTGAAAAACTTTTCTTCTTTCAGCTGATCAAGAAAATCATCTATCCTTGGGAGTGGGTATCGATTCTTTACCGTTATCTTGTTCAAATCTCTGAAGTCTACGCACATGCGCCAAGTCCCATCTTTCTTTGGAATCAAGACTATGGGAGAATAGCATGGCGAAGTGCTTGGCCTTATGATTCCTTTGTCCAGTACCTCCTTGATTTGCCTCTTTATTTCATCCTTCTCCATTATCGACATGCGATACATGACGATGTTTGGAAGACGACAATCTTGCTGCAACTGAATATCATGCTGAATCTCCCTTTTTGGAGGCAATCCTGTTTGCTCCTGAAACATCTCATGATGTGCATAAACTACATCATATAAATTTGATTTCAACTTAGGATCACAACCCTCAAATGATTCATGATCAACATCAGCTTTAGGATTAATCATTAGAAGAACAAAATTCTTAGTTGAATTCACCAGCCTCTTTACCTATCCAACATTTACCATAGCAATGTTTGTCTTCTTGCGACGTGATCTAACAATCTACTCCTTGCCATATTTGAATAAATGGTATTTTTTCTCGTGGAGATGGAAGATCACTTTCCTATCATACAAGTAAGGACTCCCTAACAAAATACCTTTTATGTCAAACAGAACCACATATAATTCAACTATGTCAACAAAATGTGCAGTGATTGCAAACTGCAATATACACTACTTTGAAACCTGTAAATTTGCATCCTTACAAATCCAACCAAGTGGATATGGTTTTGGATGTGGTATGGTCTCAAGGTTAAGTTTATTGACCAAGTCTTCAGAGATTAAATTTTCTTGTGACCCACTGTCAAACAATGTGTCAATCTCGATATGTTTGGATATGAGCCTCACATGAAACAGTTCAATTATTTCTTCTTCATTTGGAGCATGTATGTGATAGTTTGATGTACTAGTACTAGGTTTAATTTCAATTTTTTTCCCCTTCATGTTCTTCAATTCCATGGCTATAATTTTAGATTCATTACCTGAATCCTCTCCTAAATCATTTTGAGTTGTAGCTCCATTTTTATATTTCCCTTTGTCATTATTGTATTTCTTGGGCCTCACTTCATGATGTAATTTCCATCAATGATTTTCATCATGGCCTTATTTTGAACAATTTTTAAAAACCAAATTTTCTCTCTCTTTCTTAATAGATGCATTATTTTTTCTTTTACCTTTTGAGGTCTTCTATTTTTTTTTCCCCTTAAAAGATTTCTTTCTACCCTCTTCATAAATTTTTTACCCTCTAGCTTCTAGATGTGTGGCCTCAACACATACTTCGTTTAGACTTGTGGGGTTAAAAATGAGGATAGTATGTTTAAGGTAGCTATGTAATCCTCCTATGTACTTGAGAAAATTATCTTGGCTCTGCAAATATAAACCTAATAAGAGAGATATTCTCCTAAATTCTTGGGTGTATTATTGCACATTTTGTCCCTTCAATTGACTAAAGTTTTTCCAGTTCATAATAGCTTTCTACATATGAGATAATGGATAAAAATGTTTTTTTATTGTAGTAATGAAATCAATCCATGATAGAACAATCTTACCATGCTTCTTGATCTCCTCCTTTGTCTTGGATTCCCACCAAACAAGTGCTGCACCTTCCATTCTTAATGAAGCTAATTAGATTTTGGTATCATCATCTTGAAGGTTATGAATTCTAAAATAGACCTCCAATTTCCTAATCCAATTATCAAGATTTTCTGCATTTACTTCACCATTAAACATTGGCAATTCAAATTTAACATCAAGTTTTAAAAAAGGTATTTTACCAGTGTTCTTTGACTTGTATGGCTGATGTACTGAAGATGAAGTAGAGGATGGTGATGATGAGGGTGAGGATGCTGACTTTCCACAACCTCCATTTCCTCCATTTCCCTTCTTTGACTTATCTTCATCATTGTGACCTCCTGATGATCCTTGTACTTCCTTGTGAATTTTGGATCCTTCTCCTTCTAGTTTCTCATTCCTTTCTTGATAAAGGATTCTAACCATCTCATTCATGTCAAGAAATTATTTCCTGAACACTCTTTCTTCCTCTTTGGGATCAACTTATTCATGGATTTCTCCTTCCTCATGAGGCATGCTTATAGTAGCTTCTGCTTCCTTAGGTGGTGAACTAGGTGGTGGAAATTGTGGAAATATTTCTCTCCTTTGTTGTGGCTCATTTTGAGACCCTCTTGCTTCCACCAATGTGCCTTCTCCACTCTTGAGCTTGAGCCTAGTAAGCATCCAAAAATTGCAAAAAGTTAAACAAATCTTTGCACTAAAAAAAACTAGAGAATAAACTCTAGCTCTGATACCAACCTGATCTAAAAGGATTGTATTAGTTTTGTTGTGCTAAGTGTCTTTTCAGTTATAAAACATGTGCATACTTGTCTCCATAGTTTGCTTAAGTATTGAGAATTTTATTCATGAAATATAGATGATTTTAGTGAATTATAAGCATGAAATAAGAGCAAATAACACTGAACAACAGCGTAAAACATCGAAATAAAACACCACATAACATTTACACAGCAGGCATGGTGAAGCAGTTTACCCTTCCTGGGCTACATCTGCTAGTCTAGCTCCCAATGACATGCCCATCTCTCATTATGCTCAAAAATTTGAAATTGCATGTAGTAACGTGCCTCTAATGGTTTTTTTCTCTGCACCAATGCCTCCCGAATGCTCCAATTAGTCTAAAATGACTCTTCATTCACTCACAATGGTCGAAAATTGAGCCTTCAACTCATTTTCCCAGTAACACCTAGAAAAACTCCACTAATTGTGAAGAACTTCACTTAACTAGAGTTATTTTAGTGCAAATTGGCTAAATTTAAGGGCACGCTATAAATCCACCAGTGCTAACCATTAGAATTAAATGTTAAGGGTAGGGGGTGGCCACATGCCAACCATCAAAACTCGCGGTTACAGTTTCGTGGAGCAGAACTCCGCTTAAACTGTGGGTATCAACCTTTATACTGGAGTTTGAAGCAGAGTTAACGTAACTGTTGGAGCAACCATAACATGAAACCCCGCCATCTGACAAGGTTTATAAACATAAATGTCAGAGTTATGAAACTGTTGGTAGATAAGGTTTTAACCGCGCAGAGATCGGAGAAGGAACATGTCATAAGGTTGATGGCTATGTTTATCATCGCAGGTTACCAACTGTCAAAGATAACGCTTATTGTGACGTTTAACATGTGAATGCTTCACAGGGCCGCCAGCGGGTTGGGACCGCCAGAGGTCCCCAACCTCCACTCCACTTTACATTAACATTTAAATAGAACCCGACTACATATATGGTTAAGTAACACATGTAGACTGGTTGGTGGAGACCTATGTGCGTAAGCCAGAGGTCGCAGGGTTGAACCCTGCGGACGTCTGTAAAATTTTACCATATTGCTAAGGGGACACATGGCAGCCTCAGGGCTGGCCATGTGTCACCCTCCCATTGGTTCATCAAATATAACATAAAACCCATCAATGAACCATATAGCATCACTTTTCATACATTGATTGGCCCGAAGAAAAATAATATTCTTCAGAATATTCATTTTTGCTGACTATGCATCCTCCATGTTGACTAGACATCCCAGTCAACCTTGTCGCAAAATTTACCTATTTGGGAATTTGATCAGAATGCTATATCTCCCTCATATGACATCATTTTTTAGAACAGTTCGCGGCGCCAAAATTAGGAAGATGAGATTTAGTCAACCATCCTAGTTTTGACCCAATCCTGCAACTTTAAATTTTGAGAAAAAATTATGAACTCCTAATCAATATCCCAGAGCTCTGATATTTTGATATCTGATATGCTTCCCACTCCAATATCTCATCCTTCTCAAGGCTTAAAATCCCTAGACTTCAACAGACCATATATTTTGATCTAGGAGCCCATTTTTGAATTTTCTCATATCGTAGGAAATATCTTCTAGAGCACTTTCCAATTGATAGGGTTCGATGTAGGCTTGGAGCACATTTTCTACCTCTAGGGTGACTAAAAAATCTATGCCACACTTTGATTCTTGACTCTTCTTCATGTGCTTGGAATGTTGAGCACCTAACCACCATAGTCATCATTTTATGGCTTCTTAATAAGCCTTCTACTATGATGATTCTCTATGAGAAGCCTGGAAATATCAATGGATCACTCCTAGACACTTAGGTACATCTTTTATGGATTTTTAATAAGCCTTTTACTATGGTGATTCTCTACCAAAAGACCACAGCTATCATAGATCACCATTGACTCTCGTTGACATCAATGGAAACATTAACACAACCACCCATTTTGGGACAATCTCCCCCTTTGGAATTGATGGCAACACCATAAGATCCCCCTCAGGTGATCCAAAAGGATCTATAGGTACAAGTACAAGTGGCATTAAGAAAAGGCTCAAAATTCAAAGTGGCATAAATGTGGAAAAATCAGTGCTAAGTTGAGGATCTCATCATTTTGATCGTAGCGGTGTGAACGGTTTGTCAAACCGAGTTCGTATGTGAAAGTTAGAGCTAGTCAAAGATTTGGTTTGACTTGGTGATATGGCAGGTTAACGAGGCAACAATTTTGCAATTTTGTGGTGTCAAAATCCTGCCAAATTGCGAGAAAATTGTGGAATTTTTAGTTTGTCTAATATCCCCAAAATCTGTTAAAATTAAAATTCGGGTTGTTTTCTTCTTAAAACAAAAAAATTATAAAATAAAGGGGCAGGCCATGACCCCCACCCCTCCCCAAACCATACAATAATGTAAGTATTAAATATACGGGGGTGGGCCATGACCCCTGTGCCCCCCCCAGCCATATGGTCATGGCACAATGACGGTGGAGGATGAGGGGACAGGCTGTCGCTGGCGGACCCACCCGCCTCCAATTTTAAAACAATATTACAATGAGCTCCAAAATAAGGGGGTCAAGATTGATCCCCTGACCTCCCTTTAGAAATTCAAACACTTCCACCATTATGCCATAAACTGCTTGCTTGATAACTCTTCCCTTAGAATAATATAAAACCCCTCATTTCGACAGTGCACCTAGGCAGACTAGGTACAGGTGGGCATGAAGTTCGAGGCAGTGAAACCCTAAGCCATTGAGGGAGGAAGCACAACCATTATCTGAGCCACATTTTTGAAAGGCCCAGAATTGTCCAGTGTTAAAATTGGGAAAATTTTATATGGATATTACACCTCTTAGTGACATAAATCTAATGGTCTTGTCCATTTCTCCAGCAAAGGTCTCCATCTTTCAACCACTTTCTAGCTTGGAGGTATAAGGGTGCTTTATGTAATTTTAATTTTACTTCTTCTTCTTTCCACCTAATGAAAGAATGCCTCCCCACTGTTGAGTAGGGCCCGGA
This sequence comes from Pinus albicaulis, assembly GCA_034641835.2. Taxonomy (NCBI): domain Eukaryota; kingdom Viridiplantae; phylum Streptophyta; class Pinopsida; order Pinales; family Pinaceae; genus Pinus; species Pinus albicaulis. The sequence goes on from CM076577.1 coordinate 1,201,490,464, forward strand.
GACGTAGTCCAAATTGGACGAACTCTGTTATTAACCCTTGTTGTTGTCTTTTGACTCTTTCATGTTCTTTCTCTCTTCTTCCATCTACACTTTAAATTGTTAATATTAGCATGTCATGTTTTGTGTAATTCTTTAATACATATGCAAGTAAAAGATCTTGAATCAAGTGGTATCATAGCGGGTCTTTGTTAGATGTGAATTGCATGATTGTATGCTAACTAGAAAAATTCTCCAAAGAGGCAAAGGGAAACTTAAGTCCTTTGATTCAGAAGCGGGGCATGCACGTCGAAGTAAGAAAATGGCAGATGATGATGCTCGTCGTGAGGAGGAGCTCAAATATTGCAAGGAATTTTATACAATGGTAGATAAGGTCGATAAGCTATTTTTGAGACTCAAGAAGACAGTGAAAGCAGAGGAGAGTGGCCCTAAAGGAAAAGGTCTAGTGCATGGAAATGGTGGAGGAAAACCCCCTCCTTCTCCTTCCATGAGCGAAAGTTCTGCTTTCTCTCCTCGTCATCCTCATAGAGGTTCAAGAAATTCATCTAAGAAACTTTTATTTAAATTAGATGTCAAATTTGATCTCCCCATGTATAATGGTGAAGGTAATTCATAAAATCTTAACAAAAGGATTTGGCAGATTGAAGTATACTGCAGGATTCAGCAAATTAAGGAAGATGAGGCAAAGATCCAGTTATCTTCTCTTCGGCTGAACGACACCGCTCTTGTTTGGTGGGAGATAAAATTGCGAGGTAGTAAGAGGTTGTGTAATCTCCTTTCTTCATGGTCAAGTTTTATTTTTACATTAAAATATCAATGCTATCCCTTGGGTTATAAGAAAAAATCCTTAATCGAATGGCAATACCTAACACAAGCAAAGGAAAAAATGTGCAAAGCTTTACCGAGGAATTTAGAAAGCAAGCACTAAATTTGGAAATTTTAATAGATTCACCTGAAGTGGTAACTAAGTATATTCGGTCATTACATAGTGACATTATGGATTCATTATTAATGTTTGAACCTACTATTATTGACTCGGCCAGTGTAAAGGCCATTCATATTGAAAACAAGGGAAAAATGATAGAGATGATCATTCAAAGAACCCACCTTTAAAACCTTCAAATGGAAAATGCAAAGGAAAAGGAAAGGGAAAGGAAAAGAATATGACATCAACCATGAAAGACAAAGGAGAAAATCCTTATTTCTCTCACTGCAGAAAGGAAGGTCATGATGATGATCATTGTTGGAAGATGTACCCAGAAAAGAAGCCAAAGAGATGTGGTGGAAAAGGAAAACAGAAGACAGTGGCAACCACTCACAAAGACCTTGGATATGACTCTAGCGATGAGACATTGATCATAGGAGCAGGCACAAAAGGTACTCTTTCTCTTCATGTTAATTTTGAATCGCATGAAAAACTAGTTCAACATATGAGCCTCTTCCTAATGAACAAAAGAGAATTGAGTTATATCATATTAGATTTGTCTTAAACCTTACAAAAGTGGAAATTCTATTTGATTCATGATCTCAAGAAAATTTAATCTCAGAATCCTTGGTTAAAAAGTTGGGCTTGGGAATAAAGCCTCATTTGAAACCGTATCCGCTTGGATGGAAACATGACAAAGAAAAAATAAATGCAACCAAGCAATGTAAGGTTGGATTTCTAATTTCTTCTAAGCTAGTGGATGAAGTAGAACCGGGTGTAATACCATTGGATATCTATGGTATTATGTTAGGGAGTATGTGTCCATATGACAGGAAAGTAATTTTATTTAAAGAAGAAAATAAATATCAAATCACAAAATATGGGGTAGAATATATTGTAAGAGATCATCAAATTAAGGTCAGTTCCACTCTTGTAAGGGTGAGATAGGTGAAGAGATTGGTGAATTCCAGCAAAGGGTGCATGCTCATGATTGTGAGAGAAAAATATACATAAATATCTGATGCTTTCCAAGGTTGTGATCTCATTCATAAAAAGGAACTATGTGAATTTATTTCTAACTATGATGAGTTGTTTTAGGAACCAAAAGGATTGCATCCAAAATGGGAAATCCAACATGAGATTCATTTACAACATGATGCTCCATTACCAAACATTGATGTGTACAAGATGTCGACTATCGAGATGGAGGAGATCAAAAAGAAGGTGGGGGAATTGCTGAGCCAAGGGGTCATCAGACCAGGTACTTCTCCATGCGACTCGTTGATCGTGTTGGTGCCAAAGAAATATGGCACATGGAAGATGTGTGTAGATTCCTGAGCACTACACAAAATCACAATGATGAACTGATACCCTCTCCCTCGCATTGATGATTTTTCAGATGAATTAAATAATGTCATATGTTTCACCAAATTGGATTTGCATAGTGGTTATCACCAAGTCAGAATTGTAGAGAAGGATGTCTGGAAAAATGCCTTCAAGACCAAATAGGGTTTGTTTGAATGGATGGTGATGCCATTCGGATTGTACAATTCTCTAGCCACATTTATGAGGGTCATGAATGATATTTTTAGGCCTTTCATTGATCAGTTTGTTCTTGTATATTTAGCTTATATTCTTGCCTTTAGTAGAACTTGGGGTGAACATGTGTGCCATGTAAAGAAAGTGCTTGACGTATTGAAAAGGGAAAAACTGTATGTAAAATTCTCAAAGTGTGAGTTTGGGAAGACCTCCTTGGTCTACCTAGGTCATATTGTCGGTAATGGTCAATTAAAAATTAACCCCTCTAAAGTTGAGGTGATTGTAAAATGGCCTAAGTCTACCAATGTAACAGAGGTCCATAGTTTTCTAGGTGCAGTACAATATTGGAGAAGATTCATTGCCAACTTCTTTGTTATTGCAACACCCTTACATGCACTGACAAGCATGAATCAAGCCTTTCAGTGGGGAGGCAAGAAACAAAAATTCTTCAAAGAACTGAAAGAGAATATTATCACCACACCAACATTGGACTTACTTGACCTCCAGAAACCTTTCGAGATCGAAATATATGCCATTGTATATGCCATGGGGGTTGTACTGATGCAACAAAGGAAGCCTATATTTTACCATTCGGAGAAATTCCCCCAGGCTCTTCTGAATTATCCCACCTATGATAAGGCACTGTATGCCTTGGTACAAAGTGTGAAAAAGTGGAAACACTACCTGATCAGCAAGGAGACTATCATCCATACAGATCACCAACCCTTGCATTACCTTCAGTAACAGACCAAGCTTCAACAAGCTCATCATTTCAGGTGGATGGGATTTCTTCAATAGTTTCATCTAGTAATAAATTATAAGAAGGGCACTAGAAACAAAGTAGCACATATTCTTTCTCACCCTCCTATCTCTATTTCTATCATTTTTCACAATGCTTCATTATCTTTTGAAAGTTATGCTAAATAATATGCTAACGATAATGATTTTAAGTAGATTTATGCAAAACTGACTCATGGATCACAAGTGGACAAGCATCATTTGCAGGGTCAACCGTTGTATCACCTTGGGAAACTATGCATACACACGGATGAAAGGGTACATGTAATTAGAGAGGCCCATACCTCTCTTGTGTCAGGACATTTTGGTGTCACAAAAACCTTATGTCATTTACAAAGTTTTTGCTTTTGGCGTCATATGAAAAACATTGTAACTCGATATGTAAAGGGATTTGTCACGTGTTCTGTTTCCAAGCCCTCTAATAGAAAACTTAGGCTTTACACACCACTCTATATCCTGATTCATCCATGGGAAAGTGTGTCGATGGACTTTATAGGTGGTTTTCCCATGTGTAGGAAAGGTCATGACTATTTGTATGTCATCATCGATCATTTCAGTAAAATGTGTATATTAATGCCTTGTGAAAAGTAGGTCACTACAGAGGATATTTCTTGTCTTGTCTTTCAGTTTGCTTGGGTCCACTTTTGATTGCGCACATTGATTGTGTCAAATCGAGACTCTTGCTTTCTTGGATATTTTGGACCAGCTTGTGGAGAATGATGGACACCAAGTTGAAGATAACTACGAAATTTCATCCACAGACTGATGGGCAGACAGAGGTCGTCAATCATACCGTAGTGCACATATTGCGAGGCTATTTTCACAAGCATCCCAAATTATAGGATGAGAATCTTACTTATGTGTAGCATCCCTACCACCGAGAAGTGCATTATTCTACGCAAAATTTACCATTTGAGTCCTATTTTGGTTACCTACTGAAGGGTCATTTTGACATGGCTTTAGAAGAAATGAATGTTCTAGTGGACGTTATGATAGGGACGAAGTGCAGCGGTTCATCTGCCGGATACATTCGATTCACCAAGAAGTATAGGAGGATTTGAAAAAGATTCAAGCTCGATACAAGGCTCGACATGATAAACACTGAGTCAACAACCAATTCCAGGTTGGGGACAAGGTGTGGCTCCATATCAACAAGTGCAAGATGAATGGAGAAGGAAAGAACTGTTGTGACCAATCCGGTATGGTCCATTTACAATATTAGAGAAGATTGGGGCAATGAATTTTGTCTTGACTTGCCTGCATACATGCAAATATACTCCGTATTGAATGCCAAAAATATAAAGATTTATGAGACAACATTTATTATGGACAGCGTAGAGGTAGGATCAATTCCTACAGTGGATGATTTTGCACTATAATATCTCGATGAATTTCCATAAGATATCATCCTTGATAGGAGAACCAAGACTTCACCACGAGAAGATGTGGAATATCTTCGTGTTGGTTTCAAATGGATGCACCCAAGCAAGGCTAGATGGCTGGAAAAAGAGAAAGTGAGGGATAAATTCCCTCACTTTCCAATTCATTGATAAGGCTTGTGGCAATCCAAAAGGACCTCAGTGGGGAGGAATGATCAAGGAGAATCGTACAAGTACAAGTACAAGTGGCATTTGGAAAAGGCTCGAATTTCAAAGTGGCATAAATGTGGCAAACTCAGTGATAAGTTGAATATATCGTCATTCTGATCGTAGCATCATGAACAGTTCGTCAAATCGAGTCCGTATGTGAAATTTAGAGCTGGTCAAAGTTTTGGGTTGACTTGGTGATATGACAGGTTAAGGAGGCAAAACATTTGCAATTGTCTAGTGTCAGAATCTAGCCAACTTCCAGGAAAAATTATGGGATTGTTTTTTTGTCTAATATCCCCAAAATCTGTTAAAAATAAAATTTGGGTTATTGTATTTAAAATATATATATATATATATATATATATATATATATATATATATATATATATATATATAATAAAGGGGCAGGCCATGACCCTCACCCCTCCCCAAACAATATGATAATGTAAGTATTAAATATATGGGACGAGCCATGACCCCCATGCCCCCCCCCAACCATATGGTAACGGTGCAATGGTGGCAGAGGATGATGGGATGGGTCACTGACAACAGACCCACTTACCTTCAATTTTAAAACAATATTACAACGAGCTCCAAAATAAGGGGGTCGGGATTGATCCCCTGATCTCCCTTTACGAATCCAAACGCTTTCACCATTATGGAATCAACTGCTCGGTTGAGAAATCTTCCCTCATAATAATATAAAACCCATAATTTTGGCAATGCACCTAGGTAAACCATGTACAGGAGGGCACACAGTTCAAGGAAGTGGAACCCTAAGCCATTCAGGGAGGCAGTGGAACCATGATTTGAACCACATTTTCTGAGGGCCCAAAATTTTCTAGTGTCCAAATTGGGAAAATTTTATATGGATTTTACACCTCTCAGTGACAGGAATATGATGGTGTTGCCCGTTTCTGTAACAATAAGTCTCCATTTTTCAACCACTTTCCAGCTTGGAGTTATAAGGGTGCTTTATGTAATTTTACTTGTACTTCTTCTTCTTCTTTCCACTTAATGAAAGAAGGCCTCCCCACTATTGAGCAAGGCCTGGAGACACAGTCCAAATTTGCCAAAATCCATTATCAACCCTTGTTGTCATCTTTTATGCTTTCATGTTCTTTATCTCTTCTTCCATGTGCACTTTAAATTTTAATGTTAACATGTCATGTTTCATGTAATTCTTTAATACATCTACAAGTAAAATATATTGGATCATCAGGCTAGGAATGGTCTTCTCCGATTAACTCTTCTCCCCATTTGACTTCTCCTACTCTCCCATGAGTCCCACATGCTCAATAGTTTCCACCCCTTACCAAAATGAAGTAATTTGGAGGGAGAAGTCACGACTCCTATTTGTAGCTTGAGATATTCAAATGGTTCTCTTGCTAGTGGCTTGGTAAATATATCTACCAATCTCTCTTTAGTGGGCACATACTCAAGTTTAAAAAAATTATTTGCAGCTTATTCCCTCATGAAATGGAACTTGGTAGAAATATTCTTGGTCTTTGAATGCATGCCTGGATTTTTGGATATTCTAATCATACTTGTGTTGTCACACATTATTGGAATAGGATTAGTCACCTCTACTTGAATATCTTGTAAATTCTACTTCATCCATAGAATCTGTGTGCAACAGGCAGCAACAACAATATATTCTGCTTCATCAGTCAATAAAGAAATGGAGGTTTGTTTCTTGTTGACCCAATATACCAAGAATTTTCCTAGGAAGAAGGCTACTCCAGAAGTCATTTTCCCAGGATGAGTTAGATGTGTAAATGTGATAATGAAAACACTCTAAAACTTAGCATAGTGTTGCACTATCATAATATAGAAGGTGACAACTACCATTTATATATTTTGCGACTGGAATGGACATTACTAGTAGATGGATGAACTACATGTGTAAATGTGACATTTAATAAGTAACTAGGAGTCTTTGGGTGATAATTCTCCATGGTCATGATGTGCAGGAAGTTTTGCGTGATTTTGATAGCTATTTGAGGGATTTTTGTCTTATATATTTAGAGGAATTTTTTTCGAGTAACTATGGAATATATTTTTACCTTAAAGGTGTAACTCATTAGTGTAGCAATATGAGTGGAAAGATAGAAATGTTAATATAATATGTATAAATATAAACTAGGACACATTAGAAATGGTCTCAGTTGAGAAATATGAAGGAATTAATGGTTTCATTTGTATAATATTTGTAAAAAACAACATGACAAAATAATATTATTAGTGTAGCAATATGAATCCAGAGATAGGAATGTAATAATTTTTGTATGTGTAATACATATAATTTTCATAACTATTTGAGATATTTTTGGCTTTGATATTTAGAGGAATTTTTTACGAGTAACTATGGAATCCATTTCTATCTTAAACATAAGAGCACTCATTAGTGTAGAAAAATGAGTGGAAATATAAATTTTTTAATATAATACATATAAATACAGACTAGGACATAGTAGAAATGGTATTAGTTGAGAAATATGAAGGCATTAATGGTTGCATTTGTATAATATGTGTAAAAATAGAACATGACACAATAATAGTATTAGTGTAGCAATATGAATCTAGAGATAGGAATGTATTAATTTTTCCATGTGTAATATATATAACTATGTACAAGGACAAGGTAGTAATATGGGGAGCAGTCTTTTCAGTTTTTTCACTGGAATTGGGTGAGTTGATTCTCGATGAGATCATAATATTTTTTTATTTAAATTTTACATTTTTAAATACATAAATGGAATTAGAATTTTGAAAAAGCCTAACAACATTCATATTACGTAGATTCAAAACCAAAAAATATGGATTTCCCAATTTCTGGCCTTAAAATCGATCAGAAATTTTTCTTCGAAAAGGGCTAAAAGCTAAAACAATCACCCTATTAGACTACTTTGGTGAGTAGGAGATTGTTTATGTAACACAAAAATTAGAAAATTGAACACATTTTAATGTAAATAGTTATGAAAAATATACAAGTACGAATATGTCAGAAATATCACAAGGATTAAACTATATTACACCCTATAATCATTGTATTTATCTTGGGAAAATTAAAGTTGAGAAAAATATCGCTAATTTGAGAAATTTGACTTCAGATAATAATGATTTATAGATACTTAGGAACTTGGTGGTAGGTGAAAGTACAACATATCTAGTATAGTACCAATTGGGCTAAAATACTATCAAAGACATGTTAACTCGCATTCAAAAAAACAAAACAACAAAACAAAATATGTCTATCCAACTTTTCTGATTTTACAAAAACAAAAGTACTTTAAATGAATAGAGGGTTCTAGTTCCAAACATATTTAGGTTCTAGGGCTCTAAATCAAAGGGATACACAAAATAACATGTTAATCAAAAAATTACTAACTCAAGTTCAAGAACTAAAATAAAACTCCAGACTTGTGGGGCTGGCATATAAAGAAGGAAGTACTGAAAATGAATATCAAAAGGTTCTTGCTCCAAAGCATCTTCAGGTCCTATACTAAACCAAAGGTACACTGACAATGTATATTGTGCTTTGAGCTTGTTAGGGTCGTATATTTTATAGGATCTCAAGGTGATTGAGTATGTCATTATTTGTAAGTTTACATTGTAAACTATTTTCAGTTTGCAAATGATTTCTAATATATATATATATATATATATATATATATCAAAAGATGGTATGAAAAAAATAAAATGAAGATGAAGAAAAATTCAAAAAGAAGAAAATTGAAAAAGAATAAAAGTGAATAAAGCCCCACAAAAGAAAAAGATTAATAATACTAAAAGTGATGAAAATTTAAATGCCACTATTGTGAAATTAGTTCCCTTTATGTTAAAAATTAAATAAGATTGTGTGCGGCTTGTCTAAAAATTCCATAATGACTAGATGTTTTTCCAATCATACAACTTAATCATGATGGAAAATTGTAAATTTCATGTCAAATAGGTTAGTGAATAAAGATTTTTCAAACAGTTTAATCTTGAAAAATCAGTAGTTAGGTAGAAAATGAGATTGATTCAATAGTTTAATTTGAATCAATAGGAGGAATAAGTGATAGAGTATGTTAGAATGCTATAAAAAAAGAAGGATGTGTGGGTTTCCTAGCTTAAACGCACCTTAAACAGATGAGATAAAAATGTTAGCTTAGAGAAATAAATTGAAAAGAAAAGTGTAGGCAGAAATTACATAATGGATTTGAAAAGCATGAAACATATTTATCCAAGGTGTTTGAAATCATAAAATTATTTCATGAGCTGATGAAGAAAAGGATTAAAATTTTATCCTAATGTCAAAATGTTCGACATATCAATATGAAAATTTGTTGCATTTATCCCAAATCCTAAGTTTTAACTTTGCATAAGCCTCCCCACTACTCGAAAAAATATCCCATCCAACCCTACCACTGGCCGATTAACCCCCCCTTCATCTGTCACATCATCCTCTCCCCACACTTTCCAGCCAAAGACCAATACTCTTTTTCGGCCCCCCCTCTCCATCCGAACTTTACCGTCGAGGGGGATGTTCGCAATGGGCATATTTAACTTTTGGGCCCATGATAACGTGTCACTTTCATATGATTTCAGACACCCGTGTTCGAAACTTCTTAGCACTTCACTACCCCTCTGAGAAGGAGTTTCCCCGATGTATCAAAACCATCAATATGTCTGTTGAACATCAGTCCCGTATTGCCACCTCGACCCATCCGTCGCCAAATCAAACGCCTTCCTGCATTAATAACCAATGCTAATTAAATTCATATCTAACCGTTCAACCAACGGACCCATGCCACCATCAGCAGGAAAAATACCCATTCCTGTATATATTCATGGTTAATCGATCTTTGATCCTTTACCTTACTATTTTTAGTGATCTATAGAGGTTTTATGCATGTTAATATAGTACCAGAAATTCAAATTCAACCGTTGTCAATCTACTCTTTGTAATTATCCCCAGCCTTTCCTCATTACAAATTTTTTTCTCAGCCATAACCTCCATTTGTTTTAAACAAAAACCCTCATTTTCTACGAAACCAAAGTTTACCATGGGCCTTAAGAAACAAACCCAGGTGAAAACTGTAAATCCACTCCTCTATCACTCAATTTACCTTGATCACATTTCTCTGGCCGATAGGGATTACAAGATTCATGAAACCCTATGTGAGCTAGAATTATTCGAAATGTATTGTTGGCTTGAAGACAAATTCCTTGATAAAACTGATGAAATTGGATTGTGGGATTCAAATTTTATCTTTCTCCACACCCAAAATGCCCCTGAATTCATCAGGAAATGTCAAGCCTGTTATGAACCCAATCATAGAGCCATTATTGCACCTACTAGAGAGATTTTAATCACCATAAATTCCCAAACTATAGATCAAATGATGTTGGCCCCTATTACAGAAAATTCAACTCCTTTTTCCCAAGAAGCACTCATTGAACTATATCATAGCCTATGCATCGCAAAAAGGGCCAAAATCGTTGAGATTTTTATGGTTGAAGATGCCCAGCTACCTAATAAAAACCCTCCTTATCCATATTCCATGTTCCCTAAGAGAACTAAGAAGATCAATACTATCATCTCCTATCTCCTTGGTTATTACTAAAATGATTCAGTGGATGAGGCTATTATATGTTTTCTATCCATTTTTTCTACAGATTCCAAACCTTCTATCCTATTCAACTTCACCGAATTCCTTGTAAATTCCATTAATGAACAATTTGTTAAATTCCACATCGAGGAGGTGTTTAAATATACCTCTGTTTTAATATATTTCTTTCTATATTTTCAAGGAGACAGGTTCAAGTTTTCATTATAGAAGATGGATGAAGAAGGACACCAACAATATTTCATCTTCAGGACTTCATTAGTGATGAAGGAGCAAAAAGAATAATCATAAAAATAGTTCATAGAACTGTTTGTACATCTAGCACTCAGTCTTCTCAACATCAATTCAAAACCAAGGATCAATGAAAAAATTAGGAAAGTCTTGCAGCTGTCAGATCAAACTAAGACATGAGATCAATACCTCTACCAAAATTACACAGAGCTAAGGATTTATGGATGTGAGCTTGCTCCATATAAGCTCCCAAAATTCCTCCCAAAGAGACTTTTTTCCCCTGAATACATTAAGAAAATGTTAAATGTCGATGAAGTACATTTTGTGTCTGCCAAGAAGAAATATCAGTTAAGAATTAAGACACAAATAAGACCTTTCATTTGTAAAACCAGAGCAACAGGGGAGGAAGCAAACATATTAGTGAAAGAGATGCAATTCAAACTTAGTTTCACATGGTCATATGATCCATCAGGTATCATCTTCAAACTAAGGGTAGAGAACAATTCTACACCTTATATTCACACCCACAAATGAGAGATTGAAAGATACATGAATTAGCTACAATGTACTAAGAATACTCTACAAGAGGCTTAGGAGCAAGTGGTGTCAACATCAATATCACAAGCTCCAATCCCACAGGGAAGAGCAAGAAAAAGGACCAGAGAACAGGAGTCTCCTTCAATGACAGAAACTTCTAGTAAATAATTCACAATCAAGTATAGGAAAAGGACTAAACTCAACCCCAAGGTTAATCCTTATAAAGATTCAGAGCAAAAAGTCATTATCATAAAAAAAGAGACACTTTCTTCCTCACAAGTAGGGGGTCAAACCACAGTTTCTCCTACTGTTAGCCACCCATAAAATTCTGTCATATCAGATGGTGGCTAAATAATGTTGGATAGCCTTCAAGAAACAATTTCATGATTAAAATTGCTGATACTTGAAAACTTTTTGATAATTTCCTATCCTTGGTTAATATTCACTACTGTTTCCATTCAGAACTCAGAAATCCTGTTGATTTCTAAAATCCAAAGTACTTCTGCAAAGGACCCTTTTCCCCTTTTCTTCTTTCAACCACTAACCTCATTTTCTATTCTCCATTTCCCATGAAAACCCCACAATTTCATGTTTCTCACTTTTTCATTTCATTAAAAACCCTTTTATAAGGTTAAAACCCACTATTTTGACCTTACCGAAAGCCTTTATCTCCTTAAAAAACCATTAAAAACCATAGAAAACACACATTTTATATGCGTTGGACTTAAGCCCCTCAGGCTAAGCCCCTACAACATTTTTCTCTCCATGTGACCCGACGCCGTGACCGAAGCATTTCCCCTGCGGGGGCTTTACTCTATCTGTAGGGTCAAACCTTGGTGCCCCCGTAGTTGACTCCTCAGGATGGGTGAAGACTTAATCTAACAGCTGCCATTCACTACGGGGGGTTGCTCCAAAAGTCTCGTGTCGGTACACCTTGGCCCCCCGCAGTTCATCTCCGCCGTCCGATCAAAAACTAGAACGGATGGCGCGGAGCGCGACTTGCCCGTGGCCCCCACTCCCCGTGTTGTTTTCCGAAATCCCACCGTTTTCATTCCGCACCACTCTTCGCCGGATGGTGGTTTTCTCCCATCGGCCAGCGAATCCATACGCTGGCCGACACGTGTCCTCGGCACTGTTTCAAAACTGCCGCGCAACCGAAATATTTCACGCATTAAAGTTCGTACCAGAGCCGCCCAGCAGAATTCACCTCCGCCGTCTGATCTGACTCCCCTCATATGACGGTTGTCGATCGCCGAAGATGCCCGAATTTTAACCAAAGTGCCCACATGTTAACCGAGCCATCGCGCGGCCAAAAATAAATCTCCGCCGTCGATCTCCGCAGATCGACGGCTCATATTCAATCTCCCTTTTCCGTTGCCCGGTCAACGACTTTTCCTCTGACCTTCCGTTGCCCGATCCTGGCTGTCGATCATCGCGCGATCGACGGCTCAGATTCATCCTTCTCCATTGATCGCCCCGTTCAATCTTGACCATTGATATCTGCAGATCGACGGTCCAGACTTAATCTCCTTCTGACCTATTCCACAATCACCCTGATTTGATCTTGGCCGTTGGATGATGCCATCCGACGGCCCACACTCCTCCGCACAGTCCCCGATGCAGATTGACCTATACGCAAGATTATATAACATTTTTTCGTGTTTTTGTAGGTTTAAATGTATTTTCTGTCATTTCCAAAGAAGATTCGGCGACTGAGGGTGACGACCCTCCCTTGTTCGATTCCTCCGAGGAAATCATCCATAGGGTTTAAAATCACGTTATATTGGTGTTTTCACAGGCATTGATACCTTACATACCCTGCACAGCCCTGCACGACAGAAAAACCATGAAGATCAATGTAGAGAAAGAGTATCAGATGTTGAAGACCAAAAATGAACCAGAACAACAGATTAGTGGACAGATTTGTGGGGATTAAGGCTAAGACAGTTATCAAACGCCTAAATCCCCGGATCTAAAACACAGATTAAAGGAAATCTAAAGTGTTTTATCGTGGGGAACCCTTCACCGCTACGTATGGAAGTAAATCGATTCTTCCCAAAGAACTAAAGCGCCAATTGCGGCCTCAAAGGATTCAATCAGGAGTTGAATTTATTGATCAGGATCGGATTTTTGCCTCGACACAGCCAAAGAAGTCACTTTCTCCCAGGGCCTTTAATGCAAAGAATATCTGCAGAGTTACTTCGGACTACCTGTGCCTCAAAGGTCAACAAATACTCCTACCCAGCTTAAATCATAAGTGTGAATCAATTAATACGGTGAACACCTCTTCTGTTTCTTCATTGAGCATCCCAAGGGCCAATGGGCCATTTAAATCCTATATTAATTGTAATTGAGATCTTTTTCAGATCTCACCTCCTCATCTTTCTATATATACCACAGCAGAAGATGAGTGAGTGTTGGTTGGTTGTTGGTTGTTGTTTGATCACAAGTTGTAACATTGAAACTCTCTGAAATAAATATACAAGTATGTTGAAGTTGAAAAACAAATTGAAGTCTTGGATGTCTTGATGATGCTGTTGCATCCCTGTTCCTGAGAAGGCTCTATCACTGGATTCATGAGCTTGGTTGTTGGTGAAGTATTCTAACTGTTTAATGTTTTCTCCTGTTTTCATTATGTTTCATAATCTCTTACTACAGTAGGCTAAAAGTTTTAGGCTAAGAAATGACTCCTAGAAGCACCTTAGACCTGTTCACCCTTCACTGTTTTATGTTTTCTTCTGCTGAAGTATTTTAGAGGCTTTAAACCTTCTCTTTAGTCTTCATGCTTGTTTATTTCCTTGATAGCTCAAATAGTTGGTTTCAGCATGATTTATGATTCTCCCTGCTTGTCTGCCATCACTTGAAAGCTATTATTGAAGTCTCCCTTTGAAGTACCATTGTCTTAAGTTAATCAAAGAGGTCGGTTTTGATCTTTCCCTTTGCCCCTACTTGAACAGTTGTTTTGAAGGTCTTTATAGTTGCAAGCGTAGATGTTATTTAGGTGTCCCCTCTTCTATTAATGCAGCTATCAGTGAATCTTTTTTGTTTTCTAAGTCCTTTAAAATAAAATCTTTAAGGAAATAGGGAGTTCCCCGAATCTTAGATTTCATTTTAAAAGTTGTCTTGAAGTCATTATTTTCTTAAAGAATGTTTGTGGAATTTATGGTTAGCCCTGTCTATCAAATATCTCTTTATTGTTAAGTTATGTTTTCAATTTCCCTTCATTGAGAATTAAGTTTCTCTTTCCAAAACATTAATGTCCATCTCATTCCAAAACAAAGGATCCTGTGGCCAAGTTAGATTTGCCCTTTGATATCCTATATCCCTTGAAGAGTTTGTCATGACCTTATTTTGACTCCATTGCCCAATGAACCAGATATTTCCTCTTTCTGTCTATCTTTCCTAGACCTTTCATATTCTGCTGTATCAACTCAACCCAACCAAACAAACATCTGCACTTAATAACTAGTCTAAAATCCATAATCAAAGAAAACAAGATAAACCTTTGCAAACAAATATTTGAGAGATCCCTCTCTGAGAACAGGAGGACTAGATCCTGGAACTCTAAATATTGGTTCTGATGTTGCCTTGTCTTTTGATTTTCCAAACTGTCAAAACATGGGACACCAACATAATGGCGATCACGGTGGGACCTTACTGAGTAATACAGTGAGTTGAAAACATCTCTTAAAGCTCTTTAGGCCCTTAAATTGATAAAGAACACATTCTGGATTTATCCCACGTCTCAAACCAACATAATGGCGATCACGGTGGGACCCTACTGAGAATTAGAAGTTTCAAAACCTTTCTTAAAACCTTTAGGTCCAGTATAACATAAGTAACTTTCTTCAGGCACTGCCTAACATAATGGAAATCATGATAGGACTTGATTGAATCAGTGACAAACTAAGTAACCCTTAGGATTCTTTTTAATCCTTGTCAAACCTTGAAGGAACCAGTTACCAAGCCATAAGAGAAACTCTATTTGTTTGAACACCTTAGCTAAGTGCAAGATCAGACTTAGAACACTCTCTTAACCTATAAAACCAAAATAAACTTAGAAAAACCCAAAAATATTTCAAGTTTGGCTTCATAATAAACATGGTAGTGGACCATAGAACCTTTTACCTCCTCACGAGCTAAAAAATTCCACTTTGTAGTGAAATACTCATTCCCACATATCACTTACCTTTGATGTGTTTTACCTTATACTCTTAGACAAAGTCTGGAAAGGGCCAGATAGCCTCTGGATCTCATCCTCTTTTAGAGGTGATATATCTGGTGAATGCCCTCCCAGTCAATCTCTGGTTAGAGTTTTTTGTGTTTCGGGATATCCTTGAAAAGGGATGTTTCACAAGCACTGTGGTGGACAGTGTACCTCTTTGAAAACACTCTAAAATTTCCACCTGGTGACTCCACAATCCTTAGCAGACCTTAAGACTCCACTGGAAAGAACCCTTACCATTATAACATTTTCCAAATCCAGTTAGAGGACTGTAGGATCAAAATTTGTGTAAACAGATCGGTTAACCTCTCAAATATTGTCATACTTGGTTGAACTTTTCTTGTTATTTTGGGTCTAAAAACACACCATAGTGGCTTCTAGAAATATCTACACTAGAGCCCATCCTGACCCCAACCCACCTAAAATAGTTGATGACCCAGAAAGTATCCTATGGAAGTCTCCTAAGATTAAATTATCAACTGTTTTCAGATCACCCCCAAGAGCTAAATCAGTTCCTGAAAAACTTTCAGCTCTACAACACTCACAAGCTGACTTGTTTAATCCATTTAGGACTAGGTCATTTAGTGAGTTAGAACAACTAGATTCTGAGTTTTCACTATCATCTCCTGAAACAAGTGAACATCTTGATAGCAGAGAAACAACACCTCCTGATTTACATTTTCTTCACATCCTAGGTGTCTCTCATCCAAGATCAGCTCAGCAGTCTACTCCTGGTTCATCCACTTCTACTAGTCCTACATCCACTGTTCAAACCACCACACCTCAGCCCACTTTCCCTCTTGTCAATCCACCACTTGTTAATCCACCCCCACCACATATAATGGAAGCATGGTATGCTCCCTTAGCCCTTACTGTACCACTAGTCAATCTTCCCCAGGACTATCAGTCCAAAATTCCGTTATATGATGCTAATAATGCTACAACTGCATCACAACATGTGGATAAGATGAATGACTATTTTGACCGAAATGAAATTGATGATGATTCTGTCAAACTTAGATTATTTGCTCAGAGCTTAGGGGGAGAAGTAATAAAATGGTTTAAAGGTTTAGCCCCCCCTGTAGTATTAACGATCTTCAGGCCTTTCATCAAACTTTCCTAAACAAATGGGAAGTAAAGAAGAATCCTCTCCAAGTTCTTGCTGATTACAACAATCTTCATAGGAACCCTAGGGAAAGTGTACAAGCATATTGTACTAGATTTAATAGTGTATATAATGTGCTTTCTCCAGAACTGAAACCTCCGCAAGGCTCAGCCTTAAACAAGTTTCCTGAAGGATTTGACTCTGACATGACTTATTCACTAAGAGAAAGAGATTTTGCAACTCTTGAAGATATGCAAAGGGGTGCTCTTTCTGTGGAAGTCAACTTAATAGAAAAGAGAGCAAGAATTAAAACTGAAAAGAGAGTATCTTTCAGAGAGGAATGCCCTCCCTCTACTTCAAGCTCAAAAATGGAGAGAATGTTGGAAGAAATGATGAAAGAGATGAACATAATTAAGAAAGCACAAGCAAATCAAAACCAGACTACACTTCAAAACAATCAAAACAGAAATAGAAATTAGAATTATAGAAGAGATAACAATCAAGATAAGCAAAAGGAAAGTGACCAACAAATTAGACCTCCCTTTCAACAGAACTATGTAGATCAATATGAGGAAGACAAGGAGTTGGAAAGGTTGAAAGAATCACATGTAAACTTGATTGGATCAGACAGTGGGGATGATGTTTTCCTCACTGAGGAAGAACAAGGTTTCTTCTCTAATGATCAAAATACAAACACCTGTGAAGATTCTGATGACTATAGATTGGGTTTTGAAAATGCAATCATGGAGGTACACAAACAATATATCTTAGGAGAAAGGGAGGTATAGAGAATTAAAAAGATAAGAATACTAGCACTGCTGTCAACAAAAACGCAGAAAACCAGCCCAAGAGGACAGCAGAAAAAACCAACATTACGGCCAAAAAACCAGATTTAAATAAATACAAGGGAATCCAGCCAAATGTTGAACAAAGCACCCCTAGCACTTCAGCTAGTGGTCCTAGTAAAACTATTCCTATCACTAGTTCAAGCAAGGTTCAGCAAATCAAAGCTGCTGAAAAGAATCCAATTGAGAAAACAGATGTAAATATTAACAAGTCAATTATTCCTTTCAGCCTTGAGGGAGAGATTGCTAAGATAAAAATTACCATCCCCATAGCTGAACTAGTGACCCAAGAAGTGTACAAAAACCAAGTTTTGAAAGCCTTAAACTTAGGAAGTGATACTGACACCTTAAACTTGACAGATGACAAACCTGAGCTGTTGTTTGGCCCTGAGGTTGAAGTAAAATATCAAGAAGGACCAGTCCCTCCCTTCTATGTTAGCTTGAACATACACGATTAAATTCTACACAACGCCATGTTAGATTCTGGAGCTTCACACAATCTAATGCCCAAAGTAGTAATGGAAAGTCTAGGCTTAGAAATTACTAAACCATACAAAGATTTGTATTCTTTTGACTCAAGCAGAGTCAAATGTTTGGGTTTAATCAAAGATTTATGTGTTAACCTAGCTCAGATCCCTGCCAAAAATCTAGTGATGGACATAGTTGTAGCTGATATTCCCCCTGAGTATGGCATGCTCTTATCAAGATCATGGGGAGACAAACTTCAGGGCAGCCTTCAAATGGACATGTCTTATGCCACCATCCCCATTTTCAATCAAAACAGAAGATTATACAGGGAATCCCACATGAAGTACATGGTGAGTAACATGGACAAACCAAACAACACTCCAATCTATTCTATTCAATCAAGTTTAGACTCCTTTATCTTGTGTAACGAAGATGAAATTACCCAACAAGGTAAAGAAAACATGGACCCAATCAATTCACAAGAACAATCCAATCTTACCTCGAATCAACTTCAAAATATTGACAATCAACAGCAACAAGAAAGTGAAAATGAGTCAAACATACTTTGGACAGTAAATTTCGATGGATCCTGCAATAAAACTAGTGCAGGGGCAGGTGTCTAGATTCAGAACACAAATCGGAGTTTTTCATACAAATTAGATTTCCCGTGCACTAACAACATCGCTAAGTACGAAGCCCTCCTCCTAGGTTTACATTTGCTCAAACAGTTAAAAGCCCAAAGGATATCTATCTTAGGAGATTCTGAACTTATCATCAAACAAATCAAAGGAGAATACTCAGCCAAGAATCCAAGGCTTAGGGAATATCGAAATGCTGCCATGGACCTACTAAAAACTTTCGAAAAATATGAACTCATTTTCATTCCTAGAGCACTGAATCATCTAGAAAATGAACTTGCCTTCATGGCTAGTAATTGCCAAGTACCTGAAATAAATGAACAACTCAGTATAAAGGTGAAACACAGACCTGCTGTGCCTGATAACGAAGATCACTGGCAGGTGTTTGAATCTGACAAACACATAGATGATTTCTTGAAATCGGAAAATGATTTCAGCATACCAACACCAGAAACTAGCTATGAAGAAAACTGTTTTTATATTGAACAAATCCCAGAGGCTGAAATGACGTATCCTGCTAATATAAATCATTGCGAAAATCCTTTTGAAGCAGAGGTAGTGAACAATGAAGACCAAGAAGACTTGGAAGTCTTACAATGCAAAAATTATAATATCCCAAGAGGTCTCACACCTTTAGAACATCTGTTTGATCTCAACGATGTAGCTAAAGAACCCAGAATGGAGCCTGTGGAAACAAATGTAGAAGAACATAACATAGGCAATCTAGCAGAACCCAAGATGATCAAGCTATCCAACACCCTCCCAACCCACATAAAATTGCAGTACATAGAGCTTTTCAAAGAGTTTAAAGATGTGTTTGCTTGGGAATACAAAGACTTAAAATCATATGATACCAGCATCATCCAGCATAAAATTCCCTTGAAGGAAAATCAAAAGCCTTTCAAGCAAAAACTAAGGAGAATAAATCCTCTTTTACTACCTTTGGTTAAAGCAGAAATTGAGAAAATGTATAATGCTAGGATCATAGTACCCATTAGATTTTCAGAATGGGTATCAAACTTAGTTTCTGTTAGAAAGAAAACCGGGGAAATCAGGCTCTGTATTGACTTCAGAAATTTAAACAGAGCCTCTTTAAAGGACAACTACCCCTTGCCAAAAATGGACCATATACTTCAAAGAGTAGTTGAGTCAAGAAGAATATCCCTTTTAGATGGTTTCTCGGGTTACAATCAGGTGTTAGTGTTCCCAAGTGATCAAATCAAAACTGCTTTTACCACACCTTGGGGCATCTTTATGTATGTCAAAATGCCTTTGGGATTAATGAACGCAGGGGCCACCTTCCAAAGGGCCATGGACATAGTCTTCTCTGAAGATATTGGCTATTTTATAATTATTTACCTTGATGACATAACTGTTTCCTCTAAAACTGATGAAGAACATTTGATTCACCTAAGAAAGGTTTTTGAGAAGTGTAGGAAATTTGGCTTATCATTGAATCCCAAGAAGACCCTCTTTGGTCTCCAAGAAGGGAAACTTCTTGGTCATATAATTTTAGAAGAAGGAATCAAAATAGACCCTACAAGGATAGATGACATATTGCAAATTAGCCATCCTAGAAGCCTCAAAGAATTGCAATCCTTCATTGGAAAGATAAATTTTTTGAGAAGGTTTATTCCCAACCTTGCTGAGCTATTAAAAAACATTACAAACATGCTTAAGAAAAACGTGGGTGTAAAATGGACTTTACCAGCTAAAAAATCATTTGAACTGGTCAAACAAGCCCTTACTCAAACACCAGTCCTGATTAGTCCAGATTTTACCAAAGATTTTTATATCTTTTCTTTTTCATCTGAGCATACAATAGCTGCAGTTCTACTTCAAAAGAATGATTTGGGGCATGAACAACCAATATCCTTCTTTAGTAGGGCCTTAAGAGATGCTCCTCTCAATTATAATATCATGGAGAAACAAGCCTTAGCATTAGTGAAAGCATTAAAGGACTTTAGGGTCTATATTTTACACTCTCACATAATTTATTTTGTCCCACATACTGTTGTCAAGGACATTCTGAGTCAAGACCCTGATGGTAAAAGGGGAAAATGGATTGCAACTATTCTTGAATATGACTTAGAAGTTAGGCCCACAAAACTAGTTAAAGGGCAAGGATTAGCAAAACTTATGGCTGAATCTAACTTCCAAGCACTAGACATGAATATGGTAGATGTGTTGGAAGAAATAGAAGAGTCTGATGCTCCTTTTATTGAAGAAACATTTCTAAACTCTCCTTGGTATGCTGATATTGTTTATGTTCTTTTATATTTAAATACCCCTCCTTCTTTATCTAAAACTAAGGCTAGATTCTTGAAACAAAAATCTTTGAGTTTTTTCATATTAGATGGAGTATTATATTGGAAAAATACTGTTGGAATTTTGCTCAAATGTTTACTTGAAGATGATGCAGGAAAAATCATGCATGAATTGCATGATGGTGAATGTGGAGGACACCTCTACTGGAAGGCCACAGCAAACAAAATTCTTAGATCAGGTTACTATTGGCCTACCCTTTTCCCAGACACTCAGAAGCTGGTCATGTCTTGCCATAAGTGTCAAATCTTTGATGGCAAGAGAAAGCTCCTTCCCTTACCCCTACATCCTATCAGAGTTGAGCCACCTTTTCAACAATGGGGGCTGGACTTCATTGGAGAAATTCATCCATCTTCCTCAGCTCAACATAAGTGGATCCTCACAGCCACTGACTTCTTCACCAAATGGATAGAAGCTATACCTACCAGGAATGCTAATGACTCTGTCATTATCAAGTTTCTTGAAATCCATATCCTATCCAGATTTGGTTGTCCCAGAAAAATCATAACAGACAATGCTGCTGCTTTTAAATCTAAAAAAATGGTTGATTTCTGTCACAAATACCATATAACCTTGGGCCATTCCACTGCTTACTATCCCCAAGGGAATGGATTAGCTGAATCCTCCACCAAGAGTCTCATTAATATCATTAAAAAGTTGTTGGAAGAAAATCAAAAGTCATGGCACAGTAAGCTGGTCCATGCCTTATGGGCTGATAGATTAACTACAAGGAAATCAATAAATATGTCCCCCTATTAGTTAGTTTATGGCATGGATACCATTTTTCCTACCTCATTAGGAATTCCAGTCATGAAGCTCCTTCAAGAAGTACAGGTTAAAGAAAATGATATGCAAAGGAGGATCAACCAAACAATCCATTTGCAGCAGACCAGAGAAGAGGTTTATGAAAGAACACAGTTAGTCCAAGAAAATGTGAAGAAGCAATTTGATAAAAGGACTAAGGCAAACAACTTCCAGGTCAGAAGTGTTGTTCTTAAATGGGATTCAAGGAGAGAAGAAAAGGGGAAACATGGCAAGTTTGAGAACTTGTGGAAAGGGCCATATGTTATTCATGCTGAGATGGGTCATAATACATTTTTCTTGAAATAAATGAATGGAGAAGACCTATATGGAGGACCTGTCAATGGCAGGATGCTCAAGCATTACTTCTGCCAAGAATCTTAAGTTTCAAAGCATTTGTGTTTTACCATTGTAGATATCATAGCCTAACCTTTGCATTCAAAGTTAGAAGAAAATCAAAAATACAAAAACAATAGAAAGAAAGAAAAGAGGGCAGTTTTTTAAAAACAAGAAAGTCAAAGCCCCATGTCAAAAAAGAGAAACAAATCTGAAAGTGTGCAAGCTTAAATGCCACTCCTGATAACCACACTTCTAGTTAGTCAAATAGCCTAATCTTGACTAATTAGTTTTAAATTTTCTGCTGATAGGGTAGTGAATTTGGTTTGCCAAACTGTTTAATCTTGGCTTATCAGTAGATAGATTAGGATAGAAATTAAAGGTTCAAACAAATTCAAAATCTGAACCAAAGTCTCCAAAGAGAGATGACTCAAAACTGTTTTATTTTCTGAGTCATGAAAGAGAAAAATGGGTTCTAATTTTCCCAAAATCTGAATTAGTTATCAAAGAAGAGACAGCTCAAACAAAAGCAAAAACAGAGTTGTGAAGAAAAGAGAAGGCCATGGTAAGAAACTTTTAGATCTTAAAACCTTGCATTTTGATTTTAATTTTCTGCAAATAATAATCTATGTACAGCTTGTTTTTATGCCATAGATCACAGCAAGTTAAAAAGCTCAATCTTGACTTGACTGTTTTTGAATTTATGTTATAGAATTTAGAGAATGGAAGTCTGTTGGACAACTTAATCCCAACAGACAGTAGATTAGGTAGAGAATCATATGGATCCAACTGTTTAATCTGGATCCATGAAGAAATAAGGAGTAGAGTTAGATTAGTTTTTATGCTTTCAAAAGAATAAAATGTTGTAAGAGAGTTTGCTAATCCAAGTGCACTCCGATGAAGAGAAAATGTTAGATCAATAGGATTGGGTAGGTAGAAAGTTTGTTGATAAGAGCTCCATTGTTTTCCAAAGATTGACAATTGGTTTCCAGAGCAAATAAAGACCTTTCAAAGTAGAAGAAATAAGCCCAATGGATGAGGCAACTAATCAGCCTCCCAGAGAATACAAGTCTACAGTTCTTGATGCCTTCAAAAGGACACCATCCCCAAGTGGAGCCACTGTTAGCCATCCATAAAATTCTGTCATATCAGATGGTGGCTAAATAATGTTAGATAGCCTTCAAGAAACAATTTCATGATTAAAATTGCTGATACTTGAAGACTTTTTGATAATGTCCTATCCTTGGTTAATATTCACTACTGTTTCCATTCAGAACTCAGAAATCCTACTGATTTCTAAAAGCCAAAGTACTTCTGCAAAGGACCCTTTTCCCTTTTTCTTCTTTCCACCACTAACCTCATTTTCTATTCTCCATTTCCCATGAAAACCCCACAATTTCATGTTTCTCCCTTTTTCATTTCATTAAAAACCCTTTTATAAGGTTAAAACCCACTATTTTGACCTTACCGAAAGCCTTTATCTCCTTAAAAAACCATTAAAAACCATAGAAAACACACATTTTCTATGTGTTGGACTTAAGCCCCTCAGGCTAAGCCCCTACCTCATTTTTCTCTCCATGTGACCCGACGCCGTGATCGAAGTGTTTCCCCTGCGGGGGCTTTACTCTATCCGTAGGGTCAAACCTTAGTGCCCCCGTAGTTGACTCCTCGGGATGGGTGAAGAATTAATCTAATAGCTGCCATTCACTACGGGGGGTTGCTCCAAAAGTCTCATGTCCGTACACCTTGGCCCCCCGCAGTTCATCTCCGCCGTCCGATCAAAAACCAGATCGGACGGCGCGGAGCGCGACTTGCCCGTGGCCTCCACTCCCCGCGCAGTTTTCCGAAATCCCACCGTTTTCATTCCACACCACTCTTTGACGGATAGTGGTTTTCTCCCATCAGCCAGCGATTCCATACGCTGGCCGACACGTGTCCTCGGCATTGTTTCAAAATCGCCACGCAACTGAAATATTTCGCATATTAAATTTCGTACCAGAGCCGCCCAGCGGAATTCACCTCCGTCGTCCGATCTGACTCCCCTCATCCGACGGTTGTCGATCACCAAAGATGCCCAAATTTTAACCAAAGTTCCCACACGTTAACCGAGCCATCACGCGGCCAAAAATAAATCTCCGTCGTCGATCTCTACAGATCGACGACTCATATTCAATCTCCCTTTTCTGTTGCCCGGTCAACGACTTTTCCTCTGACCTTCCGCTGCTCGATCTTGGCCATCGATCATCGCGCGATCGATGGCTCAGATTCATCCTTCTCCATTGATCGCCCCATTCAATCTTGACCGTCGATCTCTGCAGATCGACGGTCCAGACTTAATCTCCTTTTGACCTATTCCACGATCACCCAGATTTGATCCTAGCCGTTGGATGATGCCATCCGACAGCCCATGCTCCTCCGCACAGTCCCCGATGCAGATTGACCTATACACAGGATTATATAACATTTTTCGTGTTTTTGCAGGTTTAAATGTATTTTCTGTCATTTCCAAATAAGATTCGGCGACTGAGGGTGATGACCCTCCCTTGTTCGATTCCTCCGAGGAAATCATCCACAGGGTTTAAAATCACGTTATATTGGTGTTTTCACAGGCATTGATGCCTTACATACCCTGCGCAGCCCTGCACGACAGAAAAACCATGAAGATCAATGCAGAGAAAGAGTATTAGATGTTGAAGACCAAAAATGAACCAGAACAACATATTAGTGGACAGATTTGTGGGGATTAAGGCTAAGACAGTTATCAAATGCCTAAATCCCCGGATCTAAAACACAGATTAAAGGAAAATCTAAAGTGTTTTATCAGGAAACCCTTCACCGCCACAGATGGAAGCAAATTGATTCTTCCCAGCAACTAAAGCGCCACCTGTGCCTCAAAGTATTCAATCAAGAACTGAATTTATTGATCAGGATCAGATTTTTTCCTCGACATAGCCAAAGAAGTCACTTCTGCCAGGGCCTTCAATGCAAAGAATATCTGCAGAGTTACTTCGGACTACCTATGCCTCAAAGGTCAACAAATACTCCTACCCAGCTTAAATGATATGCGTGAATCACGGTGAACACCTCTTCTGTTTCTTCATTGAGCATCCCAAGGGCCAATGAGCCATTTAAATCCTGTATTAATTGTAATTGAGATCTTTTTCAGATCTCACCTCCTCATCTTTCTATATATACCACAACAGAAGATGAGTGAGATGTTGTTGGTTGTTGGTTGTTGTTTGATCACAAGTTGTAACATTGAAACTCTCTGAAATAAATATACAAGTTTGTTGAAGTTGAAAACAAATTGAAGTCTTGGATGTCTTGATGATGCTGTTGCATGCCCATTCCTGAGAAGGCTCTATCATTGGATTCATGAGCTTGGTTGTTGGTGAAGTATTCTAACTGTTTAATGTTTTCTCCTGTTTTCATTATGTTCCATAATTTCTTACTATAGTAGGCTGAAAGTTTTAGGCTAAGAAATGACTCCTGGAAGCACCTTATACCTGTTCACCCTTCACTGTTTTATGTTTTCTTCTGCTGAAGTATTTTAGAGGCTTTAAACCTTCTCTTTAGTCTTCATGCTTGTTTATTTCCTTAATAGCTCAAATAGTTGGCTTCAGCATGATTTATGGTTCTCCCTGCTTGTCTGCCATCACTTGAAAGCCGTTATTGAAGTCTCCCTTTGAAGTACCATTGTCTTAAGTTAATCAAAGAGGTCGGTTTTGATCTTACCCTTTGCCCCTGCTTGAACAGTTGTTTTGAAGGTCTTTATAGTTGCAAGTATAGATGTTATTTAGGTGTTCCCTCTTCTATAAATGCAGCTATCAGTGAATCTTTTATGTTTTCTAAGTCCTTTAAAGTAAAATCTTTGAGGAAATAGGGAGTTCCCCGAATCTTAGATTTCATTTTAAAAGTTGTCTTGAAGTCATTATTTGCTTAAAGAATGTTTGTGGAATTTATGGTTAGCCCTGTCTATCAAATATCTCTTTATTGTTAAGTTATGTTTTCAAGTTCCTTTCGTTGAGAATTAAGCTTCTCTTTCCAAAACATTAATGTCCATCTCATTCCAAAACAAAGGATCCTATGGCCAAGTTAGATTTTCCCTTTGATATCCCATATCCCTTGAAGAGTTTGTCATGAACTTATTTTGACTCCATTGCCCAATGAACCAGATATTTCCTCTTTCTGTCTATCTTTCCTAGACCTTTCATATTCTGCTGTATCAACTCAACCCAACCAAACAAACATCTGCACTTAATAACTAGTCTAAAATCCATAATCAAAGTAAACAAGATAAACCTTTGCAAACAAATATTTGAGAGATCCCTCTCTGAGAACAGGAGGACTAGATCTGGAACTCTAAAGATTGGTTCTGATGTTGCCTTATATTTTGATTTGCCAAACTGTCAAAACACGGGACACCAACACCTACCACTTTTGCTACTTCTCAAGATCAGTAGAAAGCTATTCAAACCAGCACAGTTGTTACAAGGGGAAAGAGAAGACCATTTTTTATATTTTCAGGGACATTAAATTAAAAAATGAATTTTTGAACACTAGTACATATAATTAGTTCTAGAAGCAGACTTTGAGCTTCCATAGTAGGCTTTTGTTAGCCTTTGAGTCAGAGAAAGGAAAAATGTAGATGGAATTTCTCCAAGCACAAATCACTCGACCAAAGACCTCAGTTGATTATAAAAATACTTCATTTGAGTTTGATGTTAAAGATATGCATCCCATTGATAAAATGGAGATGCATAAGTAGACAGGTGAAATGATTTCATCTACACTTACTAACACTGTTATGAGTTTGTCCAAATTGCAGGTTTCTTTAGCTAATATCCAATCACAGCTAAAAATGGAGAAGGTATCTTCTATGGACAATGATTCCAAGATTAATTATTTTTAAGACATAGTAATCAAGATTAGATATGATCCCTCCAATATCAGAGCTGAAAAAGAGGTGATTAAAAAGAAAAATGTTGACATTGCAACATTAAGAAAGAAGCTAAAGCTGCCAGCTACAGAGGATTGTTTGGCTAAATACATTGAAGAGACAGAGTCACAGAAAGTAGACATGATGAAGGTCATGATGGAGCAGAATGCTCAGCTGAAGCAGATGGAAGTTGAGATGGAAAATATGATAAAGGAAAAAGAGAAGGCTGCCAAGCTATCATTAGTTCCTTTACATGTTATACCTCTTACAAATGTTCCTAAAACCACTCCTTCTACAACCAGTACAGAGGATGGATCTGAGAAGCTCACTAAAGTAGTGTAGAATCTATCAATACAGATAGAGGAGATAAAGTAGCTTCAGAACAAAGTAAAATTGTTACAAGGTCAAAAAACTAGAAGTGACAGCTCACATGCAACTAAAGCCCAAAGAGCACAAAGGTTAATTGAAATATGAAAAAAGTTTGAGAGGGAGTCTAGTATTGGAAATATCTTGGGCCAAGTTAAATAAATAATTTGGACTAATATCATGGATTCCGTCAGTGAAATTTGGCCTTGCATACAAATCAGATTTGAGCAGAAGGAGCTGATAGAAAAAGAAAAGGATGCCATTACAAAAATAAAGGAAGAATTCGAAGATAAGCCAACCATTGCAAACAACATTATTAGGTTCTTAAATTCTAAGAAAAAATATTAATTGGAAGATTTAGGATAGGATGACAGGACTGGGACAATATTGGAAGTAAAGAAGGTTCTCACAAAGAGATACCTTATTGTACAATTGGAGGAAAAAAGTCACAACTTGGAGATAGTTGTAAACAGGTTTTTCAACAGGATTGAACCTTTAACTCAGAAAGGTCTTCCTTACCTTTTAGTAATAAATGACAAATTACTAAACATACAAGATTGTGTAGAGAAGTTACAGGAGATTTCCAAAGATACAATTAAGTTTGCAAACATTAAAGGTACTATGACAGGGAAAGCGTTCTTGGAGGAATTAACACATGAATTTTTCATCTAGTATGATATAAACCATGTTTTTGCTGTAAAACCAACTTTTTCTAAATATACTGAGGTGGATGAAATCTACAGAAAATCATCAAATTAACTATCCCAGATGAAGATTAATGGGATAAGTTAACTGAGTTCGAGGATTAAAAGGTAATAAAGAACAATAATTTGCAGCCAACTTATAGGACAACACTACAACCAGCGTAGCCTACCAATAGGCCTACTGATCAGCAGATTCCTTGAAAATAGTGACAGAGAGCCAAATCACCCTCATGGAGCCTTATTTTTGTAAAAAATTAGATTTTATTATTAGATTTAGACTAATAATGCACTGTCCATTGAGACAACATTTATCGTAAACAATTTTGTAAGTTTTAGTATAAATACTTCATTGTTTGAAGTATTAGAGGTTGATTTCTGAACATATTTTTCCTACTGTGCAAATGTAAATTCCACTTTTTTTGCTAGAGCATCAATAATACAAGGAATATTTTTAGTATTCACATGGTGTAGTTATTGGTGAAGTGTTTCTACTATTTCTATGTTTCCCCACTGTTATTTCCTTTTTATGTTTCTCAAAATTCTCAATTTTAAAATAGAAAGTGTGATGAATAGGCTATGTTAAATAAAACACCTTATTCTAGCTTCTTTTACAATTTTAAATGTTGTCTACTTGAAGTCAAATTGAAAAATACTTAAATTATTTTCATTATCAACCAATATTCAATCTAATGCCATATTCATTATTCATATGAAATCTCAAATAATCGAGTAAATGCAACCTAGATTTCCCTATTTCAACTCTTTTAAAAATTGATGCAAAAATCTAGTTTTCTATTTTGACTACATTGCCCAATGGGTAGATAAAAATTTAATCAACAAAAATCAAGATCAAAATCAAACAATTACCAAACACAATCATAACTAGCCTAATATCAATTCCCAACAAAGTTAAATCTTAAAGAGAGATCCCTCTCTGAAGCTGGCAGGGATAGATCCCAGCTTGCAAAGTGGTTTTGATGTTGTCTTTATGTGATTTACTCTCCCAATCTTAGAAATTATAGAACGATAAAATAGTGGCAACCATACTGGGGAAGGATTGTAAAAATTGTAATTTCTTTTAAATTCATCACCTGGTTAAAACATTGTATGATAAGAATACTTTCATATTGGTTTTATTTTCAAATATTGAAAAGAAAAAGTGTGTGTGTGCATTTAGATCATAACATTGGCTCCTAAAAGAGCCTATGCTAGAGCTCATCCTAATCCAAAGCCTGTATAAATTGTAGATGACCATGAGAAAATACTAAGAGAAAAAGCTTAGTTGAAAGCCAAGGAAGTTCTAGTCCTCCTCAGAGAGAAGATTCACTCCGAAAAGACATTGTAACCCTGCAAGACATTAAGCTTGATTTACCCTTTGAACAAAGCCTATTTTGAACAATATCAGCCAATTGGGTAGACGAAATAGTAGTAGATCAAGATACCTTGAGGAGAAATTCATCCAAAGCCCAATCTGCTCCTGCTGACATAGAATTTCAAATTCTCCAAGATTTTGAAAAATTACAAGGTTTAGTCTCAGGATTAGACCTTTCTGTTCATGAATCTTATGTCCAGCAATCTTGGGAGCTTTCTTCTTTGACTTCTTATGCTAAATCACTCATCTCATCACAATTTATTCATCCTAGATCAGCAAGTCCTACCCTACTCCGATATTTTCCCATAAATTAGTAAGCTCTACTCCTTTTGCATTTTCCCAAACCACTAAATTCCTATCTCACCAAGCAAATAAAACTCTTTTTTCTTCCCAATCCTCAACTATAGTCCAACCTTCATCTCCACCAAATACCAAAGTTTCATCTCAGCCTTTACCTTTCATTCAACCTCTACCTATCACCCAATAACCACATCATATTGTTCATCCTCATATCCCGATAATGGCAGCCATATATGCTCCTCTTGCCCTTCAAGCTCCTTTGGTAAACATGCCACATGATTATCAAACAAGATCCCATAGTTTAATGGTACTGGACCTATCACTGCCCAACAACATGTAGATAGAATGAATGGCAGTTTTGACCTTCATGAGGTAGATGAGGAGAGTGTGAAACTAAGGTTGTTTACACAAAGTCTTACATGAGAGGTGAGAAAATGGTTTAAATCGTTACTTGCTGCTAGTATTCATGATTTTCCTAAATTTCATCAAACATTTCTTACTAGGTGGGAAGTTAAGAAAAAATCTCTTCAGATTTTATCTGAATATGAAAGCATTAGGAGGGGGCCAGCGTGGGGCTAGCAGAGAGTGTAAAAGACTATTGCACTAGATTCAACCATGTGTATAATGCAATCCCTGCTAATATCAAACCACCATAAGGCTTATCATTGATCAAATATCCAGATGGTTTTGAGGTAGACATGGATTACTATCTTAGGGAAAGAAATTCATCCACAGTAGAAGAGATGTAAAGGGATGTAGTAAGTGTAGAGGAAATTTTTTTAGCCTAGAGGGATAGACTTAGGAATGAGAGAAGAGTTACCATAAAAGAGGAACCTTCTACTTCTTCGGCTACTGCTAAAATTGATTCTTTAGTTGGGAAAGTAGAAATAATGATGGAGAGAATTAATTGGAATGAGAGAGTTGCAGCTAGGGAAAATTAACTTGCACATCAAAATCGAAATCAGAATATTAGAATAAATCGTCCTCTTATCAAGCAAAGAGAATAGATGGGTCCTCATCAGTAGATTAGATCTCCTTTTCAGGAGAACAATGCTGATGAATATGGAGAAGTAGTGGAGGAAGTACAATACGATCAAATAAATCTAATGGGTATCAATGATAATGAAAATATGTTTCTTACTCAAGAAGAGCAAGAGTTGTTTCTATTGTCCCAAAATGAACTTGATTATGAGGAATCAGATGACTATAAGCAGGGATTTGAAAATGCTATCATGGAATTCCATAGACAGTATAATCTTAGCAGTAAGAAAACATCAGATACTCTAAAAAAAAGACTAATGAAAACCCTTCCGAGAAAACTTCTGACACCACCTCAAAGAAAACTCTAGAAACTATTGCTAAGAAAACTCTTGATAGATCTAGAAAAAAGACAACTGAGCTTCCTACTAAAAATATTGTTGAGAATTCCTCCAAAACTACTCAAACAGACATTCCTACCACCAACCACCAAAAAGAACATGTATCAAAATAGATTGTTGATAAATATAACTTTTTGAACATAAATAAATTTAAAACATCATTCAATATTGAAAATGAACAAGAAAAGTTGAAAATTCCTATCCCTTGGACTGAGCTAATGAATAAAAATATGTGCAGAACTCAAGTTATGAAAGCTTTGAACATAGGAGAGAATAATGATAATGTTGCTTTGAATGATGATGAGCCTGAACTATTATTTGGTCCAGAGGTAGACGGTAAACCACAAGAAGGAGGATTCCCTCCATTTTATGTTAGTCTTAATGTGCATAATAAAATTCTTCTAAATGAAATGTTAGATTCGGGTGCCTCACATAATCTGATGCCAAAATCTGTTATGGAGAAACTTGGTCTTGACATTACTAGGCCTTACAAAGTATTGTACTCATTTGATTCAAGCAAAGTAAGATGTTTAGGTCTCATTAAGGATCTATGTGTCACTTTGGCCCAAATCCCAGCTAAGAGTCTTGTAATGGACATAGTAGTGGTCGATATTCCCCCAAAGTATGGCATGCTATTGTCACGCTCTTAGGGAGAAAAACTACAAGTTACCCTACAAATGGATATGATTTATGCAACCATCCCAGTGTTTGGTCAAAACATAAGATTGTATAGGGAAACCTTAACGAAATATATGGTGAGTAGTCACGAGAAGCCACATACTTACCCCCTTACCTCTATTCACTCTGATTTAGACTCCTTCATTCTGTATAATGATTGGGATATTGACGCTTAGGTCACCATTGCTGAAAATAACATCTGTGAAACACATGAAAATCCAACTCAGACTGCACAACAAAACACTGAAACCGAACCGTTCTGAAACATGAGATATTATGGTTCTTGTAGTAGAGCAAGGTCAAGAGCAGGTGTGTCGGTTTCAAATGTAGGAAATAATCACTAAAAATTTCATTCATACAAACTAAATTTTCAATGTACAACCAACATAACTGAATATGAAGTAGTTCTTTTAGGCTTGCAATTATTGAAGAAATTAAATGCTAAAATAATTTATGTTTATGGAGATTCTAAATTGATAATTAAATAGATTAAAGGAGAATATGCTGCAAAAAATCCTAGATTGAGAGAATATAGAAATGTTGTTCTTGATTTCTTACACACTTTTTAAGAATATGGTCACGATTTTATACCTAGAAATCCAAATTTCCTTGGTAATGGTCTGGGTTTTTTCAGCCAGCACATGCAAAATGCCTCATCCCAGCAGACAATATACAGTGGAGGTTAAAAATCATCTAGCTGTACCAGACAACATGATGTATTGCCAGGTTTTTGGAAATGATAAGAAAATAGAAAACTTTCTGCAGTCCAAAGATAAGTATGAGGAAAATAACATTGATTTATATGGTCAAATTGATAATAAGATAGTTGTGTATAATAATGTAGGAAAATAGTTTTATGAATTAGATGTAAATATTCCTATAGATAAAGTTAAACATAAATTAGAATTGCATGAAATTGATCTAGGAAAAGAAGAATTTGAAGTACTTCATCTTAAAGCTAATTTTTTCGCAAGAGGTTTATTTCCATTAGAATAACTGTTTTATTTTAATGATGTAGCAAAAAAGCATCACTACCTATTGTCAGAAAACAAGAATACATTGCTTTATTCAAGGATTTTATTGATGTATTTGCTTGGAGCTATGAGGATCTTAAAGCATATGATACTAGTATCATACAGCACAAAATCCCAGTCAAGGAAGACCAAATTCCATTAAAAAAAAAGCTTCGTAGAATAAATCCCATTCTGATTCCCTTGATTTAGAAAGAGGTCAAAAATATGTACGATGCTAAAATTATTATTCCTCTCAGATACTATAAATGTGTATCAAATATAGTACCTAATAGAAAGAAAACTATGGAAATCTAGTTGTGTATTGATTTTAGAAATATTAACAATGTTTCTTTGAAAGAAAACTACCCTTTGCCCAAAATGGATCATATATTATAGAAGGTAGTAGGGTCAAGTAGGATATTCTTGTTAGATTCTTTCTTAGGTTATAACCAAGTCCTAGTACATCCTGATGATCAGGATAAAACAATTTTCACTACTCCATGGGGAAACTTCATGTATGTGAAGATGCCCTATGGTTTAATGAGTGTTGGGGGATACGTTTCAAAGAGAAATGGACAGTTCCTTTACTGATGAGATTGGAAATTTTATTGTGATTTATCTTAATGATATCACCGTACATTCAAAGTGTGATGAAGAAAATTTGAGACATCTAAGAAGAGTGTTTGAAAAGTGTAGAAGGTATGGTATCTCATTAAATCCCAAGAAAACATTGTTTTGCCTGGAAGAAGGTAAGCCTCTTGGTCATATTATTTCAAAGTATGGAATTAAAACTGATCCCAATGGGATGGAAGCAATATTAAAAATCAGTCACTCCATAAATATCAAAGAACTTCAGCCTTTTATTGGCCAAATTAATTTCCTTAGGAGATTCATTCCTAATCTTACGGATCTTCTTAGAAATATAACAAACATGCTTAAAAAGGATTCAGAAATAAAATAGTGTTTTGGGGCTAGATGGTCCTTTGATTTAGTTAAACATGCATTAAAAACAACACCGGTATTGATTAGTCCAAATTTTACCAAAGATTTTATTATCTTTTCTTTTGCTTCTAAACACACTATTGCAGATGTTTTATTGCAGAAAAATGAAGAGGGATTTGAACAACCTATTGAATTTTTGAGTAAGGAATTAAGAGATGCATCTTTGAAATATAATATCATGGAAAAACAAGCCTTTGCATTAGTTAAAGCAATAAAATATTTTACAGTATATATTTTTCATTCACATATTATTGCATATGTACCTAATTCAGTTGTAAAGGACATTTTGACACATAATGGACCAAATGGAAAATGAGGGAAATGGATTGCTGTCATCCTTGAGTATGAATTAGAAATCAAACCAAATAAGTTGATCAAAGGACAAGGACTAGACAAATTGATGACATTAGACATAAACCTGTTGCAGCATTGGATGATCGAGAGGAACAGGTGACTCCGTAGTTTAATGAAGAATTTTTGAGCTCACCCTGGTATGCAGAATTGTTGTATGTTTTATTCAATTTAAATGCTCCTTCTAGTTTGACAAAAAGGAAGGCAAGATTTTTAAAATTAAAAGAGATTTAGTTTTGTATCATTAAAGATGTGTTATATTGGAAAGATGCTGGTGGAATTTTACTTAAGTTCTTGTTGAAAGATGATGCAGATAAAATTGTGTAGAAGTTCCATTAAAGTGATTGTGGTGGCCACCTATATTGGAAAACCACTGCTAATAAAATCCTTAGGGCTGGTTTTTACTAGCCTACCTTATTCCCTGAGATTCTTAAGAAGGTAACTTCATGCCATAAATGCCAGATTTTTGAAGGAAAAAGAAAACTTTTACCCCTTCCATTAAAGCCTATTTCAGTTGAGAGACCTTTTTAGCAGTAGGGATTGGATTTCATTGATGAAATTTATCCTCCTTCCTCTGGAAAACATAAGTGGATTCTCATAGCCACAAATTACTTTACCAAATGGATAGAGGCCACCCCTTCCAGATTTTCTACTGATCCTTTCATTATTAGATTTCTTGAAACTAATATAATTTCTGGATTTGGTTCTCCTAGAAAACGTATTACTGATAATGCAATAGCTTTCAAATCTAAGAAAATGATTGAATTTTGTAACATATACCACATTACTTTGGGACATTCAACATCATTTTACCCTCATGGTAATGGATTGGCTGAATCCTTAAATACAAGCCTGATAAATATCATTTAAAAATTGTTGGAAGATAATAAGAAATCTTGGCAAAACAAGTGTGTCAATGCACTTTGGGAAGAAAGAATTACTACAAAGAAATCAATTGGTATGTCACCATACTAGTTGGTGTATGGAATAGATGCTATGTTTCCATCATGTTTAAGAGTACTAGTCATGAAGCTAATACATGAATTACAATTTGGTCCAAATGATGTATAGAGAATAATCAATCAAACAATTCAGTTGCAGTAGTCAAGGGTGGAGGTCTATAAAAAAACTCAAGTAATTCAATAAAATGTCAAAAATAATGTTGATAGGAGGCCTAAAGCAGATGATTTCAACATTGGAGACAAATTTCTAAGGTGGGATTCCAGGAGAGAAGAAAAAGGTAAACATGGTAAATTTGATAACCTTTGGAAAGGTCCATACATAATTCATGATTTCCTAGGAAATAATCCATTCTTCCTCAAAGACCTATATGGAGCAGAATTACTTGGTGGCCTTGTCAATTGCAGGATGCTGAAGCACTACTTTTCTTAGCATAATGAATTTTTTTACATCATTATATATATCATAGTCTATATTGATTTGGTTGGATAAGTAGCTGATTAGAGTTGAAGCCCACAGAGAAGGCCTTAAGCCCTGATTGAAAAGATATCATAAGTATCTTAAAAGAAAAATAAATCAGATGTAGACATTACAGAATTTGGATACTCAAGGCTATTGATCATATGTTCTTGAAACTTCACATGAAGAAGTGCTATCCCTAGCTGGAGCCACTGTTAGGGTCCTATATTTTATAGGATCTCAAGGTGATTGAATATGTCATAATTTTTAAGTTTACATTGTAAATTATTTTCAGTTTGCAAATGATTTCCAATATATATATATATACAAAGAAAATCAAAAGAGGGTATGAAAAAAAGAAAATGAATATGAAGAAAAAGTAAAAAAGAATAAAATTGAAAAAGAATAAAAGTGAATAAAGCCCCAGAAAAGAAGAAGAAGAAGAAGAAGAATAAGAGAGAAATAATACTGAAAGTGCTACAAATTTGAATGCCACTACTGTTAACTTAGTTCCCTTCATGTTAAAAATTAAATAATATTGTGTACATCTTGTCTAAAAATGCCACAATGACTAGATTTTGTTCCAATCATACAGCTTAATCATGATGGAACAATTCTAAATTTCATGTCAAATAGGTTAGTGAATAAATATTTTTCAAATAGTTTAATCTTGAAAAATCAGTAGCTAGGTAGAAAATGAGATTTATTCAACAGTTTAATCTAAATCAATATGAGGAATAAGTGATAGAGTAGGTTAGAATGTTTAAAAAAATGTTATGTGGGTTTTCTAGCTTAAATGCACACTAAACAGATGAGATAAAAATGTTATGTTAGAGAAATAAATTGAAAAGCAAAGGGTAGGTCGAAATTAAATAATGGGTTTGAAAAGTATGAAAAATATTTATCTAACTAACCCCCCCTCCATCTGTCACATCATCCTCTCCCCACACTTTTCATCCAATGACCAATACTCTTTTTCGGCCCCCCCTATCCATCCGAACCTTACCATCGAGGGCGGCGGGGGGGTGGTGGGTGTACGAAATAGGTGGGTTGAAATTTTAGGCCCACGATAACGTATCTCTTTCACATGATTCCGCACCCCCCCCCCCTCGACCAAAACTGCTTACCACTTCACTGCCGCTCCAAAAATAAGTTTCCTCGATGTATCAAAACCGGCAATATGTCCGTTGAGAATTAGTCCCGTCATGCCACCTGGACCCAACCGTTTCAAAGTAAAACACCTTCCTGCAATAATAGTAATTTCTAATTAAATCTGTATCTAATAGTTAAGCCAATGGACCCGCGCCACCGTTAACTGGAAAAGACCCATTCATGTATAAATTCATGGTTAATCGATCTTTGATCATTTACCTTACTATTTTTAGTGATATGTATAGGTTTTCTGCAAGTTAATATAGCACCAGAAAAACAAATTCAACTGTTGTCGAGCTGCTCTCTATAATTATCCCCAACATTTCCTCATTATAGAGTTTTTTCTCAGCCATAACCTACATTTTTTTTAAACGGAAACACTCATTCGCTACCAAACCAGAGTTTACCATGGCCCCCAAGAAGAAAACCTAGTTGGAAACTATAGATCCATCCCTCAACTGACCTTGATCAAATTTCTCTGGCCGAAAGGGTTTACAAGATTCATGAAATCTTATGTGAGCTAGAATTATTTGAAATGTACATCTAGCTTGAAGACAAATTCCTTGATAATATTGATGACATTGGACTGTGGGATTCCAATTTACCCCATTATATCTCTCCCCACAGCCACAGTGCCCCTGAATTCATCGGGAAATGTCAAGTTTTTTATGAACCCAATTAGAAAGCCATTATTGCACCGACTAGAGAGATTCTAGTAACCATAAATGCACAAACTATAGATCAAATTATGTAGGCCCCTATTACATAAATGACACTCCTTTTTCTCAAGAATCACTCATTGAAATATATCAGAAGATAGACTTTGCAAAAAGGGCCAAAACCCTCCCTATCCATCTTCCATGTTCCCTAAGAGAACTAAGTAGACAAGTAATGCCATCTCCTATCTTCTTGGTTATTACTGAGATTAGTGTGTAGATGAGGCTATTATAGGTTTCTTGTCCATTTTTTATACAGATTCCAAGCCTTCTTTCCTATTCAACTTCACCCAATTCCTTGCAAATTCCATTCGTGAACAATTTCTTAAATTCCACATTGAGGAGGTGTTTAAATATACCTCTTTTTTAGTATATTTGTTTCTATATTTTCAGGGAGACAAGTTCAAATTTTCATTAAAGAAAATGGATGAAGAAGAACACCAACAATCTGTCATCTTCTGGACTGCACTAGTGATGAAGGAGAAAAAAGTATAATCATACGAACAATTCATAGAACTATTTTTACATCCAACACTCAATCTTGTCAACACCAATTCATAAACAAGGATCAATGAACAAATCATGAAAGTATTATAGTTGTCAGGTCAAACTAAGATAGGAGATTGGTGCCTCTACCAAAATTACACATAGCTATGGATTTTTGGATGTGAGCTTGCTCCATATAAGCTCCCAAAATTCCTCCCAATGAGGATTTTTCCCTTGAATACAACACAAAAATGCTCAATGCTGATGAATTACTTTTTTTTGTTTTCCAAGAAGAAATCTCAGTTCAAAATTAAGTCACAAATAGGACATTTTATTTGTAACAGCACATCAGCAGGGGAGGAAGCAGACATATTACTAAAAGAGATGCAATTCAGCCTCATTTTCACATGGACATATGATCCATTAGGTATCATATCCAAACTAAGGGTAGATAAGAAGTCTGCAGCCTATATTCGCACCCATAGACCAGAGAATAAAAGATACATGAATCAACTGGAATGCACTAAGAATACTCTCCAAGAGGCTGAGGATCAACTGGTGTCAACTTCAATATCAGAAAATCCTGTCCCACAGGAGAAATTAGGAAAAAGGATCAAAGAACAGGAGTCTCCTTCAATGATAAACACTTCCAGTAAAGAATTCACAATCTGTAAAATCCCAAAATAGGGAAAATCTACACTATTGGGAATATCTTAAGATATTCCAAAAGTGGAGCTACATCAATCCATGAACATAATAATGAAATAGCAATGATACATCAACACGTAGGATGTAAGAAGATCTAAATAGCCATCATATTAGATCATAGTAGCAAATGTATACAATCTCTTGAGGAAACAGTCACTCAAGCTAGGCAATACAACCCTCAAGAAACATGTACATGGAAAAATGAAGAACACTGCTACACAGAAAATGCCCAAGGCTATGATAGCATAGTTTTATTAGAGGAACTGCTACTGGGAAGTGTCAATACACAGATATACAAATGTAGGGCCCAAAAAATGTTGGGAGCGAAGATCTAGATTCCCAAACTAAATTTCAAGACAATCTGGAAAGGATTTCCTAAAATGTACAAAATGGCAAAAATGTCGGAGTTGCAGTCTCAAGGCTAAGTAGCAGCTGCAACTCAAGAACTGGATGGAGATGGCTATAGATGATGCACAAGCTTAACAACCCTCCTCCAATGGATATTCCAAGTGAAATTCTGATCCTATCACTGAAGATCTCACCCTCCAAACAAACAATGCAACCCTCACTGCAGATGCTCACTGAAAATAACGCAGTCAAGGAGAGGGACTGCACTGAAGATGATGGAAAATGGTTGGCCTAGTGCCAAATATGGTGAAATCAGCCTAGATACTTCCTCACTGATCTTCCAAAGGGAATAAATCTTCCTCCTCTGAAAAATGAGCTCTGGAAGTGGTGTTGAGTAACCTCCACTACAACACCCTACAACATAACTCAGCTCTAAATAGAAACTGCGTTGTAGCTGAAGGAGGATGCTTGGGATGAAGCTTGAATGTGGAGAAATGAAGAGTAAGACTCCCTCAACAGGCCTCTCTTTAGTGGAGAAGGAATTCCTAAATAGGAATGCCTTTGTGCTAAGAAGCACAGCAACTCTGCTAAATAGCAAGAGAATGCACAAAGTCTAAACAGACCATAAAATAAATAATCCATAACATGAATAAAAATGGTTGCCTTGCCCTCGTTTTAAACAATTGAAAGCCCTCTCACCATGGGTCCCACTCATTAGGGTTTCCTCCACCAAGGAATCTTCCTCCCATTCACATTGCACTGTCTCTCAAAGTGATCTCCACCTCCTATCCCAGCACTGTTGACGTCGTCAAACTTGACCTTGATCCATGAAAAGGTCCTCTTTCACACATGGGGGTGTGAAATCCAGCTCCTATAATGATCCCTTTTCACACTATGATGGATTTTATTCTCATTTCTGAAATTTATGGGCCTCCGTACCCATTTATTAAGCTGCTAGGTGATAAAAACAAAAAGCAATATTCCAATTAGCTACATGCTAATTTTGGAATATTACAGTCCTCCCCTCCCAAATGTTGTTTGTCCTTAAGCAACTGCAAGGATAGAACTTAGAAGTGTCCCCTCCTCCTGCTATAGCATCCACATATGATATGCTCCACCAAGGAATGAGATGTTGTCCCATCAATGAATCTCCATACTGCCCCTCCCAAGCATGAAAGTTAGCTAAATAGCTATCATCATGAGTAAGTAGAGTACTCAAGAAGGCAATAAGGTGTTTTCCAGAGGTTCCCTTGAGGCATGGACTCTGAAAAGTGTTTGGAATTATCATCCCCATGTGGATCCTCCATCCCCAAGTAATCATCCATACAAAATGAGTTACCTCCCAACATGGTAACTCTTGAAAATCCTCTTCCACCTTTGGCTCTTGCAATGTAGGTGGGCTGAAAATTTGATGCTCGTAGAAAAAATATTCTACCCCATGTTGTCCTCCTCTCCACTTAGGATAAGTGTAGAGTATATGTTGATCTTGAGCTGCAATAATATTGCCCTCAAGTGGCAAGAAGAAGACTAGATCCTCAAGGACCTTCTCTCCCACGCTATGAATCATTCTAGCCCAAATCATCTCATATGTGATGAGTTGTAAATCACCCTCATATGGAATCCAATCAATTATATGTCTCACCTCAAAAGGAAACAAGTGTTTTTCTGTAGTGGCCACATACTCTCTCATGCTCCCATTATAACATGCAATGTAAACAATGTGGGAAATCTCTCCCCCAAGGAACACATCCAACCAATGTGCCACTCCCCCAATCATGCTCCCAATAAAAGTAAGAACAACAAAAACATAAGGAATCATAATTAGAACCATACTTGTTGCGATATGGAGCAAGGGAGAAGGAAAATGGTCCCTCAAATGTAACCAATGCAGTTTGACCCTCAACTGCAAAAGAGAGTGACAAAATGTGTGGTTTCTCAACCACTTGCTTGCTGTCCCACTCTCCTCATATGTTTGGAGAAAGTGAATGGTGTATGGTACAAAGTGAGCATGTTCTCCATAATACATCTCCTCCCCAAGTCCTCCTAGGGAGTGGTCATCAATAATGATCATGGACTCAAGTAAACCATGAGGTATAGAAGAAATAATGCTCCTCCTTGGAGCAACATCTTCCACATATATGGTTAAGGGATGCACATATACATTATACAAGTCATCATGCAAACAAACAATACCCTTACCATATGTATTGCTCATACAAATGGAGTGGCTCATAGATGAGTCTCCTCTCATCCTCAAAGAGAAAAGAGGTGGTTGTGCTAACTCTTCGAAAGATTTATGTATCTCCTCCATATCCACACAATCCATACATCTCCTCATATGCTGATACAACTCCTCCTCAAAGCCTTCCTAAAAATACCCCTCCATGATGGTGTGGTATGCTCTCATAGAATAAGTGTGGCATGCTCTCATAGAATAAGTGTGGCTGAGAAGGAAATCTCTGTGAGCTACTCATAGCAACTTCTCATTGAGCTTGTAAGCTCTAGATAATAAGATCCTACTATGATAGTAGATGACCCCATCTCTAACTGAATATCCTCCCTCATGCAACTGGTCATCCAATATCATACAAGTAAAAATATCCTTGGAATACTCCACCAACAGCTGGGAGTTCCAATATGGATCTAACCTCCATAGTGACAGCGCTGATGATCTCTCATGAAGAACATCTGTCATATGGTCATCCTCCTCTTTCACATCTCCCATGCTAAAGATGCAAGTTGGAAGGTTGCTATCCTTCCCCTGCTGCTTCTGCCATAGCACATAATCTGAAATGAGAGTGGGTAAAGTTGATGTTGAGAGAATGCCTCTCTCTTCTTTGAGTCTACCCAAGACTCTCAGCGCTATACAATGACCTCCCAAGGTCTCCACTCCTTTGAAATCAATGAGTGGTTCCTCCA
Organism: Pinus albicaulis; assembly: GCA_034641835.2. Taxonomy (NCBI): domain Eukaryota; kingdom Viridiplantae; phylum Streptophyta; class Pinopsida; order Pinales; family Pinaceae; genus Pinus; species Pinus albicaulis. The sequence goes on from CM076577.1 coordinate 1,201,532,290, forward strand.
AATGTGAAGCATCTCTCATCATCTGCTGATCTGGTGGTCTCCTTGGTGAAATATCTCCATGCAATGAGACATCATCATCAAGAGTAGACTGCATATGTGAATGGACAGATTTGTTCCTGCTCTCACTGTGCAATCTAGTCTCCCCCTTAGGTGCATCAACCTCATGAAATAGAAAGGGGTGTGTGCTCCTCATCACATGATGCTGGTCATCCTCCCTATCTTCTCCTTTTAACTCCATAGTTTCGCACCCTATCATCAATGGCACATGTGAATCATGAGTTGCGCCTTGATCTCTACAAGTGAGATCCTAGGGAATTCTTTGTAATGATACAAGAACCCCTCTATTTGGAGCATTTGATCCATCTACCTCTACATGAGGTGCTAGATCTACTCTAGATCTGTCAGCGTTGTTGCCCTCCTCCTCATCAACATGTATGGGCAACCTCCCAAGAATTGGATCCTCTTTTGAAAAAGAGATCTCCATGCCCTCTTGTTTAGGAATATGAGATATAGGTCTTGCCTCTAGCAAGGTATGATTCAATATTTTAGCCTCCTCCATGGTTTTTTGAAGTGGATCTGAGTTTATAATTTCTTCCATTACATGTAAGGGTTTGGTTTGTTTAGATTTGATTAGCTTTACCATATGTGTTGCAGAAATTTTTCCATCAAACCTTTCTACCAATGTCTTAATAAACCTTGCATAAGAAGAAGTGTTTGAATTTTTCAAAGAAAAAGGACTCAAATATCCACCATGCATGGGCCTTACCTCCAAGATGCAGTGCTGCAACTCTGATGACTTCATCTTCATAAATTTGATGCTACTGCAAAAAGGTGTCTAGCTCCCCCACCCAAGCTCTAACTGAACATGTAGGTGAAACATTAAAAGTAGATAGAAGGAATCTACCCCTATCATGCTGATTTATCCTCTTTACCTTGATCTTGCAAAACTCTGGAAAAGTAATATGATCTCTAAACTTATGAGTTTGAGATTCATACTCTTGCATAAAATCACTAAGAGTTTCCCTCCTAGTCATTCCTTCTTCCTCCATCTCTCTCACGGAAAATATGGGCATGTGACTGTGCTGTGCATCATGATGTGTGGATGCATGCTCACACTCATCATATGAAATCTAGAGTTTGATTCAGATTCAAACCCTCTTGGAGATTCTATGCACATCTCCCTTCCTATCTTCTTGAGATCTCCTTGAATGCTCTGTACGGATTTAGGAAGAAGCTTTGAGAGTCTGTCCTCCTTATTTCATCCAAAGAATGGATTCTTCATCTTCTCTTCCCTTGATATCATATTGGCTGAGTTCCACAGGATGAGCTAGGACTATGCTCCAATACCACTGTAATATCCCAAAATAGAAAAAATCTACACTGTTGGGAATATCTTAAGATATTCCAAAAGTGGAGCTACAACAATCCATGAACATAATAATGAAATAGCAGTGATACATCAACACATAGGATGTAATAATATCTAAATATCCATCATATTAGATCATAGTAGCAAATGTATACAATATCTTGAGGAAATAGACACTCAAGCTAGGCAATACAAGCCTCAAGAAACACGTACATGGAAAAATGAAGAACACCACTACACAGAAAATGCCCAAGGCTCTGACAACACGGTTTTATTAGAGGAACTGCTACTAGAAAGTGTCAATACAAAAATATACAAATTTAGGGCCCAAACAATGTTGGGAGTGAAGATCTAGACTCCTAAATTGAATTTCAAGGCAATCTCGAAAGGATTTCCTGAAATGTACAAAATGGAAAAAATGTCGGAGTTGCAGTATCAAGACTGAGTAGTAGCTGCAACTCAAGAACTAGATGGAGATGGTTATAGATGATGCACAAGCTGAACAAACATCCTCCAATGGATCTTCCAAGTGAAAGGCTGATCCTATCACTGAAGATCTCACCCTCCAAACAAACACTGCAACCCTCACTACAGATGCTCACTGAAAATAATGCAATCAAGGAGAGGGATTGCACTGTAGATGATAGAAAATGGTTGGACTGGTGCCAAAGATGGTGAAATCAGCCTAGATACTTCCTCACCAATCTTCGAAAGGGAAGAAAGCTTCCTCCTCTGAAAAATGAGCTCCGAAAGTGATGTTGAGTAACCTCCACTACAAAACCCTGCAACACAACCCAACCCTAAACAGAAACTGTGTTGTAGCTGAAGGACGATTCTTGGCCTGAAGCCTGAATGTGGAGAAATGAAGAGCAATAATCCCTCAAGAGGCCTCTCTTGAGTGGATAAGGAATTCCTAAACAAGAATGCCTTTGTGCTAAGCAGCACAGCAACTCTGCTAAACAACAAGAGAATGCACAAAGTCTAAACATACCATAAAATCAATAATCCATAACATGAATAACACTGGCTGCCATGCCCTCCTTTTAAACAAGTGAAAGCCCTCTCACCATGGGTCCCACTCATTAGAGTTTCCTCCACCAAGTAATATTCCTCCCATTCACACTGCGCTGTCTCTCAAAGTGATCTCCACCTCCTATCCCAACGTTGTTTACTTGGTCAAAATTGACGTTGTCTCCATGAAAATGTCCTCTTTCACACATGAGGGTGTGAAATACAACTCCTATAATGATCCCTTTTCACGCTATGAGGAATTTTATTCTCATTTCTGAAATGTATGGGCCTAGATGATAAAAAAAAAAGAAATATTCCAATTAGTTGCATGCTAATTTTGGAATATTAGACAATCAAGTATAGGAAAAGGACTAAAATCAACCCCAAGGTTAACCCAGATAAAGACTCAGAGCAAGAAGTAATTATCATAAACAAAGAGATACTTTCTTCCTCACAAGTAGGGGGTTAAACCACACTCTCTCTTACCACTTCTTCTTCTTCTCAAGATCAACAGAAAGCTATTCAAACTAGAAAATTTCTTATAGGGGATAAAGAGAAGACTATTTTTGATATTTTCAAGGAGATTAAATTAGAAAATGAAGCTTTGATGACCAGTACTACATATAATCAGTTCTGGAAGCAGACTTCCAGCTCCAAGAGTAGGCTGCTGTCAGCCTTTGATTTAGAGAAAGGAAAAATGCAGATGGCCTTTCTCCAAGCAAAAATTCCTTAGCCCAAGTCCTTAGCAAATTATAAAAAGATTTCATTTGAGTTGGATATTAAAGATATACATCCCATTGATCAAATGGAGATGCATAAGCAGATAGGTGAAATGATTTCATCTACACTTACTAAGACTATTATGACTTTGTCCAAATTGCAGGTTTATTTAGCTAATATCCAATCACAACTAAAAATGGATAAGGTCTCTTCTATGGCTAAGGATTCCAGGATTAATTCTTTAGAAGACTTAGTAATTAGGATTGGATATGATCCCTCTAATATCAGAGTTGTAGAAGAGGTGATCAAAAATAAAAATGTTGACATTGCAGCATTAAGAAAGAAACAAAATTTGCCAGCTACAAAGGACACTTTGGCTAAAGACATTGAAGAGACAGATTCACAGAAATCAGACATGATGAAGCTCATCATGGATCAGCATTCTCAGCTAAAGAATATGGAAGCTGAGATGGAAAATATGATAAAGGAAAAATATCAAGCTTCCAAGCTATCATTAGTTCCTTTATAAGTTGTATTTCTTATAGTTGTTCCTACAACCACTCCTTCTACAGTCGGTACACCGGATCGAGCTAAGAAACTAACTAAAGCAGTGTTGAATCTATCAATACAGACATAGGAGATAAAGAAGCTTCGGGAACAAGTAAAATTGTTACAGGATCATAAAACTAGAAGTGATAGCTCACATGTTGCTGAAGCCGAAAGAGCACGAAGGCTAATTGAAAGAATAAAAAAGTCTGAGAGGGAGTTTAATATTGGAAATATCCTGGGCCAAGTTAAATAAATAATTTGGACTGGTATCATGGTGTCCATCAGTGAAATTTGGCCTTGCATACAGATCATATTTGAGCAGAAGGAGCTAATAGAAAAAGAAAAGGATGCCATTACAAAAATCAAGGAAGATCTTGGAGATAAGCCAACCACTACAAACAACATTATTAAGTTCTTAAATTCTAAGAACAAATATGAACTGGAAGATTTGGGAGTGGATGATGGGACTGAGACAATATTTGAAGTAAAGATGGTTCTTACAAAGAGAAACCTTATTGTACAAATGGAGGAAAAATGTCACGACTTGTAGATAGTTGTAAACTGGTTTTTCAGCAGGATTGAACCTTTAACTCAGAAAGGTCTTCCTTCCCTTTTAGTAATAAATAACAAATTAGTACTCATACAGGACTATGCAAAGAAGTTGCCAAAGATTCCCAGAGATACAACTAAGTTTGCAAACATTAAAGGCATTATGACACGTAAATTGTTCTTGGAGGCATTAACACATGAACTTTTCATCCAGTATGAGATAAACCACGTTTTTGTGGTAAAACCAGCTTTTGATAGATATACTGAGCTAGATGAAATCTAGAGAAAAGTCATCAAATTAACTATCCTACATGAATAGAAATGGGATAATTTAATTGAGCTCCGGGAGTAAAAGATAATAAAGAGAATTAATTTGTAGCCAGCTCATAGGACATCGCTACAGCCAGCGTAGCCTACTAATAGGCCTACTCATCAATAAATTCCATGAAAATAGTGCTATAGATCCAGATCACCCTCATCGAGCATATTCTTTTAAACAGATTAGAGTTTGTCAAACCAGGAGGTAACTCCTCAAAACTGCAATGTGTATTAGCTGAAGAATGTACATGCTCTTATAGATGGGAGGTGAGGCTATTGGGATTCAGCTCCCAATGACTCTTGGCCTTCCTTATTTCCTAATAACAAATAATATACAAAAATAAATGTGCACACCCATCCATAGGATTAGGTGTCAACATTCCCCCCTTTAATCCGAAGGGATGTTGGTGAGTCCAAGCATCGATCTGAACTTTTCAAACTTTTCTCTTCCAAGTGCTTTGGTGAAGATGTCAGCAGTTTGCTCATTTGTGGAACAATGATGTAGATGGATGGTTTTGGCCTGAACATGATGTCGAATGAGATGTTACTTTGTATTGATGTGCTTTGTTCGATCATGGAACTTTGGGTTCTTGGCCAACTTTATTGCAGAAGTGTTGTCGATCATGAGTGGAGTGGAATACATCTGTTTCATCTGCAAATCTTCCAGGATTTTCCGGAGCCACACAATTTCTTTTGTTGCTTCAGCTGCTGCCACATATTCTGCCTCGGTCATGGAATCTGCTGGAACTGACTGTTTGCGTGATCTCCATGAGACAGCTCCTGATCCAAGACTCATGGTGTAACCTATAGTAGACACCCCTGTTTCTTTGTCGCCATCAAAGTCTGAATCAGAGTATCCGGTCAAGTTGAAGTCGCCTACCTGTGTATATTTGAGTCCAAAGTCTTGAGTCCCCTTCAAGTACCTTAGTACTCTTTTTGCAGCAGACCAATGTCCTTCACAAGGTTTCTGCATGAACCTTGATAGGATTCCAACAGCAAATGAGATGTCAGGTCTGGTGGTGGTCAGATAGATAAGAATTCCTACAAGCTGTCTATACTTAGTTGCATCCTCAAATTCCTTCCCTTCAACAGATGTGAGCTTCAAGTTTTGTTCCATTGGAGTGCCTAAGGGTTTACAATCATCCATGCCAAATTTGTTCAAGAGATCTCCAATGTACTTCTTTTGAGAAAGAAAGATGAATTTAGGATGTTGAATTACTTCAATACCAAAATAGTAATGAACATGACCCAAATCAGTCATTTCAAAACCTTTCTTCAACTCTTTCTTCATGGATGCAATATAGCTCTCATTGTTTCCTGTTATCAAAAGATCATCTACATATACCACAAGATATACAACTGTTTTTCCAACTTTCTTAACAAACAAGGTTGCATCATCAAGATCAAAGTGTTTGAAATCAAGTCTCAGAAGATGCTCGGTCAACTTCTCATACCAGGCTCGTGGTGCTTGCTTGAGGCCATACAAGGATTTCACAAGTTTGCAAACTTTGTGTTCTTGACCCTTTATCACAAATCCTTCTGGCTGGGTCATATAAACTTTCTCCTTCAGATCTCCATTCAAGAACGCTGTTTTTACATCCATCTGATGAACTTTCCATCCACTCTGAGCTGCTAAGGCAAAGAGAGTCCGGATGGTGGTCCATTTTGCTGTGGGAGCAAACGTTTCTTCATAATCAATTCCTTCCTTCTGTGCGAATCCTTTTGCCACAAGCCTGGCATTGTGCTTGTCAAGTGAGCCGTCTGCTTTGTACTTGTTCTTGTAGACCCACTTACAGCCAATTGGTTTCGTTCCCAAAGGCGGATCAACCAGCTTCCAAGTGCCATTCTTTATCAAGGCATCATACTCCTTCTGCATCGCTTCTTTCCATTCATCATGAGAAGCGGCTTCTTTGAAGGAAGTTGGTTCATGATCTGTAGACAAACTCAATTCACAGTTATAAGCAATATCCATATCAACAGGGGAATCAGACTTATCTACATCACCTTCGATTTCTTGAGTGGAACTTCTTGTTCCTGTTTTTCCAACCTCATCAGGATGAACATCCTCCAGTGTCTTTGTCAGCCATTTGGGGGGACCTTTCTGAGATGGCCCTGGCTGGTCACTTGACTGAGTTGGGATTGATTCAAGATTCAATCTCCCAATTCTGTCAATCACATCATCCAATGTGTCATCCGTGGTTGTTTCTTCATGTGGGGGAGAGTGTGGTTTAGGAAATGATTCCACAGTTTGATTCAATATCGGAATCCCCCTTCAAGGTGTGGAATCACATTATCAAACTCTTGGAAAGACTTTGCATGTGTGAATCTGTCCAGGCGATCAAGTTGCCGCTCAACAACCTTGTCACTCTTGGATGATTCAAGAAATATGACATCTCTTGCTATCACAAACTTCTTATTTGCTTCATCATAGAGACGATATCCTTTGGAGGTATTGGAGTACCCCAAGAAGATACATTTTTTGCTTCTAGCACCAAGTTTGTTCCTTTGACCCTTGGGTATCAAGGCATAACAGGTGGACCCAAAGACCCTGAAATGCTTTACCGAAGGAATGTGGCCATGCCACATTTCAAAAGGAGTTTTGTTTCTAATTGAACTTGAAGGACACCTATTCTTTATGTAAACAGCACATAGAACAGCATCAGCCCAAAACATCAATTTTACATTCTTGAAAAATAACATGGAGCGGACCATATTTAAGATGGTTCTGTTCATTCTTTCAGCTACACCATTCTGTTGTGGATTATATGGCACTGTTGTTTGATGTTTGATTCCATGTTGATGAAGATAATTTTCAAATTCATTTGAGGTGTATTCTTTTCTATTATCAGTACGTAGAGAGCCAATATGTGTTTGTGCATCATTTTCAATCCATGTATGAAAATTCTTGAAAGTTTGAAAAGCATCAGACTTATTCTTCAGTAAGTAAATCCAACACATTCTGGTGTAGTCATCAATAAATGTCATCATGTATTTGTTTCCATTTGCATAAGCAATAGGCATAGGGCCACATAAATCTGAATGAACAAGTTCAAGTTTCCTATGTGCTCTTGAGTGTGAATCATGAAATGGCTGTTTGCTATGCTTTCCTAGAATACATGCATCACATTCCTTAGGTTTTCTAGGAATTGTAGGCAATCCATCAACACCATTTTTCTTCAACAAACGAAGGTTGTCATAATTTAAGTGTCCAAATCTAGCATGCCATAAAAGACTTGATGGAAATGTACCTTCATCATGATATGAACTGAAAGCAAAGTTTTGAGCATGAGCAGATGAACCTTTCAGCTTCAAAAGTCTCCCTTCTTCTATTCCCTCCATGACAAGTGAGTGATCTGATGCTGATCTGACCTCTGCCTTGCCATCAAACAAGTGAACTGAGTGTCCTTGCTGCCGGATTTCGATCAGGGACAACAAGTTTCTCTTCAACTCCGGGAGGTATATAACCTCATGTAGGATATGATCAGGAAGACCAGGCAGTTTAAGCCTGACTGTGCCAAGCCCTGATGGCTTGAGTTTGGATTTATCTGCGAAATATACTGCTCCATCAACTTTGTCAGTGAATTCTTCAAAAAAATCTTTTCTAAATGTCATGTGACATGTTGCTCCCGAATCTAGCAACCAATCATCTCTCCATGAAGTAAATGAAACATCAAAGAGGTTTTCAGTTACTCCATTGTTACAATGTGCTAGAACATAGTGAGCGGATTCATGTGCTTTACCTTTGTCTTTGTCATTGGTTTTACCTTTGTCTTGATTTCTGTGCTGCTCAATTTTGTTCCATGGTGTTCTGCATTTGGGTGCATCATGTCCATCTCTATTGCACCGTGTGCAATGAAGATGGGATTTGTCAGCTTGTCTGCCCCCCCTTTCTGTGAAGTTCCTTCTTCCTCTTCCTCTTCTGCCACCTCTTCCTCTGGATGAATCTGGAGCATGATTCTTTTCTCTATGTGCCAAATATGCAGCCTCTTCGGAAGATGAAGGGACCGTCATCTTCCCAAAAGCTTTCTCTCTTTCTGCAAACTTCTGCTCAAGTTTATCAAAGGTGATTTGTTCAAGGTTTCCACTTGCTTGCAAAGACTCAAGATAATGTGAGTAAGTCGGATATAATGCCTTAACATATGCTATGAGAGGTATGTCCATTTTTACACCAGTGTTTTGAATGTCATGCATTATAGATCTTATTTCTCAAGCTAAAGCAAGGGGATCATCATTCTTCATTTCAAGACTGAACAGCTTAACCATCAATTGAACATTTTCTAATTCTGAGTGTGAGTCATAGAGTTCTTTTAGTTTCTTCAAGGCTTCATAGGCATTTGAGAATGATGAAATATGGCGACTCACCTCTTCAATTACTGAAGCTGCAATCAAGGCATAGGCCTTGCAGTTCTTGTTTTCCCAGATGGCAAGCTCTTTGTCTGAAGTGGGCTTCTCTGGTGGATTTTCTGCTTGTCCTTCACAGATTCCTCTCCACAGCTCATTAAAAATGAGTGTGTGTTTAATCTTCCGAGACCATTCAAGATAGTTCTCTTTTCCAGAGAGAACTATCCCAACAATAGAGATGAGAGAATGCATTATACAGCTGGAAAAATCTTCTGAAGAGGAAACAAATTCTGCTATAAAAAACTTCAAACTCTTGAAATATTTCAAATACAGGGGCAAAAACTCTTGCTGGAAAAAATTTTCTGAGTTTAAAAACTCTTTCTGGAAACTATATCTGCTCAGAAAACTTTACTGGAGACTGAATTTTAAAAAACACTCTATGCTATAGACTGATTCTGCATAAAAAAAATGTATTTTTTTTTTGTTTTGGGAAAAAATGTATATGGAATTACGAATGGGAAAGGGTGGAATGTGGTGGGAGGTCGATGTAATAGAGGGCGATGTATATATAAAGGTGATACCACAACGCTCATATGCTTTCATATAATGCTGGAGGGCGCATACCACATACAATATAAGTAAATATATGGCATTACCAACAACGGACTATAAATATACCAAGGACATAGCGTATATATATGGAGGGCGGTATATAAAACAACGCGGACAATATATGAAGGCGGTATATAAAACAACGCGGTATATAAAACAAGGCGGTATCTCAATGGAGCGCAATGGAAATATATAACTATTGTGACAACGTTATAATACCACGCAATGGAAATATGTAACTGTTGTGACAGCGTTATAATACCAGCAATGAACTGTTGTGACAGCGCAATGGAAATATGACTGCGTTAAAACATGGAAATATGACTGCACAATGGAAATATGACTGCGTTATAATACCACGGAATGGAAATATGTGACAGCGCAATGTTGAATGGTTATATATGAGAGCAATGTATATATGATATAAATGTCGACAGCGTTCAAACACAAAGTATAATATAAATGTCGACAGCGTTCAAACAGCAGCCACACCACAAAGTATGATATAAATTTCGACAGCGTTGAATGGTTAGGAGCTGTAGGAGCATTGGAACAGTCGACGGGTGCGTAGGAGTGAGGGCGGTAATGGAGAAATGAGTGTTAGGTAATGAGAGGGCGCAGATTGTTTGAACAGTGGTATATACAAATATGCGCAGTATAACAGTGGTATATACAAATATGAACAGGCAGACAGCATATAGGTAATGTAATGAACAGTGGTATATACAAATATGCGCAGGCAGACAGCATATAGTTGGTAGCGCACACAGGAGGGCGAAGTGCTGTAGGGAAGAGAGGGAGGTGAGGGCGCAGGAAGAAAAGGAGGGGGGGGGTGAGCGCAGGGATAAATGGAGCGTAGGGAGAATGAGTGAGGGGAGAGTGCGTAGGAAGAAAAGGAGGGGGGAGGTGAGCGCAGAGATAAATGGAACGTAGGGAGAATGAGTGAGGCCCAAAAGGGCTGTTACAAAAAAAATTTGAATTTGAATCTGCAGAAGACAGTTGCAGGACTGCTGGACTGGCAGAGCCTGAAATTTGCAGATTGACAGAGCCTGCAGTCTGCAGGAGCTGGAGCTGCAAATGTCAGTGCTATTTAGGGAAAAAAAATGCAGAATAACAGTCTAGCAGTTAATGAGCAGCAAAAACATTAAAAAATATTAACTAGCAAAGGGTAGGGAGTTACACCACAGGGCAGAAATGCCAAATGTGGGGCTGGCTCTGATACCATGTCAAACCAGGAGGTAACTCCTCAAAACTGCAATGTGTATTAGCTGAAGAATGTACATGCTCTTATAGATGGGAGGTGCGGCTATTGGGATTCAGCTCCCAATGACTCTTGGCCTTCCTTATTTCCTAATAACAAATAATATACAAAAATAAATGTGCACACCCATCCATAGGATTAGGTGTCAACAGAGTTTATTGTTAGATTTAGACTAATAATAAACTGCCTGTTGAGACAACATTTATTATAAAAAAAATTGTAATTTTAAGTATAAATACTTTGTTGTTTGAAGTAATAAAGGTTGATTTCTGAACATATTTTTCCTACTGTGCAAGTGTAAATTCCATTTTTTTTGTTGGAGCATCAATAATACAACGATTTTTTCAGGATTCATGTGGTGTAGGTAGTGGTGGAGTGTTTCTACTGTTTCTGTGTTCGTCCACTGTTATTTCCTTTCTTTATTTATCAGAATTCTCAATTGTAAAAAAGGAAGTGTGGTGAATAGGATATGTTAAATAAAACACCTTATTCTGGTTTCTTTTAAAATTTTAAATGTTTTCTACTTGAAGTGAGATTGAAAAATACTTAAATTCTTTTCAGTCTCAACTCATGTCCACTCTACTACCATATTCATTATTCATATAAAATCTCAAAGAATCCAGTAAATGCAACCTAGCTTGACCTGTTCCAACTCTTTTAAAATTTGATGCAAAAATTCAGTTTTCTGTTTTGACTCCATTGCCCAATGGGTAGATAAAAAATTGAATCAACCAAAAACAATCAAAATCAAAGAGTTACCAAGCACAATCATAACTAGCCTAATATCAATTCCTAACAAAGTTAAATCTTGAAGAGAGATCCCTCTCTAAAGCTGGTAGGGCTAGATCCCAACTTCCAAAGTGGTTTTGATGCTGTCTTTTTGTGATTTATTCTCCCAATATTAGAAATTATAGAATGATAACAAATTTTTTAAAATATTAATGAGTGATTTTTGAGTAAGACATCCTTGAATGTTTTTTCAATGGAGATTATCACAACTAGTCACAATGTGGGGTGATTATTTCTTTTGACTGTTTTGATCCATGTTATCTGAAAAATTAATGGTTTACCAAGAGAGTATGAAGGGAATAACATTAGATATGTTGTAGGGGTGTTTACTAAACGAACAAAAAAAATGTTGAATGTTATTTTTACATGGAAATATTTCAAGTACTGAAAATGTTATCAGTAAGTTAAGCTTCCATTGAAATTTAGACAATTTATTTAATGAAATAGTGGAATATTTCATCAATCCCTATATAACGTATATGGAAAATTAGATGAATTCATCTTCTGATATAGTGGTTGTGTGAATCTTTCAAGATTTGAATTGAACATCTAATTTAGACAATTTATTTAATGAAATAGTGAAATATTTTATAATCCCTGTATAACTTACATGGAAAATCATTAGATCAATTCATCTTATGAAATAATGGTGGTGTGAATCTTCCAAGCTATGAAAAGAATGTAAAATGACGTTAGTGATTGAGAGGAATGGAGTTATGTTTTAGTTTATACCATTTAAGTGATTTGGGATTTTTTTAATGTATTGAATCTATTTGTACATTTAAGTAAGATAACACCAAAAATGAAACTCTATAATAGACATGTAGTTTAAAATTTATGGACAGTGAATGGACAGTGAGAATACGAAAGCTTGAATCAACAATTGTACACATAATGTGAATTTCGTATGGATGTGCTTATAACATTGGATGAGATTTAAAATTTCACTATTTTTGATGTTATGTGAAAATAAGATCGTTAATTTATTATTTGTCTTGGAAAATTTCTTTTTAGAAGTGGATGACTAAGAATTATGAAGGATTTTTGTGTTTTTTTTTTAAGTGCAACTTACATTAAGGAAACAATGTCAAGTTATTTATGTGCCTAAGATAATCAAGTATTTTATAGATACCATTTTTCAAATGAATCCAAACATTTCTTACTCAATATTTCAAAAACTAAAATATTCCCACACTTCATTTGGTCCTTATGATAGTTTTTTCTCCTGATTTAATTATAATCCTACTTCACTTCCAATATTATCCTCGTTACTTTACCAAGCATGATTATTAACTCTTTGATTTATAATTGATTATTTCTACTGTACACGGTGCAAAGTATAGTTACCAAATTTGGCCAAATTATATTTTTTCGAACATAAAGTCAGCCAAAATTCAATTTAACCAAATCATTTAGCTCAGTCTATAGTCTTATGTCCTCTCCATTCATAATCAATCTTGATTCCTCAGCCCTAATCTACATCATCATCCCATCCCAATAGATGCAGACCCTTTTCCATTAAGTAACTGCGCTTACATCTTAGCTTGGCCTACTATAGGGCACCAAAAGGTATGATTCCTCACCGACTGGTCAAAGTTATATTTCTTATAATATTTACACTATACATCAGATGCAGAAATTTACCATGCAAACCGTGCTTGAATTATTATTTTTATTGTGGATTTGGGTTCAAAGGTGTGGATTTTAGAATATTTTGGAACTTGACTTAAGTGAGATTCTCACTTAATTATTTGATATTGTTAGGTCCCTATATTACTAGTATAGTCCCTTATTGTTATTACTGTAACCCCATTCTTGTTATTTTTGTACCCCTATAACCCCCATATTGTTACTATTGTGCCCTTAAATTATTATTGTTAGGTCGGGTAGGATTACGTTGTGGCCCCACTATGATTACATTGGGCCCCATGGACTCTTATATATAGAAAGGAGGTTTTTTAATTTGTATCATTGAAGAATTATTCATTAATGTAATGTATTGGAGGTTGCCCCCTCGAAGTGGCTTATTTCTAAGGCATTGATATCTCTTTTCTTCTATTTTTGGAGCTAGTTTCACAACATTTGGTATCAGAGGTTTGAGATTCTAGGGTTTCACTTCTCCAAACAAGTCAGCATGGCATTTTTGCTATAAATTTTTTTCTACGAAGTTTCAGAACCTGAAATTTTGAGGGTGCGAAGCCGAAATCCTGAAGAACATCGTCGAAAAATTTCAGAACTTGGTTCGCAATATTTTCGGAGATATGATTTGCGGAAGTTAGGACTTTTTGCAGGCTCCTCAATTTAATCTAAACTGGTCATCGTGGCATTTGCGCTATAAAGTTTTTTCTACAAAGGTTCAGAATCTTAAACTTTTAGGGCACGGAGCTAAAATACTAAGGAAACTCACTTGGTTCGCAATATTTTCGGAGATATGATCTGTGGAATGTAGTGCTTTTTTAGGCTCCCAAATTTCATCTCAAAGAGGTGATCGTGGGAAAATATTCATAACGCTCTCTCTGAGCATCAGATTGGAGTGTCGTAAAACGTGGGAGCAAGTACACAGACTGTATTTTCTTGGATATCAATTTCGGATCCTAAGGATGAAACAATGACACGTGGAAAGTCGTACAAGGTTCACTCTACTGAACCAGTCCATAATTAGGTCATTGTGGGAGATTGGACACAACCTTGCCTTGGAGAATCCCAATCAGGTCAGACCTATGGCATTCGAAAGAGAATTCAGAGAGTTATCTCAGTGCCGAATTTTAGATATTAAAGAGCCGCAATCACAGAGATAATCCAATTTCAATATCGAGCTCCTCAAAAGCAAGAAAAAGGTGTGTATTTTTTTCCAAATCGCATAAATCTTGTTTGAAGAATCAATTTATATTGATTACAAGGGCGTATTGTAGAATAGATATCAGTATTGGGTTCTAAAAAATGCCCCGTAAAAATAATTCAACACCCATTAAGCCTTCAGAAGGCTCTACTATGACTCATGAAGATGAAGAATTGCAGCATGATGTATCAAAATTACAAGAGAAAGTTCACCAAATTTCACTCTCACAAAGAGCATCAAAAAATGAAATAGAAGTTTTGAAGAAAGGTATGGAAGTGAAGATGGATGGTTTGAGGAAAGGCGTGGAAGCTAAGATGGATGGCATGGAAGATAGCATGGAAGCTAAGATGGATAACATGAAAGACGACATGGAAAACATGAAGAATGATCTAAAAGCAAACATGGAAGGTTTGACAAAGTTGATACAAGAAATGTTTCCTAATGGTGAAAAGATAGTAGAGGAAACTCATGAGGAGAACAAAATAAATGTTAATCGTGACTTCATAAACTCTAATGTTGGCGGGAAGAACCACCATATTCCAAAAATGGATATGAGGAAGTTTGATGGAAATGATCCTGTAACATGGATATTACAGATGGAGCAATATTTTGATATCCATAATGTGCAAAACACACAAAAGGTACGCATTGCAACTTTTCATTTAGAACAAAATACATTTGTATGGTATTGATGGGTTTGGTCCCGTAAAAAAATTGTCACTTGGTCAATTTTTACGGAGGAAATGATAGCACATTATGAGGATACAAAGAGCAACACCTTCTTTAGCCAATTGATAAATCTCAAACAAAAGGATTTAGTGGGGCAGCACATTGAGGACTTCCAAAAATTGAATATAAGGGTAACTGATATTCCAGAGGAACACAGGATTGATCTCTTCATAGGCACTTTAAAGGATAACATCCAACATGAAGTTCGCGTTCTGGAACCCGATTCATTGGAGAAGGCATTCAGGTTGGCAAGAAAATTTGAATGTAAAATTATGGCGACAAGGAAGCCTACCACTCAATTCTATAAAGAAGGAAGTGTTGCTACGCCTAGATTTCCACAACCTACAAGGTTGACACCACAACAATTGGAAGAAAAGAGAGCAAAAGGGCTTTGCTACAGTTGTGATAGAAAATACACTAAAGGTCATAAGTGTGCTGAGAAGAAATTATTTTACATAGATTGTGAAGAGGAAGAAGAAATGAACAAGAAGAGGATATACACCAGGAACCAGCCTTAGAAGAGGAAGAAATGAGTCCGACCATATCCTGTAATGCATTGGCGGGAATTACCACTCCTCAAACTCTCAAGATAGAAGGACATATCAAGAAGAAAAAGGTAATAGTGTTGATTGATTCAGGTAGCACCCATAATTTTATTCATTGTAAGGTAGCCAAGGAATTAAATTGTTTCCTATACCCGGCACCAGAATGTCAAGTGATGGTTGCAAATGGAGGAACTATAAATTGCTCTGGAAAATGCCATAATATCAAGCTAACCATGGGGAATATGTATTGACTAGTCCAATGCTTTCCATTCCTATGGGAGGTGCTGATGTTGTACTAGGAGTACAATGGTTACAATCTTTGGGGACGGTAGCTTTTAATTTTCAAGAACTTTTCTTGAAATTTTTTTCAGAAGGAAAGGAAGTCGAATTAAGGGGTATTGCAGGGAAGCCAGGAAGGATAATAAGCTCTAATGTCATGACAAAGCTTCTAAAGAAAGAACAGCGAGGCGTAATTGCACAATTATGCTCACTAGAAGTTCCAACATCAAAATCATCTATTTCTGCAGATCTCCAACAAGTCTTGGACAATCATTCCAAGGTGTTTGAAACTCCCAAAGGAATCCCACCTATTCATGATCATGATCATGCTATTCATTTGATTCCAGGAAGTGTTCCTCCAAACATCAGGCCTTATAGATATCCTTACGTCCAAAAGAGCGAAATTGAATGTATGATTGCATAAATGTTAGAGGCGGGTATAATTCAACCTAGTCAAAGTTCTTTCTCTGCTCCTGTAGTATTGGTACACAAGAAGGATGGATCACGGCGCATGTGTCTGGATTATAGGGAGCTCAATAAGCTCACCATTAAAGATAAATTTCCCATTCCTGTGATTGATGAGTTATTGGATGAATTACATGGAGCAATTTATTTTACCAAGTTGGATATTCATTCAGGATATCATCAAATTAGAATGAAGACTGAAGATATTCCAAAAACAACATTTCGAACTCATGAGGGCCATTATGAAATTTTGGTCATGCCTTTTGACCTTACTAATGCACCTTCTACATTTCAAGGGTTGATGAATTCCATTTTCAAACCCTTAGAAAATTTGTGCTAGTATTTTTTGATGATATACTAATCTACAACAAGTCTTGGAAGGATTATGTTGAACATGTTGATAGGGTGCTCAAACTATTGCAGGAGAAACAATTATATGCAAAAACATCCAAACGTTTCTTTGGAGTACAAGAGGTGGAATATCTGGGTCATATTGTATCTCACGAGGGTGTTAAGTTAGACCCTAACAAAATTAAAGCCATTAAGGAATGGAAAGTCCCCACAACCATAAAGCAGTTGGGAATATTTCTTGGGTTAACAGGGTATTATCGCAAGTTTGTTAAGAATTATGGGATAATAGAAGCACCTCTAACAACATTATTGAAGAGAGATGCATTTTCATGGACTCCTGAAGCAACTAAGGCCTTTGAACATCTTAAAGAGGCAATGTGCCTAGCACCGGTCTTAGCTACGCCAGACTTCACAAAAACATTTATTGTGGAATGTGATGCCTCAGAAAATGGAATTGGTGCGGTTTTAATGCAGGAAGGAAGACCCATTGCTTTTGAAAGTCGTCCAATCAAAGGAAAGTATTTACAGAAACCTATTTATGAGAAGGAAATGTTAGCAATACTGCATGCACTAAAGAAATGGTGAACTTACCTAATGGGAAGACACTTCAAGGTAAAACTGATCATGATAGTCTTAAACACTTTTTGGAACAAAGACTATCTTCAGAAGAGTAGCAAAAATGGGTCACAAAGATGTTGGGTTATGACTTTGAAATAATCTACAAAAATGGGAAGCTTAATGTTGTTGCAGATGCACTCTCAAGAAAGAATGAAGAGGTGGAAGCGTTGCTTTGTGCCATTTCTATTATCCAACCAGATTGGATAACTGAAGCAAGAGATGAATGGAAGAAGGACAAAGATGTATGGATACTCATTCAAAAGTTGCAGCAAGATCCTAGTACATCTGATACATTTAGTTGGAAAAATGATTCCTTATGGTACAAAGATCGCTTATATCTTTGTAAGAATTTCCAACTAAAACAAAATATTCTTTTGGAATTGCACACTTCTCCTTTAGGAGGACACTCAGGATTTTTAAAAACTTACCACAGGGTGAAGAAAGAATTTTTTTGGGATGGCCTTAAATCTGATATTCAAAAGATTGTGGCGGAATGTTTGGTTTGCCAGTAGAATAAAGTTGAGACAATTAAGACCCCGGGACTTCTACAACCTTTATCCATTCCAAGTCAACATTGGGAGGAGATTTCAATGGATTTTATCACAGGTTTACCTAAGTCCAAAAGAAAGAGTGTCATCATGGTGGTAGTTGATAGTCTTACCAAGTACGCACACTTTTGTGCATTATCTCATCCATTTAAAGCAAGTATAGTTGCTACTACATTTATGGATACAATTCAAAAGCTACATGGAAACCCAAGGGTTATTGTGAGCGACAGAGATCCCATTTTTACTGGAAATTTTTGGACAGAGTTATTTTCTTGTTTGGGTACTCAATTAGCTCATAGATCATCTTATCATCCTCAATCTGATGGTCAAACTGAGATAGTAAATAAATGTTTGGAAGGTTATCTTCGTTGTTTTGTATTTGATAAACAAACACAATGGGTCAAGTGGTTACCTCTCACTGAATGGTGGTATAACACTTCCTTGCATACTGCAGCAAAAATGACCCCATTTATGGCACTTTATGGATATCATCCACCATCCATCACATCATCTTTAAGAGAAAATTCGAAGTTTCAAGCAGTGGAAGATCACATCGAGCATCAACAAGAAGTTCTCCAACTCTTAAAGGATAACTTGAATTGGGCACAAAATCGAATGAAACAACAGGCAGATCAACATCATAGTGAGAGAAGTTTTGATGTAGGAGACTTGGTATTTTTACGGCTACAACCATACAAACAAATGTCCCTCAAGCAAGCTAAGAAGGATAATAAATTATCGCTAAAGTACTATGGCCCTTACAAGGTGTTGCAAAAGATTGATACTATGGCATACAAGTTGGAGCTTCCTGTTTCTTCATGAGTGCATCTAGTTTTCCATGTTTCAAGGTTATAGGTGAAAATATTTCAGTTCAAACATTATTGCCATAACTTGATAAGGAAGGAAAAATCATATTGGAACCTGAAGCGGTCACGGAAACAAGAACTCAACAGCTACGGAATCGATCAATTTCAGAGTATCTCATCAAGTGGAAGAACTTACCCACTTACGATTCTACATGGGAGAATGAGAATTTTATACAGAAGCACCCAAATCTACTCAAGAGTTGAGGACAACACTTTTTTGAAGAAGAGGGGCATGTTTGGTCCCTATATTACTATTATAGTCCCTTATTGTTATTATTGTAACCTCCTTATTGTTATTATTGTGCCCTTAAATTATTATTGTTAGGTTAGCTAGGATTACATTGTGGCCCCACTAGGATCACATTGGGCCCCATGGACTCCTATATATAGAAAGGAGGTTTTGTAATTTGTATCATCGAAGAATTGTTCATTAATGTAATGTATTGAAGGTTGCCCCCTCGAAGTGGATTATTTCTAAGGCGTTGATATCTCTTTTCTTCTATTTTTGGAGCTGGTTTCATAACAGATATGGGTCCTATCCATAACATTTTAAAATATTCCTAAAAACTTCAATTTAAATAAATTCAGAGAAACTATCCCAGTTTTCTATTTGCATATTGTTCTCATTATTATTATTTTATATAGAGAGGAGGAGAAGGATCCCTAGTGGGATGGGGAGAGAAAGTATATATGAGCATATTACTGAGATGTATACTCATGAGGTTTTTCTAAACTTGATTTTCCCCCACAAATAATTTCCATATTGCCTCCAAATTCAAACTCAGTAAACAAGGTAAACTAAAACATTATTTATGGACATGGTTGATGACATGCCGAATAAAAACTACAGAAGTTCTCCATGAGATATATGAAAAACACACAAATTTCACTTTCGAGTTCCAGTAAATCTAGACCAGAGATGGTGACTTCAACTCATATAGACTGATTGAAAGAGGGATACAGATCAAGGAAATTGCAATACTAGGAGTTTCAAATAATCACTAATAAGCCAGACTAGCAATCAAATTTAAGCCATGAATGAACGCGTTTGTTTAGCAAGGTCATATCTTTGTTTGTCTCTAGATTTCACTGAATATTAGTTCTAATTGCGAGACACTTGAAATTTCCTATATATGCATCAGACATTTTGATTACCTTAATTATGCATTAGAAGTAAAGTTTACTCACTTAGGAGACATTAAAAATGGCAGTCTCATGTCAACAGTGAGGCCAAACGAAGACAAAAAATAAAAAACCACATAGTAAGATACAGAGGTTGATATGAAAACATACAAGGAAATTGGGGATCCACAAATTGAATGCGCTTCTCTCCCAGCTTTACAAAGGAAACCCACATCTACTGAAGGATGTTCTTCTCTCTAAGATTTACAATGTACACTCATGTCTGCTGAAGGATGAATCTACATTGCTCCTGCTCTCATATGAAATCATCAAATTTTTCTTTACAAGCAACCGCTAGCTCACATGCAACGTGCGAAAATAGGCATAGAAACGCAAATAAAAAAGGAAACTTCACTAAAAAAAATTAGTAAGTTTCAGGGCCTTGAACCTTAATTGAAAATGAAACTGTGGTTTTTAAAAAATGGAGGAAAAACAGAGGCAGAATGAAAACGTTCTAGCCAAAACGGATAGATATTTTTTCATAGAATGTTGTGGGAAATGATTTGTTTCACTAGAAACAGTTTCCTATCTATGAAAATGAGAACACCTATATAAAACGTGGTTTCTTGTATTGTTTGATTTCTGGAGTAGTTTTCACTATTTCTAGAGTGGTTTTCACTGAAAACATCTACCAACATTTCGTTTGTGGTAACATAGTATAACCCGACTTCCAAGTCCAAGTTAAGAAAGTGGGGCCTACAAACGTAAACCTTTATGACGTTCCTTGAGGGCTACAAACCACCAAGGAGCTAAACAAACATTACAAGTATCCTTCCACCCATGAGCTAAACAACCATCACATATGACGAATCCCTTAGGTGGAAACATTTTTCACTAACCTAGACCCACAATCACACCGTTGACCTTTTTTCACTAACCGAAACCTACAATCACACCCTTACGCTGTTTCCATGTGCTTATGAGGCTATCATAACACTCCCGAGGTTACCTCCAAACAATTATGCTTTTTCATTATATTAATGTACAAAGCACATTACATGAATTCAAACCAACGCAACTCAAATATATATATATATATATATATATATATATATATATATATATATATTATGAAACGAGTTAATTAAATTATTAAAATGCATACTATGATACTCCAAAAAATACGATAAAAAAAGGTTAGCATATGCTAATAAACCTATGATTTTCAAAAATATATATAGGTACCAATCATATCAAGGGCCGAAATACATAATGTCTTACAGCCAATTCCTTAATCTTCGCTTAATTCAACATTAAGAGCTAATGTGATTATTAATGTAGAGAAGGCAACTATTCCCGGTGAGGGCTGGCTATTCTCGTAGCTATAACCATGTGGATTTTTGCATCTGTTGTTGAGTGCCATGTCTAATATTAATATATCAGTTAGCAGAACTTTCATTCTCGGGTGAAAGAAACGATGGGATAGATAGGACATAGTTTATTGAATTGTACGCTTGCGAATATTTCAAAAATAAAAATATAGCTGTTTGAACTTGAAATATTCGAAATTAGATAATTTCCCGGCACAGTTAAAGACTAAAAGCTGAAAGAAATGTGGAGCTAAATTCTTATGAATATTCCCAAACCTTTAAAAGATATTAACATAAATGATTGAGTAAAAGTCAAGAAGAACTTAACTAACCAACTCAAAGTAGAACTGACTATAACACAGTAACAGCTCTGAAACCTAACATGTGGTTAGAATTAATTTCTCCGACAATCCAATAATTACAATTAAAACTATTGAATGACTTGCTATCAGAATGGCCCAATAACAAAGTCAAAGAATCTGTCTATATTGTGATCATATCCGTACTGTCATTCGAATAACTAGCAGGTAGCATATGTTTCTCTATGCAATCGCTGCAATATTCGACAGCCGAATGTGGCGTTGCCCTTCCACTGTGGTGTACAACCATCGATCGGATTCTTAGTCTCTGATATTTTGACAACCGCGTGTGCACGTGTTCAAAGCGTTCTATTGAAAAAATATCTAACTTAGCATATCATTCAGCTACCTTCAGTGCGTGGATCATGAAATTTGTTTTTTGTTTAAAGGTTTGACGTGCACAATGAAACTCATTTTGGGTCAGTCACATGGCAGTGCGGATTCCCATATTCTCATTAAGCTGCATGGTGCTGCATGGTTCATGGTTAATTGAATTGAAAATGAATAAATGGTAAGAGAACAGTGGTGTTATTTAAACGCTATAATATTTTATTGTTGTTAGATCACTTTGTAAGTAAAAGAGAAATTTTATTTAAAACTTATAACATCTTATTAGTAAATAGATTGTTCTTCTATGCAATATTGATGGACAAATAGTTCTTCTATGCCAATATTAGAAAGAAAAAAAAGAAAGAAAAATAAAAAAACAAAATTGATAATCAAACTAATCCATCGGCATTTTTATTGGAATAGGAAGACCACCTCCATTTCGAATTAATATAAGAAAAATAAAGAAACAAAGTGTGTGATCTGCTGTAAGATTTTGAGATACAAAGATCTAGATCTGCAAAACAATGAACAAACTTGCAAGAGAAGGAAGGAAACAAGCAAGAATTGAGAAAAGAATGAAATTAATTCTTCAATATCAGTTTTGGAATAAATACATAAAAGCAACTAAGTTAAGCTTAGTTGTACATGCAATAACTATAGATAGTTAAAGCTAACTTAAGCTAAGTGTGTTTTATGTTATGTTAATGTGTAGATGCACCACATGCAAGCAGTAAGTTAACTTAACTAAGCAAGTGCACATCTTATGCAAACAATAAGTTAACTAAAGCTAATTTAGGTGCATGTACACCAACACAGCTAGTCTAGGTGCATGTACACCAACACCCCCCCTTAAGCATAACTTAGGTGAGTGTGATGCAAAATGAATGAGTCCCAGAAACACGACCATTTTAGGTACCCATATACAATGCATAAAAATGAGGAAAGAGGGAAAACCCAGTGGGAAGAAAAACTCCCCTCAAAATATAATGCAAAAGTAGAGAAAAGACAACTGTTAGGCAGTCACGTCCTTCACCTCGAGATGATCTCGCAGGAATCGAAACTTCTACTTAGTGAAAGTCTTGGTGAAGATATCAACAGTCTGCTCGGAACTAGGACAGTACTGAAGATCGATGATCCCATCATGAATGAGTTCTCTAATGAAGTGCATGTGGATCTCGATGTTTTTGGTCCGCTGCCACTGCATTGGATCTCTACAAAACTTTAGCGTACTTTGATTATCGCACCAGATGACAGTTGGATGATGGACACTGATCCCAAGCTCAGAAAGGAAATTTTGTAGCCAAATTGCCTGAATAGTAGCATTGACTTCTCCTCTATACTCGGCCTCTACTGATGATAAAGCAATGGTAGCCTGCTTCTTGCTTGACCAATAAATTGGGCCGGATCCCAAACTAAGTACATAAGCGGAGGTGGACTTGCAATCAATGGTGTCACCAGCCCAGTCTGAATCTATGAACCCAATGAGATTCAAAAAACAATTGGCTGCATAATGAATCTCATAGGTGATTGTCCCTTGGACATATCGAAGGATGCGCTTTGCAGCGTTCCAGTGTAACTCATGTGGCTCTTGCCTATATCTGGAAACTGCTCCGATAGCATAGGAGAGATCAGGATGGGAGTGAGTGAGATAAGGAAGACTTCCCACAAGCTGGTGGTACAATGTGCAATCAACCAATGGTGTGTCTTTGCCATTCTCAAGCTTTATCCCTGATAAGAAAGGTGTGGCTACTGGCTTGCAGTCACTCATGTGAAATCATGCCAAAAGATCTCTAGCATACTTTGGTTGAGAAATGGTAATCCCAGAATCACTCTGATGGATCTCTAGTCCAAGGAAGAAATTTAGCAAGCCCATGTCTGTCATAGAAAACCACTTATGCAATGTAGTTTTAATCTTAGTAATGACATAAGCTAAACTACCTGTTATCAAAAGATCATCTATGTAGAGTACTATGATCAACAAGGAGTCAATTTTCTTCAAAAAATAAACATGTTGGAATCAGATTTGTAGCGTACAAAATTTTGAGATAACAAATAAGAATCCATCTTTGCATACCATGCTCTAGGTGCCTGCTTGAGGCCATAGAGAGACTTCTTTAGTTTCCATACCAGAGATGAATTGTGCATGTATCCCGGTGGCTGCTCTATGTAGATTTCCTCCTCGAGATCACCATGAAGAAAGGCATTCTTCACATCCATATGATGCACCTCCCATCCTCTTGCTGCTGCAATGGAGAGAGCTAGCCGAATGGAATACATTTTTGCCACTGGAGCAAAAGTCTCATCATAGTCAACACCATGTACTTGTTGAAAACCTTTGCTACCAATCGTGCCTTATATCGACTAACTTGGCCATTTGATGCTTTCTTCGTCTGGTAAACCCACTTGCACCTCACAAGTTTGTGATTGGAAGGTAGTGGAACCAAATCCCAAGTCTGGTTCTCAATGAGAGAGTTATATTCCTCATCCATTGCGGCTTCCCATTCAAGATGCCCATTTTCTTCTGCATAAGTTTGTGGATCTGCTCCATGCATCATATAAGCATGCATGGGCATGGATGGCTCCATAGATAAGAGTGCTTGTGGATCTTCCTCAAACAGAGGGATAGAGGCATGATCATCAAGGATATCACTCATGCTACACCATTTTTGTGTTGAAGGTTGTCGAGAATCTTCCAAACTACATGCAGAACTATGATCTCGATGTTCAATAACTGGTGGTCTAACAGGGGTCACAGGAAAAGACTCATCTTCATTAGAATTTTGATCTGAAGTTTCATCTGCATACTGATCAATGATTGGTGATGGAAACTTGGTAACAAGTTCATCCGCTGGTGCATGCAAAATATCTTCGCCAAACTTTACACTCCTTTCAATAAAGAGCTCTTCAATGTGGATATCAAGCAATCTGTACCCTTTGAATTCATCAGAATATCCAACAAGCATGTATTCTTTACTTTGAGGTTCCAAAGCCTTTCTCTTCTCTGTAGGAATGCGGGCCCATGCTCGAGATCCAAAAATGCAGAAATGACTGACTTCAGGTTGCATGCCAGTCCAAGCCTCAAAAGGTGTTTTTCCAGTAACAGATTTATGAGGAGATATGTTCTGGATGTATGAAGCAAAATTGTTAGCTTCAACCCACAATTTCAACGGAAGAGATCTTGCATGCAACATGCAATTAGCCATCTCTTTCAAAGATCAATTTTTCCTTTCAGCCACGCCATTTTGTTGTGGAATGTAAGGAACCGTATGTTGCAACTATATGCCTGCTTCATTACAAAGATTCTTGATATCTTTGTTGACATATTCTGTCCCATTATCTATGTGGAGTATCTTGATGCATTTTCCAGATTGATTTTCCGCATGCGCTTTGAAAATCTTTAGATGTTGAAAAACTTCAGACTTGAGTTTCAAGAAGTAAACCCAATTGAATCTCATGTAATCATCTATAAATGGCAACACATATCTTGCTTTGCTCATTGAAAGCACCAGAAATGGACCCATGAGATCACTATGTACAAGTTCCAAAGGTGAAGAGGCTCTCCATGCATGCCCCTTCTCGAATTTGTCTTGTGGATGCTTTCCAAGAGCACATCCATTACAAACACCATTTGAAAATTCGATGGTCGGCAATCCGTTGACCATCCCTTTCTTGCTAAGCTGTTACATATATCTGAAATTCAAGTGCCCAAATATTTTGTGCCAAATCCTACTTTCTTCATTTGCATGCATAAGTAACAAAATGGAATTTGATTGAGGAACAAAATCAGAAAATGTATACAGACGATACTGATCATTTACCTTGCCATATGCAATCTTCAAGTTGGTTTGCATGTCATAAATGCTCATGGAATCCGGGGTAAATTCCACTTTCCTTCTGCTTCCCGTGTGTGTCATCTGATACACTGAGAGAAGATTCACAAAAAGCCTTGGAATATGCAACACATTCTCAAAACTTCCATCTTCGAATTGCAATCTTCCTTGTCCAGTTGCTGCAACTGTAGAATTATCCCCCATGAGAATAGGAGGACCTAAGTATGCATGTAGAGAAGAAAAGGATTCCTTTGAAGAAGCCATATGATGTGAAGCTCATGAGTCGATGATCCATTCTTGCGGTGCAGAATGAAGAGAAATCAAAGCATGCCCATTACCTCTTGGATCTGGTGCTTTTTTCTCTAGAATTCTTCTTGGCATTCTCAGGAATGTGGTCTCCAAGATTGTGTTGCTAGAGTGTTTGCACCATAAAATCTATAGTATTCTTCATGCATGCAGATTGGATGATCCATCATGGGGTTTGGGATTTCCTCCCTTTCTTGGATCAGGATCCTTCTTCCCAATTCCTTTCTGATAGTCTTTGGAATTTTCCTTTCCTTTTGCATGCATAGTAAGTGCATGTGCTTTGGAATTTTTAAGTGTGCACATTTTGATGAGCTTATCTTGCACATGCATCAAAGACTGAATAAAATAATCCAGTGAGGGCATCTTCCAAGCTGCACCGATTGCAGATATTACGGTGTGGAATGTAGAGACGAATATTGCATACTCTGGACCAAGTTTTGATAGAATGGAAAGAATCAACTGATTTTATTGCTTGGATTTGTCGATCCTGCATCCTTTCAGCTGAAGCAACAGGGCTTTATACCTTGTGAAAAAATCTTGAATGTTCTCCAAATTTCTCGGATCTAATGAGTTTAGCTCATTTTCGAGAATGTGACCTTGCATTTCATCCCGTTTCCCAAAAAATCCTTCGAAAGTTTTCCATAATTCATTTGGAGTTGAACATGATTCAACATGAAATAGAAATTTTGGAGAGACAGATAAACATAGGATGCCGAAGGCCTCGTCCATGCGATTGAAATATCTTGTTTTCTCCATTGCCAATGTTGGTTCAACTTTTTTTCCATGGTTATTCGAAATAAGTCTCTACTTCTGAGATGAAGTAGAATCTTTCGCTTCCATTTGAAATAATTATATGGAGTGAGAATTGTCGATTGTGGAAACTCCAATTTAGACTCCATTCTTTGTTTTTTCTTCAATCTTATGAACCTACAAATAAAATTTCTTATGCATTGATTACAAATCCCTGCGCTCTGATACCATGTTAGATTTTGAGATAAAAGGATCTGGATCTGCAAAACAATGAACAAACTTGCAAGAGAAGGAAGGAAGCAAGAAAGAATTGAGAAAATAATGAAATTAATTCTTCAATATTTGTTTTGGAAAAAATACATAAAATCAACTAAGTTAAGCTTAGTTGTACATGAAATAAATATAGATAGTTAAAGCTAATTGAAGCTAAGTGTGCTTTATGTTATGTTAATGTGCAGATGCACCACATGCAAGCAGTAAGTTAACTTAACTAAGCAAGTGCACATCATATGCAAACAATAAGCTAACTAAAGCTAATTTAGGTGCATGTACACCAACACAACTAGTGTAGGTGCATGTACACCAACATCTGTGCATTGAGCATTGAAGGGCCGAAAAGTACCCTTTATTGACTAAAACATGCAAAAAGTAGACGTGCAGCATAAGGACATGTTAAATTTATTGCATTCTCTTATTAGTTGTTAATAGACCTAGCGAGTAGCGCAAAGTAGATCTTTCGATTTGGAGGGAAAATCGTGGTTAAACCAGAGATGGAATTTGTCTGCAATATTTGTTGGAAATTTTTGATAATTTCGAACACACAGAGGAATAAAAAAATTCCTCAAATCAACACAGAGATTTAAGAACAACAGATGTGGACATAGAGATGGAGTAAAACTCTATTTCATTAAATATAAAAACTGACTATTACAAAATACAATCTTTCATCAGAACTACAGTTCTGGATTACAGAAAATACTCCTCACTATGTTTTTCATTTGCTACTTTCACACAGTTTCCTTTTGCAGCAACACCCAGTCTTCTATTGTGGAAACACACATCCTTTATTTCTACTACACACAGTTTCCTTTGTCGCAACACCCAGTTCTAGTTGCGACAACACACTGAGTTTGCTCTGCTGCTACAAAACACAATGTTTCAATCTTTCTCTATTTTCTGCTCTCTGTCTTCACTCTGCATACATGTAGCTTCAACTCTTTAACCTTAAAACTACTACTGTCTATTACATATTTATGTTGTAAACATATTATGACCTAAAACATTAAAAATAATTAAAACTTTTGTCTTATCATGCCTTTTAAATGTAGTAAGGTAGTGGGGGGTAACGTGGTATAGACCACGATTTACAAAATCAAAAGAGATGTGCCCTTTGTAAACAAAGTCGACTGTTGCAGGGATTTTAACCCACAAAATTTAATGCACGATGGAGTGCAGAAATGAATCACAACTTTGCGGTTTTTGTCCTTCAAAAACTTACATCAAAAATTAAATTTATTTCCACCTGTTTCATATTGCAGTTGGAATTAATTTCCAACACTCCCCCTTAATTACAAATGCTGTTCTCTTGCATACCTAGACATTCTCTGAGATAATTAAAATTTTTCTGCCCCAATGGTTTTATCAATATGTCAACAAACTACTCTTCTATTCTGGAATGTTGCAAAACAATTTCACCATTTCTCACTAGCTCTTTGACGTAGTGATACTTGGCATCAATGTGTTTCATTCTTTTGTGAAACACTGAATTATTTGACAATGCTATTGCTAAGATATTATCACAATAAATTGTTGTGCCTTTTACATGTTCATGACACAAACGCCTCAACATTCTTCTCATCCAAACTTCTTGACATGTTTTTATTGTAGCTGACACATACTCTGCCTCTACTGTTGATAAAGCCACAATTGGTTGTTTCTTAGAAGCCCATGAAATGGCTCCTGATCCCATATGAAAAACATATCCAGAGGTGTTTTTCCTGTCATCTACACTTCCAATGCAATCAATGTCAGTATATCCAATCAATTCAAAATTTTCTGAAGTGGTGTATAAAATACCATACCTTTTTGTTCGTTTCACATACCTCAGAATTTTTTTTTATGCTTTCCAATGTGTCTCCTTTGGCCTTTCCATAAATCTGGAAATTAAACTAACAGCATGCATAATATCATGCCTAGTTGCAGTCAAATACATAAGGCCGCCAACTATGCTCTTATACAAACTTGGATCAAAATCTTTGTTGTTTTCTTCTTTGCTTAATTTCAACCCCATGACAGTTGGAGTTACAGCTGCTTTGTTGTTCTGCATGTTGAATCTTTTCAACACTTCTTCAACATATTTTTCTTGGGAAATAAAATTCCCATTTTGATTTTTCTCTACTTCTATTCCAAGAACATATCTCAAAAACCCCAAATCAGTCATTTCAAATTCACTTTTCATGACTGCTTTAAAATTGGAAATGAGAGAAACTTCATTGCCAGTAAATATTAAATAATCTACATATAAAACAACAATAAGAATCTTACCATCATTTTCTTTTATGTAGAGTGTGGTTTCTCCATCACATTTTTCAAACCCATTTTCCAGTAGATAGGCATCTATCCTACTGTACCATGCTCTTTGTGCTTGTTTCAGCCCATACAGAGCTTTCTTCAATTTGCATACTTTGTGCTCTTGGCCTTCAATATCATAGCCTGGAGGTTGTTCAACATATACCTATTCTTTCAACACTCCATTCAGGAATGCAGATTTCACATCCATTTGGTAAACTTTCCATTGTGTTGTGCTGCTATGGACAGTACTGCTCTTACCGTTTCTATCCTTGCAACTGGTGCAAAAGTATCCTCATAATCTCTTCCTTGTTGTTTCTTGTATCCTTCGACAACAAATCTGGCCTTGTGCCATTCAATCTTACCTTCAACATTGCTTTTGGTCTTGTAGACCCATTTCACTCCAATAACTTCCTTACCTTTTGGGAGATCAACCAATTCCCATGTCGTGTTTTTCTCTATGGAATTTATTTCTTCATCCATAACATTTATCCATTTATTATGTTTCATTGTTTCTTAAAAATGAATAGGATCATCTACATGAAAATGAAATGCAAATAAAGAGTTTATACCTTCATTTTTTGCCTCTTTCTCATAAATTTCATTTAGGCTTTTGAATCTAGTTCCCCTTTCTCTTGTTGAACTTGTGCTTGTAGAAGCACTCAAATCTGCTCCTTGTGATGTGCTTGAAGAAGCATTGTCATCACTTCTCAAGGGTGTTCTCATACCTGCTTGTGGTGCCCCTTACTGTCCTTGTGTTGGTGGAGGTGGTGCTGCTAATGAGGGATGTCCTTCAGCCATTTCTTCCTCATCTTCATCATGAGACAAACAACTTTTCACATTCACTCTTTTCTCAATGCTTCCATCCCAAGCTTCTTTCTCAATGAACTGCACATCTCTTCTTATAACAAACTTCTTGGTGGATGGGTTATACAATCTGTATGCCTTGAATTCTTCATTGTACCCAATAAATATGCACTTCTCCCCCTTTATGTCAAACTTATTCCTTAGTTGATCTATAATGTGTGCATAAGCCACACAACCAAAAAATTTCAAGTCAGTGACATGCTGCTTTATGCCGCTCTACGCTTCTTTAGGAGCTCTGTTCATAACGCTCTTTGTTGGGCATGTATTCAAGATATATGCTACACAATATACAGCTTCAACCCAATACTCATTTGGCAAATGTTTTTCCTTCAACATACTTCTGACCATGTCCATGATGGTCCTATTTTCCCTTTCAACAACTCCATTTTGCTGCAGAGTATACCTTGCTGTAAATTTCTTATTTATCCCATTTTCTCTGCAAAAACGTAGAAATTCTTTTGAGATATACTCAGCTCCTCTGTCGGTCCTTAAGACCTTAATATGATGCCCACTTTGATTCTCTAAAAGAGCTTTAAAGTGGCAGATCTTCTCAAACACTTCACTCTTCTGTTTCAAGAAGTAAAACCCATGTTTTTCTTGTGAAATCATCAATAAAGGTCAGCATATAGTGGTTTCCTACTAATGATGGTGTCTGCATTAGTCCACACAAATCTGAATGGAAAATTTATAAGGGTGCTTTTACCCTTATGCGCTTTCCTGATGGAAAGCTTACTCTGTGTTGTCTACCAAAGATGCAGCCTTCACATAGGTTGACCGGTTTCTTAATCAATGGTAATCCTTTTACCATTCTCTTTCTGTGCAACAATTTTAGGCCTCCAAAATTGAGATGTCTAAATCTCAAGTGCCATAACCAATTTTCATCTTTCACTTCCTCTTGAAAGACCTCTTGTGGTACAACTGCTACATTTCTTCTTTCTTTCAATTCTGTTTTGAGCTTGAGAGGAAACATCCCATTGCTTGTCATCTGTACCTCTGCAATAACTTTCTTGCTTGGAGGTATGTCCATGATTGTGCACACATCATCTTTAAAGAATACATTGTAGCCCTTGTTGTTACACCATTTTTTGGTCATCTAACCTACTATCATTAGATGGACCCAAGTACACCATGTAAGACCAATTTTACCCTAAGTAAAATTGCTTTCACTATGTAAAATAACTTAATAAAACACATTTATTAGGTTGTTTATGGTCTAAACAGGAAACCCCAAAAAGAAATATTAAAAAAACCTATATTTGTTTGATTTTCCTCAAGGAATAATTAATTAAAAAATAATTTAATTATTATTCCTGGTCATGTTTAACCCAAAACAAAGAAATTAATTAGATAAATCTTTATTTATCTTATTATTTTCTAGGAATAATTATTTAAATCTTATTTAAATAATATTTCTTGTTAAATATGACTAAATCACCCATAATTAATTAAATAAATCATTATTTATTTGATTATCCTTCAACCACTTCCTTAAAATGATAAATAAATCATTTATTTATTTATTATTCACAAATAAAAGGATTTGACCCAAGTCAAATACTTTTTCCCTCCAAAAAATATAATAAAATATTCCATAAAAGGTGGATCTAGATTTGGTTAATGTTATTTTAATCATGCACCAAGATCTAGAATGACCCAATATTTTGTTATAAATAGGAGGGTTTTTCCTACCATTCTTCACCTTTTATTGCCTATTAGATCACTTTGGATCTATACTCTTGGTCTAACTTTGAGCCATTATCATTGTCATATTTTCCATTATTTTGCTGTGTGAGCCCCCTTTGAGTTCTATCTTTGTTTGGGTTTTCTACACCAACAGGAGAGAGAAATGCTAGATCTGAAGTGCTGAGGACTTCCAAGAACCCATCCCATTGAGGAGAATTGGAAACACCTTCTTATTTTCCTCCCAGGTGCCCTTAATAGAAAAAATTCTTTCAAAAAAATATATTGTTCTTGTCTTGTCTATTGGATGTATGGAGCAAACCCTTATTTTTACTGCTTAATGTCTCTTTATGCATAGATATGGTTTTTTGCAGCACTTGTCTTGATCAACTAACTGCAGATCTGAAGATATTGGCAGTCATATTTGATGTTAGGGCTATAAGTTATGCGTAGCTAAAGTGGTATTTTTTCGTACACTTCGACAAAAGATTCATACTAACACTTGTTTATGAGCTATCCAATGGTCAAAAGATTATATTTCAAGCCAGGTACATAATATACATGTGGCACAAACTTATGTTCTCCTTTCTTGTTAGGATACTTACTCTTCCTTTTCCCATGACAGAGACCTTACTTTCAGTCCCTATTGTTACTTCAGATTTAACATTTTCATCTAGATTGGTAAACATTGCTATGTTTCCAGTCATGTGGTTACTACAACCTAAGTCTAAGAGCCATACATCATCTCGTCTATCTTGTGCTACATTATATGTTAATATCACATTCTTCTCGTTCTTTTCTTCTTTTGTAAAATTAGCATTCTGCCCATTATTCATGTCATTATGTTTCTTCCTACATTCATTGGCATAATGGCCATACTTCTTATAGTAATGAAATTGGACTTGGGATTTGTCATAATTTTGTCCATGTGCTTCATTTTGTCCTCCTTGCTAGCTGTTGCCTTGGCCTTGGTTCTTATTTTGATTGCTGCCCCTTCCATTTGTATTTGAAGGGCTGTTTCATCCTCCATTTTGGATTTTGCCTCTTCCTTGGTTGTTTGATCTTCCTTGGCCTCTGTTTCAGCCAAAATACATTTGAGCCTTGAAAGCTTGTTCCAATGAGGAATTTGTTCTTCTGTTCAGTCTGTGTTCATGAGACATTAGGGATGCACTAAGCTCATCCACTGTAAATATTGAGAGATCCTTTGTCTCTTCTATTGCCACTACTATGGCATCAAATCTTGAGGGTAGGCTTTTCAAGATTTTCTCCACTATTCTTATTTCTTCAAGTGTCTCTCCTTGAGACCTTATTTGGGTAACCAATCCAATAACATGAGTGAAGAATGAGTCTATAGTGTCAGACCCTTTCATAGAGAGAGCTTTAAAATCTCTCCTAAGCATTTGCAGCTTTGTTGTCTTCACCTTCTCCATGCCTTGATAGGTTGTTTTGAGAATATTCCATACATCCTTGGACCTCTTTACTATTGCAATCCTTGGGAATATGCTTTCATGTACTGCTTGATAAAGATAGAAGAGGGCTTTGGAGTCCTTCTTCCTATTTCTCTTCAACAAATCCTTCTCTTCCTCTATTAAGGCATTAAATGCTTGTTCATCTACTGGTTCTTCCAGACCATCTTCAACAAGCTCCCATAAATCTTGAGAGACAAACAAGGCTCTCGTTGTGATTTCCCAATAGTCATAGTTCTTCCCATTCAAATCTGGGAGTTGAGTATTTCCCATACTCGTGCTTGTGCTGGCTCTTGCCATAGCTAGCTTTTTGAACTATGCTAAAAAATTGATTGTGTTTCCAAATAAACTTTCTCACTAACTTGCTAAAACCTTCACTCTGCTGGAGAACTGATTCAAAAAACTCCTTCTTCTTCCTTCATCTTCTTTGACAAATTTCAAAGAGCTTGGACTAGCTCAGATACCATGTTGGAAATTTCTGGTAATTTCGAACACACCAAGGAATAAAAAAATTCATTAACTCAACACAGAGATTTAATAACAACAGATGTGAACAGAGAGATGGAGTGAAACTCTATTTCATTAAACATAAAAACTAACTATTACAAAATACAATCTTTCATCAGAACTATAGTTATGGATTACACAAAATACTCCTCACTTTCTTTTTGCGACAACACCCAGTCTTCTGTTGTGACAACACACAGTCTCTATTGTCGCTACACATAGTTTCCTTTGCGGAAACACACAGTTTCAGTGGCGGTAACACCCAGTTCCAGTTGCGGCAGCACGCAGAGTTTGCTCTGCTGCTACAAAACACAACGTTTCAAGCTTTCTCTATTTTCTGCTCTCTATCCTCACTCTGCATACATGTAGCTTCAACTCTCTAACCTTAAAACTATTGCTGTCTATTACATATTTATGTCGTAAACATATTATGACCTAAAAAATTAAAAATAATTAAAAAATTTGTCTTATCATGCCTTTTAAATGCAGTAAGGCGGTGGGGGGTAACGTGGTACAGACCACGATTTACAAAATCAAAAGGGATGTGCCCTTTGTAAATAAAGTCGGAAGTTGCAGGGATTTTAACCCAAAAAATTTAATGCACGGTGGAGTGCATAAATGAATCACGACTTTGTGGCTTCTATCCTTAAAAAACTTACATCAAAAATTAAATTTATGTCCACCTATTTCATATTGCAGTTGGAATTAATTTCCAACAAAATTATTATTTTTTTCCGTAAAAAAAAAAAGATATTATTTCTAACAGTTCATATTCATCAAAGATGAGAGATCATGTCTATATTACATATAATCATTGCATTTAAATAAATGCCTGAATTGAAAACTTATGTGTAAGCATCAAGATTGGCAATCCATCCCATAATTATAAGGGAACAACCCACAAAAACATTGGGAAAAAGTCAAAGCGAGGCTTCATGGCAGGTAGGAAACCACTTGCAATTATGAGATAACCCTTGAGAAAGCATGATGTCAACTATTCACTAATCCTATAAGAAAGCATGATGTCAACTGTTCGCTGAGCCTATAAGGAAGACTGAAGTGAAAGATCATATATACAGAAGATATCGAAGTGAAATAAAGATAAGAGACTAAATGCAAAAATTTAGATTCGACATGTGCAAAGATAATAAAACCATAAAAAAGATAAAACTATGCAAAATAAAGGAAAACTACCCTGCAAGTTCTCCAAAAACCAACTTGCTTGTAGTAGTTAGGCTCGCTTGATGAAGGAGTTATGGAAAAGGATATTCTTGATAATCCAGTAAGGTGGAAGCCATGTAATGCGAAATTTGAATTGAGCCAAATGGAGATAGTAGACCTCTTTTAGATAAAAACTCAGCACGTGTATTGTTCTCCCTATAAATGTGCTGAATGGAATAACCCTGAAACTTCCCAAACAAATACAAGATCTGTTGCAGCCATCCGGAACTAATATTTCTTGATATACTACATCTTCCACTGATCCCATCAACAATGTATTTTGAGTCTCAGTATATGTGAATAGATGGGAGTTTGAGAAGATAAGCAATCATGATCTCACTCCATAAGGCCATTACTTCTACCTTATTATTTGTGGCCACCCCTCCATTCCATACGATATGATAACGATCCTTGTTTGCAAGCTTGATCCAAGCACCACAGTCACAAAGACCAGTTCACATTAGCACCGTCAAAGAAAATTCCTACCCACGAAGAATTTTGACTCTCAAATACAATAAA
This sequence comes from Pinus albicaulis, assembly GCA_034641835.2. Lineage (NCBI taxonomy): Eukaryota > Viridiplantae > Streptophyta > Pinopsida > Pinales > Pinaceae > Pinus > Pinus albicaulis. The sequence continues at coordinate 1,201,567,944 of CM076577.1, forward strand.
ACGATTACGCCAAACAAAAGTTAATGTTATTAATCATCTAAATTAAGGATAAATGGTTTCAAATTTCAATACTAAAAGCTATAGCGTTTGGGAAACATTCATTGTGTATCAACAAATTTTCTGATGTACAACCTTTATATATTGGATCCATTGTTGTGCATTTGAAATCCGAGTGTCTATTTCATAATGGATTTATTGTTATGTATTTGAAATCTCCCAAAATACGAGTGTATATTTCATATAGGATTTATTGTTATGTATTTGAAATCTCCCAATGTATCTTCGATATTCGTGGTGATCATTTTAGCTTTCATGTTGTTCACATATCACACATTTATAAGATTTATTGTTAATATTCGTAATATAGTAGAAATTTATGTTCTAACAAATAAGCCTAGTACAAAGAATAGTTATCAAATTCAAATTTTATTCAGTACTAAAAATATTGGACAATATACATCTTACAAATATCTAAATGTATTCTTATATCTTTTAAATTTTTGAAATTTTAAATAAACAATTATTAATCCTTATATTGAGAACTTGCTATTTACTTCATGCTCATTGTATATTATAGTTAACACATTGTCTATTATAGTTAAAACAATGTAATAAGAGTTATTTTTATTTATTTTTAAACTCGAATTATCTATTTGAAAGTGAAATTTACCATTTGATAATTTTTTTTTCAATATAGAAATTACCATTCTTTTAATTTTTTATATAAGAATTACTAATTTACAACTGCAATTTTCTTTTTATAAATTTTTACAATATACTATTTTTCTTTTTTTCTCCTTTTTCTTTTTTATATTATAATTTACCATTTTATAATTTTTTTCAAATATAGAAATTGTTTTTTACCTAACAATTTTATAGTTGTTTTCTCATGTGCATCTATACATTATTACTTTACTCACTTTAGCTACCTTTTCATGGGCTTCTATCCATTATTCACACTAGTTAGTTCATGTTCGAAAACTCTAAGACACAGTGCACAGATCGAAACTTGTATTTTTCATTTAGCCCACAGTAATATTTGAAAAACAAACTTCTCATTACTATACCGAATTCGAATTAACCAAATTAACATCTATATCTAAGAAAATTAACTAATTTCCGTATGTTTTTGACGAACTACAAAACTTGGTAACTGTGGTAGTATATACATGTTTTTAGAAATAAAATTATTTTTTCTTAACAAATATATATTAAAAAAATAATTTTCAAAACTTATTTATCTACATCTTTCTTTGGAAGGATTGATTTTCTTATCAAAGTTGCCGATTGATTCTCTTATCAAATTTGATGAGTTTTAATGTTGATGTTCAAACTCTGTACTGGGCTGGGCTGCCTTATGCATTAAAAGCCACATAAAAATTCAAAAAAAATTCCCAAATTAATAATTATCTTCCTTTTTAGACAGAAAATTTTTCCTAATTGCCTTCCATTCATTTCCTACCGTCACGCTGTCTCTGGTATTTGACGATCTCGCTTTTAGATCGTCAACATTCTATTCATGTCCGTGAAGCCTCTCGTTTGACCTATTGACTTATTATTACTGCGTATTTTCTTTTTTCTTCTTTGATTCGAGCAAATTTGGTAACTATGGTACAAAGTCCGTCTTAAATTGAATGTCAGGATGGCTTTGGATCACAACAAAAGCTGCCCAAGAGTCCTCCAATGTTGGCTTTTGCATGGTATTGTTATATGAAAAGAGGGGTTGTTTTTAGGGTAAGGGGATTTTTCCATGTATAACAAGAGGTACATTTTCATGAATCACGGATGAATGATGAAGAAGAAGAAGTATATATATTTTTATGAACCAGGTTTTGTTTTTATATTTTATAATATATATAAATGATGATTAATTATTTTTTTATATTGGAGTATGATTTATAGTTATATATGATTTTAGTGGATGTAATGATTAAGAGTATATGTCTTAGACTAAAAAGTCATATGTTCAAAATTGTAAAAGTTAGAGTATATATGTTTTTTTAAACTTAATAATCAAATAGCTTTGGATAATATATATAGATATATAGGTTAATAAACATAATATGGTTTTTCTTAAGTGACAATTTATCAATTTCGATTTATTAATATTAATTTAATTATAAAAAATTGCCAACTCAATTATAATAATTTTAAAAAATAAAAAACAAATAATTTTGTTAACCTTTATTTTATTTTTTTTATTTTATTAAAAAAATAAAAAAAAAACCATTTTCATAAACTCATAAAAACTCAAAATTTAATTATCGTCCACTAAATTTAACAAATATATATATATTTTAATTTATATATTTTTTTAAATGTCACTTTTCCTATATTTATGGAAAGTTCAATTCAAAAACTGGAAATTTATCAAAAAATAGTTTATTAATATAAAAAAAGTATGAACAAAATGTTAAGCTCCCTAGAAATTGATTTGCAGTTGTTTCCTTAAATTATGGAAACCAACTGCAGTTATTTCCTTAAATTAGGAAATCAACTGAGGTTAATTAATTTCTTTTTGGGAGCTTCTAAAGTGATCCATTACTCCCATTGCATTTATTTAGTCCATTACTTCCATTACATTTATCTACCATGATTTGTGGAACACTTAACGAATAGCCAACAGAAGCTTGATGGAAGCTTGGCTATAAATTCTTTTGTTTGGTCCCCAAGCTCACTAACTTAACCCCCTTCAACCTTACACCATCAAGTCAGAGTGAGGAGAGCTTGAAAGTGCTTTCAGAGTTTCTTTAGTGTTGGTGTCGAGGACGCAATGCTGTGTAGTGGCTATGTTAAGGAAGCTTTCTTGCAAAAAAGTGAACGTGGAGAAGAACTCTCGAGGCTCTGACTGCTTCGTTATAGTTTTATTAAAGTCTATTTCATTTCCTTGAAGAATCTGCAATAAACCATTCGTTGGAGCACTTCTTGGAGCGTTGATCTTTGTGCGGATTTCATCTCTGTAAAATTACTTTTTCTACATAGTATAATTCATCAATGGTTGGAGGTATTATTTAATGGGCAATTTTAAGTTTTAAGTTTTAATTTTCGATTCCTTTTAAGTATTTATTCCACATTTTGAATCATTATTTTTGCTGGTATCGGAGCAAGGTTATATCTCTGCTTTGGTGATTATAGACATATTTTGAGAATTTTCTGAATTAAATTATTTGGAAATATGTCTAATTTTTTTCTCAATTTTATGATTATAATATTTATTTAGTGCAATTTGAATAATTGTTATGCAATTTAATTTGCATGAATTAATTATTACTGCTCTAGCTAAAATATGCTATTTTGGATGAGTAAACCAGACTCATCGTTAAAAGTTATGCATGAATATTATAATTTTATTTATGCAAATTATCATTATTCTCATGTCAAGTTAATTTTTTTATTTTTTTTTATGTAAATAATGTCTAGTGATCCATATAATTTTAATTGATTAAGAGAATAGCCACAACATCTCTAATTAAATAAAATTATATATATGATGATTGATTAGAATCACATAAAGGGTATTTAGACATTAATTGTAATTACTTATACTAAATATAATAAATTTTATTCCACATGAATTTTTGTTATATTTATGTAATTAATTAGGATAAAATATTCATAACTTACCCACAAGAATTATGAATTAATAGTTTTATCATAAAGTTCAAAATTTTAGACATTAATTGTAATTAATTATACTAAATATAACAAATTTTATCCCACAGGAATTTGTGTTATATTTATGTAATTAATTAGGATAAAATATTCATAACTTACCCACAGGGATTATGAATTAATAGTTTTATCATAAAGTTCAAAACTAACATAGAATTTATAACAAATTATAATCATAATATACCCTTAGAACTATGAATTAAGTGAATAATTTGATAAATTCTATCACAAAGAATAAATGAATTTTCTTGAAATAAAAATTTAGTCCACAAACAATTTTTATGTCATTAGATTCATTTTTAAGCGTGATTTACATTGGTAAAGCATGAAATTTTATTTAGGCCTCAATTTTAACATAAACATGTGATTTTTAATTTTATGCACTTGTACAACCTGCAAATTTCTCTGAAATTCATACTGATATCCCTAAACATAAGGGAGATAACTATAAGGTCTGGAAGGAGAGAATTCTCCTTCATTTGGGGTGGATGGACATAAACTATTCTATTAGGAAAGATGAATCACCGGCACTCAATAATACCAGCACTGTAGCGGACATCACGCTTTATGAACTATGGGAACAATCTAATTGCCTAAGCATGATGTTCATTAAGACTAAGATTTCAGCTGGTATTCGTGGTTCCGTTGAATAGCATGAAAAGGTCTGAGACTTGTTGAAAGCCATTGACGATCAATTCGTCACTTCAGACAAGGCACTAGCAAGCACCCTAATCATGAAGTTCTCATCCCTAAGGCTCACCAGTGTGAAAGGTGTACATGAGCACATCATGAAAATGAGGGACACTGTGGCTCAATTGAAGAAACTTGAGGTTGAAATATCGGAGTCTTTCCTGGTGCACTACATCCTAAACACCCTTCTGCACCAATACGGACCATTAGAAATCCCATACAACACACGTAAGGATAAATGGTCAATTAATGAACTCATGACCATGTGTGTTCAAGAGGAAGAGAGACTGGTGATGGAAATGGGAGAAAGTGCAATGCTGACAACGCGAGGAAAGGGAAAATCTCAAGCCAATTGGAAAGGGAAAGGTAATGTACCTCCCCAAGCCAATATCAAGAAGGATTCCAAGTGTTTCTTCTGTAAAAATAAGGGACACATGAAGAAGGAATGCACTAAATTTCATAAATGGCTTGCGGACAAAGGTAATCCAATCTCATTTGTTTGTTATAAATCTAATATGGTTAATGTCAATATTAACACTCGGTGGTTTGATTATGGATCAAAAATTCACATTTCGAATTCCTTGCAGGGTTTGCAAAACCTAAGGAAGCCAATGGGAAGCGAGAAAATCATCTTATCAGGAAACAAGATGGGCTCGCATGTGGAAGCTATAGGAACATGCTATTTAAATTTAAGTAGTGGCCTTGTTTTAGAATTAGAAAAGACCTTTTATGTTCCAAGTTTTTCTAGAAACTTGATTTCAGATTCAAGGCTTGTACTGTTTGGATATTCCTTTAACTTTTCAGAAACATCCTTCAATTTATTTTATAAATATGATTGTGTTGGGAATAATATTTTGTCTAATGGTCTTTACTGCATTTATTTACAAAACAATGTCACTTATGATTCAATGCATGTTCACACTGGCACTAAAAGATGTGTTATTAATGAAAATTACTCTAAATTATGGCACTGGAGAATAGGTCATATCTCCATAGAAAGAATTAAAAGATTGATAAATGAAGGGGTACTTAATACTCTGGATTTTACTGATTTTGAGACTTGTTTGGACTGCATAAAGGGAAAGTAGACCAACAAGTCAAAGAAATGTGACAATAGAATTTCGAACATATTAGAGATCATACATACTGATATATGTAGTCCAGACATGGACTCACATGGTCAGAGATACTTCATCTCTTTTATAGATTATTAATCACGATATATGTATCTCTACATGCTTCATAAAAGGAGAGAAGCATTAGATGCCTTTAAGATCTTTAATGCTGAAGTAGAGACTCAATGCGAAAAGCAGGTTAAGATCGTGAGATCAGATAGAGGTGGAGAATATTATGGTAGATATACAGAATATGGAAAAGCACCTGGGCCATTCACAAAATTTCTTCAAGAGCATGGGATTGTTGCCCAGTACACCATGCCTAGTTCACCTGACCAGAATGGTATAGCAGAAAGAAGAAACCGAACATTATTGGACATGGTGCGGAGTATGCTTAGCAGCTCCAATCTTCCTAAATCTTTGTGGACTGAAGCACTTCAAACGACAGTGTATATATTAAATCGAGTTCCAACCAAAGCTATTCCTAAAACGCCATTTGAATTATGTAAAGGCTGGAAACCTAGTTTGCAACATATGCGTGTTTGGGGATGCCTGTCCAAAGTGAGAATATATAATCCACAAGAGAAAAAGCTGGACCCAAGGACCATTAGTGGGTATTTCATTGGATATGTTGAAAGGTCTAAAGGTTATTGATTTTATTGTCCATCTCACAGCACTAGGATTGTGGAATCAAGAAATGAAAAGTTTCTTGAAAATGACTTGATCAGTGGGAGTGATCAAACCAGGAACATAGTTTCCAAGAATGATCATTCATAATCTCAACCTTCCACCTCAAGTGATAGATTGGTTATTTTTCACAACACCTCTCACGTACAAACTGGTGTTGAACAACCAATTGTTGAAGTTCCACAAGCTGCTGATGACATTCCAGCAGATCAGATAGTTCAAGAATTGCCAAGATTTTTTGAAAAACAAGTTGAACCACATACTTCTCAGGAAGATGGTGGTACACCATTAAGATGATCTACTAGACCAAAGAGATCAGCAATACCTAATGATTATATTATGTATATGCAAGAATCTGACTACAACATTGGAGCCAAAAATGATCCCGAGTATTTTTCACGAGCCATGAGTTGTAAAGAATCAGAATTATGGTACGATGCCATGAAGGAAGAGATGAATTCTATGAAGAGTAACGAAGTCTGGGATCTTGTTGAGTTTCCTAATGGTGCAAATGCCATTGGATGTAAATGGGTCTTTCAGACAAAGAAAGACTCATTGGTCAACATTGAGAGATACAAGGCAAGACTTGTTGCAAAGGGATTCACTCAGAAGTAAGGAATCAATTACACGAAGACTTTCTCTCCTATATCTAAGAAAGATTCCTTGCGCGTTATTATGGCATTAGTAGCCCATTTTGACTTGGAGTTGCACCAAATGGATGTGAAAACAACATTTCTCAATGGTGATCTAGAGGAGGAGGTTCACATGAAACAACTTGAAGGATTCTCCTCTAGTGATGGTGAGAAGTTGGTTTTCAAGCTCAAGAAATCATTATACGGATTAAAACAAGCATCCTGCCATTGGTATTTGAAATTTAATAATGTAATTTCTTCTTTCGGTTTTGTAGAAAACATTATGGATGAATGTATATACATGAAATTCAGTGGGAGTAAAATCTGTTTTCTTGTTTTATATGTGGATGAAATTTTGCTAGCAACCAATGATAAGGGTTTGCTGCATTAGGTGAACCAATTCCTCTCTAAAACTTTCGATATGAAGGATATGGGTGAGGCATCTTATTGTTGGTCGCTTTAATTGTTTTAACAATTCAAGCACCACATAAATTGTCAACCTAGGAAGGTCTGTTTATTCCAAAGACAATCACGCATCGGGTATGCTCAATTCCAAAAGCAAGGAAATGTTGTAGTAGAAGTCACACAATTATCAATCATACAAATCTAACTATTCACACTCTGTTTTAACAAAGCTGAAGCCTACTTGTGTTACAGCAGAAGAAATTCCTCTATTGCAGTCTTTCATTAAAAGAATTCTAGGAAAAGATAATGAAAGGAAATCACCCTGCAGGAAAGGAAATCAATCAACCATAATAGGGAACAGGACCCTATTCCTCCAAACAGGAATCTTCAGCACCTGTTGCCTGAGACTAATCACACTGTAGAAAAAGATCAAATCAAGGAAAACATGACCCTATTCCCATGAACAGGAACCTTCAGCACCTGTTTCCTGATATCAATCACACTGCAGAAAAAAGAGAATCAAATTACGGGGAACAAGACCCTATTCCTCCAAACATGAATCTTCAGCACCTGTTTCCCGGTATCAATCACACATTCAAACAAATAACAGAAAAATATCTCTTGGCTTCTTTAAGAATGAATGATACAGAACTGATGCAGTGTTAAAGAAAACAAAGTGCTTAAATAACTACAGAACTATGTAAATGATTCTTCAGAAAACAAAGTTAATTTAAGGTGCAAATAACATAAAGAAGTTTAAAAAACTACAGGAGTAGTCGGGTGAATCTTGTGATGAAGGCGGGCCCTTTCCTTCTCACAAGATTCCCCAGAGGAAAGAGTTAAATTGGAATGCTCAAAAGAAACCTTTATTCATCTGTAAAAAAGGAATGATACATTACAATGCAGTCTTGCTCCTTTCCGCTCAAAAATAATGTCCTCCTGTAGTCTCTAACTCCCTTTCTAATGATGATGTATCCTCTTTTTAAAGAGGAGACATCTATTACAGTTACGTAAGAGAAATCCTATATTTATCCAAATCTGTTCTTGTATCTTAAAACAGGGTCTTTCTATTCTTCCATAGAAAATATTGTTACAACAGATACAAAAGGTACTGGCTTCAGAGCAATCCGTGTAACAACTTTCCTTGCTTGTCTTCGTCTTGTTGCCATCGTTCCTGAAATACACTTTCAAGATCGCAAATCACGAGTAGTGACGAAATTTACGTGTCCGCTGACTATTTCAGCAACAGTTTTGACTGTTTCAGCAACGGCTGATTGTTTCAACAACAACACATTCCTTATCATAAATTATCCGCGATCTTTTAGACTTGTGTTAGCAACGATCTACCTTCGATTAATGATGAAATATAAGAGTAATGTGGAATTATATGTAAAAAAGATTAAATATATAGTAAAGAGAAGGATTTCATATACCTTTGGATAAAATGGATGAAAATGATAATGTAACCTTTTTAAATATAGCTATAAAGAGTAAGGTGGTGTCAAAATGTATGGTAAAAATGGTACATTGTGAGGTCCTAAGATCCCCCCAGTTGAAAGGGTTGCATGTCCTCAGGCAACTTTTAGTCCGAGTCAGAGTCTGAGTACTGACTCTTTGCATGCAAGTTACTCAAGCAATAACTATGGAAGGTGGCTTCTGTCGAAGATCTGAATCCCTGGTTAATCTGCAGTTTCTGCCATGCTGCTGCCTCGTCCCTATTAGCCAATTTGTAGTGAGGCTGATATTGTTTTGCCAGCATCCATAAGACAGGGAAGTGAAAATGATAGCCAATCCAATTTTCAGCACATTGTTGAATGCATCTGATATAGTTTGGTACCCTGGATAGTGCAGTTTGAAGATTATCAGGGCTAAAAGGATTATACTCTTGTCTTTCCTTACAGGACTGTTGCTAGAACATGATGTTGGCCTTCAAGGTAGAAGTCTCTTTGACTCTGATTAACTGATGACACTTTAGGAGTATTGAGGCTTGCAATTGCTGTATGTACCTGCGCATTCCTGGCTTCTGCAAAAATCGATGATATTCTGCTACAAAAATGGCCGGATTTGAAGGTTCCGGTCTTATCCAAAGGAGGCGATTATCCTCATTATGCCTACTTGCAATAAAAGCAGTTTTCCATGTGATTTGATTGGCAAGAAATGAAACAAATGCCCTAATTTTTATATCACCAACAATTGGATTTAGGTTGACCTCTCTATTTTCAGGCATAGCCTCATTATGAAGATAAAGTTCACATAACAAATGTTGATCACTAATGGGGGCCTCAGCAAATGTTTTGACAAATTTTTCGGCTGTGAGCAACTCATGAGGTCTCCCATCCTTAATTTATTTCAACTGAAAATAAACAAGGCATTCAGAAAGGAACAGAGAATAATTCAAGGAAGGTTTCCTGGTGGCTAACAATTTTTGTACTAATGAAAACATCAGGACCAGTTTTTCTTTTAACTCCTTGATTTCTTTCTTGGAATCCTTAAGCTGCTGAAGTGTCTGCTCCCAATTATCCTAGTTGGCATACATCTGATTCTGCCAGGCCAACTTATGCTGTTGTAACATTTTATCTTGATCAACAGCATACTGCTTCTTTCAATTATTTATTATCTCCAATTCTTTCCATGGTGGAGTCTGTGTCCCGATATTATAAGTACTGGGTTGGGGCATAGTCTGAGTAGCTGAGCTGACTAACACAGGGCAGGATATCTATGGCTTGGTTTCTTTTTCCAGAATTTTTAAGGGCCCTACTGGTTCTTGTGTGGCAGTGGTGCATTCTTCTTTGGCTGCAACTGATGTGGATGCCTCAGGCACTGGGACTTTAACTATTTTGTATCCGACCTGTTGGTAAATGTTTCCACATTCATGGCACATGTATTCTTTACATGGGTCATTCTTTTGTACTGATGCTGTATGTGCCAACATGTAGAGATTTACTTCTTTATCAAAGGCTTCCCTTGCCATTACCAACTCTTTTTTATAGGCCTCTAATTCTGAATTCAAAAATTCATTTTCCTCCAATAAAGATGCCATGGTGGGTGAACCCTGTGTGTTGGTTGATTTTGCTAGAGTTGATTGCTGATCCGCAGCTGTAGCTGGTTCTTGTGTTTCAACTACAGCTGGTTTCCTTATATTATCATGCTTGGTGTTTGGTTTTTGCACTTCAGCAGCTGGTTCTTGTGTTTCATCTACTGAGTGAGTAAGTGGTTCTTGTGGAGCAGTTACTGTTTGAGTAGTAAACGATGTCATATTACCCTGGGCATCTGGTTCTTGTGGATCAGTGCCACAGGACGAGATGGGTAATGATTCGAGAATTTGGAATGGTGATGAGGATTGAAGTTTTAACAAGATAGTTGCAGGGTCAAGGGAAATGGGAGTGACTTTAGATTCAACAGTCGTTTTCATTTTTCTCCTAGGCAGGAAAGCAGAAAATTCGGTGGCTTCTCTTTTTTTATGAGAAGGTTCTTTCCTAGGGGAAGGGCTATTGGAAGAGGTAGTAGCTTGGGATGTGGCCCTTGTTTGCCTTTTTGAGATAGAGACTGTTGCAGTTCGTCTCTTTATTTTATGAGTAGGGGGTGATGGGAGTGTTTCAGCTTGAGAGTCATCGCTAGAGATGTGGACAGTGGGATGGGGTGACTCTACTAAATGGGATGAACTTGGGGGCGGAGCAACTTGTTTTGAAGATGGAATCAATGGGGGATCAGGGATATCTTCCAGTTGCCGTTCATAAGAGCTTTTGGGGGTTTCTTGGGGAATTTCAGGGGCTTGCTGGAGAAGTAGGGGTAGATTATTCAGAGGGGGGTTTTGCTGAGCAAAACCCCTCTGAATTGATAATTGACATAAGCGATGATGGGTAAGGGACAGTGATGGGAATTTTTCCCGTCTACAGTAATATGACATGTTTTTAATACATCCAAGCAGATAATAAGGAATGTTGACTAATCGACCATGCCACAAATGACTCATTAAAACAAAGTCGTGTTGATAAACTACCTGGTAACGTGCCTCGCAAGTCAAATAGTGCTTGATGAATTCAGCTACTATTGACCATGGGCAAGGTAATGAATGCAGACTTATGCCGCAGCCTTTAATCTCAACCTGTTCCTCTGGAAGAAGGAAGTCATGTTGTGCGTTTAAAATGACTTGTTTCCTGCTAAACCAGTGAGCACTTGTGACCTACAACCCTGAAACTTGTGCTATATATTCCTCTGTGACCGAAATTCGAACCCCTTGGACTATGGAGTAATCTTCCTGAAAATTCTGTGCAAACTCTAAAACTTGCTGAGGATCAAATTCTCCTAGCCTTTCGAAGTATGTAATCCAACCTGCCTGCTAAAAAAATTGGTAAGCCTCCGGAAATAATTCGAGAAGAGTTATCGAGCCAGGCTCATGTCTAATAGCTGAGCTTCCCATAGCTACTCACTTGAGTCAAATGCAGAGGCGCAGAGAATAGAAACACGGGCTTGATCAAGCTAATCGTTGCAACTAAGGATATGGAGTATCAATGATGGTGGAAATAATGGATATGAAGAGTGATGGTGGATTGGATGGTGTGGTATGATGATTTAGTTTTCGAAATTCCCCCCCTTACGTGTGATGAAATGATGTTTAAGTGTGCGGGGATTGTAATCATAATGGGCAAGATCCTCTCTTTAAACTATTATTTAACTATATTACATAAAAAATCCGCATACCTTATATTTTTACCTTTGTTTTTATAATTCGAAGTATAGAGTGCTTCATAATGGCTTGATACTGATGGAAGAATCTTTAAATTTCTCTGGAATGTAGAAACAGGAGCATATCAGGATCTGCTCAATACTGGATAATATTCACCCAAGGGATCTGAAAAGGTGGGGTATTGGAGAAATTTTGTAGCAGAGGAAAGGAATGGTGTTCTAGTAATGGAAAGATAAATGACAGGGTGCTGAAAGTGGTGTTTCAGCAATGGAAAAATGAATGAGATGTTGTTGAAAGTGGTGTTTCAGCAATGGAAAAATAAAGAAAATGGAATGTAATGATCTGGAATTAAGAAAATTGGGAGAAGTACTTGCTGAGGGATATTTCATCAGTAAGAATCGGGAAATGCTGGCTGAAGGATGGTGTTTCAGGAATAGGTAGAAATAGGAAAAATGGAAAAAGGGAAAGATGGAGTAATGGGATAAGTGATAAAAGGGACATTTCTGGGAAATGAGTTGAAATGAAGGGAACAAAGCTTCTGTGATTGAAGCTTCAGATCTTCCTGTGATGAAACTGTCCTCCTTAGTGAGTTCTCCCTTATTCTGCAAAATACAATTGTAACATGCGAACCCTTGATAGGGATTATTAGTTTTAAATCTAATCTAATGCTAGAAATATAGTGCAGAAAATTAAATGCTGTGAGGAGCAGAGGACTCCCCTAGAAAAAGATAATATGTATCAGTCATGCAAGCAGCCTTGAAATCTTCTTTAGAAATAGGGCGCTGGTACAAACGAAGCCTATGACCATTTACTAGTAGAGGTGTTTTAGAATCATCGATTGTTAAAAGTCTTACTGTTCCATTAGGAAAAACAACATCTACTTCATAAGGTCCCAGCCATCGTGTACGTAGCTTACCCTGAAGGTTTTCAAACCGAGAGTCGTACAATAAGGCCCAATTACCTTTTTGGAACTGCTTGTGTTTAATGATTTTATCATGCCACTTCATTCTTTGTTGTTGAATCGTGGTTGTTTGGTGAATGGCATCTAATCTCTTTTCATCCAATTCAAGAAGCTGTTGCAACCTAGCTGTCTGCACATTAGTCAAATCAAGGTTAACAGCTAAAGCAGTTCTTAAAGTTTTAATTTCAAATTTCACAGGAAAAACATCATTTTTACCATAAACCAATTCATAGGGAGAAAATCCTGTAGTGTTTCTCCAGGTAGTTCTATAAGCCCATAGTGCTTCAGGGAGCCTTTGAGACCAATCCTTCTGGTTATCCTTCAATGTTTTAGTTAGAATGGCTTCTAATACTTTATTTGTGCTTTCCACCTGCCCATTGGCCTATGGATGGTATGGTGTAGTCATTCTATGATGAAGATGATATTTCTGAAGGGTAGATTTAAAACCATGAGAATTGAATGGAGGTCCTCCATCTGTAACTAGCTCTCTAGGAATTCCAAATCTAGTGAAGATCTCTTCAAATAAGAAAGCTAGGACAACTTCTTCATTGGCTCTAATACGTGCTTTGACCTCCACCCATTTAGTCATATAGTCTGTAGAGACTAATATATAAGTTCTTTGATTGGATGGAGGATTAATGGGTCCTATGAAATCCAAGGCCCATCTTTCAAATGGTTCGGGTACTACCTGGGGGTTTAATGGCATTTGATCTCTATGATTGGGTTGACCCATTCGCTGACAGCTGTCACAAGCCCGCACATATTTCTTTGCATCCTTAAACAATGAGGGCCAATAGTAACCCATCCTCAAAATTTTGTGTGTTGTTCTTTTATCAGCAAAATGCCCTCTGCAGGGGCCATCATGACAAGATTTTAGTATGTCATACACTTCATCCTCCCTAATGCATCTTCGGATTTCCTGATCAATCCCTATGTAGAAAAGACACCCACTTATCCAGCTATACCTGGCACTTTGTTGAACAATTCTTCTCTTTTCCCTGTATGACAGGTGTGATGGTAATTTTCCTGCAACCAAATAGTTGGAAATGTCTGCATACAACGGAGAGTGAGCAGAGACTGCAAATAAATACTCATCAGGAAAGGAATCATCTACTGGAATATTATTATCAATTTTAACCGTGAAAGGAAATCAGCCACAACATTTTCTTTACCAAGCCGATCTACAATTGTAATATCAAACTCCTGCAGTAACAATAACCATCTGGTAACTCGAGCATTTGTGACAGATTTGTTCATTAAATACTTAATAGCCGAGTGATCAGTGTGGACAAAAGTAGAATAACCAGTGATGTAATGTCGAAATTTATTAATGGCATAAATTACTGCAAGAAAATCCTTTTCAGTAACTGTATAATTAAGCTCAGCAGGGTTCATGTTCTTATTGATAAAATAGATAGCATAAGGAAGATGATTTTCCTCTTGTCCCAGGACAGCTCTAATTGCAGTGTCTGAAGCATCAAAAGATATATGAAAGGGGAGGGCCCAATCAGGTCCTCTCAAAATAGGAGCAATAGATAACTGATGCTTGAGTTCTACAAAGGCTTTTTGACAAAGATTAGTCCACTTAAATTCATCATTTTTCATAGGCAACACAAATAATGGAGAAGCTATCTTAGAAAAATCTTTAATAAATCTTCGGTAATATCCAGCATGTCCTAGAAAACTTCTCACATCAGTTTGTGTTTTAGGAACAGGAAGATTCTGAATGACCTGTATTTTGGATGGGTCTACCTGAATGCCTTGAGATGAAATAAAATGTCCAAGCACTACTCCTTCACTCATCATCATATGACATTTTTCAGTACTTAGGGAGAGGTGAGCTTGTATACAACGTTTAAGTACCTTCTCAAGATTTCGTAATGCATCTTCAAAAGACACACCATAAGGAGTAAAATCATCCATAAATATTTCCATAGAGTCATTCAGCATATCAAAAAAAGATTCCTATAACAGCCCTCTGAAAAGTTGTTGGTGCATTACATAGTCCAAATGGAAGAACTCTATAAGCAAAAGTTCCCCAAGGACTAGTAAAGGTGGTCTTGTCTTGGTCTTGGGGTGCAATTCTAATTTGGTTATACCCGCTGAATCCATCTAGAAAAGAAAAGAATTTCTTTCCTGACAGACTATCCAACACCTAATCAATGAAAGGTAAAGGAAAGTGATCCTTTTGAGTAGCTTTGTTTAAGGCTCTGTAATCAACACACACTCTCCATTTCCCATTTTTCTTAGGGACTATTACCAATGGGGAAACCCATTCACTGTCAGATATGGGGTATATAAATCCTGCATTAAGCAATTTATGAAGTTCTTCTTTAACAATCTCCCTTAAATTAGGGTTCATTCGTCTTTGGGGTTGACACACTGGTTGGCACCCTTCTTTAATATAAATTCAATGATTACATAGTTCAGAAGAGATTCCCTTCATATCCGTGTAATCCCATGCGAATGCATCCTTATTTTCAAGTAATAGCTTCATTAACTGTTGTGTTTTAACAACTGTTAGATCAAGATTTATATTTAATGTCTTGCCATGTTCGATTTCCACTGTTATGCTTTTAGATGAGATGGTGGTTAATGTCTGAGATAAATCTTCAGATTCAATCTTTTCCTGGGTATCCATTTCAAAAAGTGCAGTCAATTGATTGTGTGTTTCAGCAATTACAGAGGAAGGTTTGCAAATAAAATTATTAATTATTTCATCCTCTGTATTGTCTTTAAGAGTTAAGGCTTCTCCGATAGTTAAAATGGGTTGAATATAATTATCGTCATAATCCATCCACACAGAATTTTCATTATTAATTATGGGTGTAGCATGAGGATAAAGAGTAAGCTGTTTAGTTTCATAACCATTAGAAATTGTCATTGAACCAGATCTGCAGCTGATAAAGGCATCGGCTGTGGCCAGCCATGGCCTTCCTAGAATTAAAGGGTGTCCCCCCAGCTTTGTTTTAGTTTGTAATACCACAAAATCAGCTGGGTAATTCCAGGATTCAACCGAGATAACTAGATCTTCAACAACTCCTTTTGGTTTAATTGTAGAACGGTCAGCTAACTCTAGGATGGTTGGTGTATCTCTAATTGTGTTATTCAGCTGTAACAACTGTGAAGTTTCAAGGGTCATAATGTTTATTGCAGCACCTAGATCTACCAGAACTTGAGGAATTATTGTTTTACCAATTTGAACTGTCACGGTAGGATGGCCGGGGTCACCATATTTCACAGGAGGGGTTCTTCCAGACATTAATGCAGATAAATCACCCATAACATGAACTGTAAGAGGGTCTTTAGTCTTCCTACCAGGTTTCTTAACACAAATGTCCCTTATGGTTCTGGCATAAATTGGTACATCTCTCAGTGCCTGTAAAAGTGGAATTTTAACATACAAGTTTTACAATTCCCCTAAAAGATTAAAAGTAGGTATTTCAGGCGTTTTATTTAAAACTAAATGCTCGGGGAATGGTGGTTCTGTTATTTCAATACCCTTGTTAGAGGGTGGTTGTGCTTTTTTATGTTTCTCGGTTTCCTCTTTATCAGAATCAGAAGAGGTTATATCATCGATGATAGGTTCTACTATTTTCCCGGATCTCAAATGAATATCATTACATTGCATAGTAGAAAATGTAGGCTGATTCTGAATATCAATGACTTGCACAAATTTATTATTGGGGTTAAGATTTGGTTGCACAGGTAGCTGGGGTCTCATTTGATTATTTGGTGGAGCATTTGATGGTAGAGGAAGTGGTTGTTGAAATTGAGGAAATTGATTTGGATACGGGAGTTGTTGGCTTCTCCAATTTGAATTCCATGGATTAAAAGAAGATGGCTATTGTGGGGGCCAAGGAGTCCACATTGTAGGATCAACAAAGGGAGGGTTTGTTTGTTGCATGGGTGGGTAGTTCATCTGATTAAAGGGTGGGTATTGCATTTGATTAAAGGGACGGTAATTTGTCTGACTGAAAGTAGAATAATTATTCCAACGATTAAATGGCATATTAGAATTCATGCCTTGTCCTTTTGGTTGCCATTGTCTTCTTTGTGTTAGCAGGTAAACTGCTTTAGCTTCTTCTTCCGTTGGCTGCAATGCTGCCTTTATTCCCGATAGAGAGGGACATTGTTGTGTTTCATGATCTTTCTCACAAAGGGTGCAGATTGGTATTTTTTCCAATGGGCATTCCCTTAGTGGATGTTTGTCTCTGCATTTAGGGCAAAAGACAGCCAGAGCTGCTTCTGCTTCAGCCTGCTTCTTTTTAACCTGCAAGGTGTCAATTTGTGAAGCAAAAGAACTTAACATCTCAGTTTTAAATTCTTCAAGTAAATTACCTATTTCAGCTCTTGTTTCTCCCCCACTGGCTGATTTCTGCACTCTTGAATAGGTGGGATCTCTGTTACTTACTCTGTTCCTTGCAGCTCCTCTTGAACATATTTTACAAAGTTCAACAATCTCATCATATGATTCTTTAGATATATCTCCCTTGCCAAGCATGTTTAACATGTCTAAACAATCATCCCTTAATCCTCTAAGTAATATTGTTTTACGAATTTCTTTACTTACATTCGGATGATCAGATCTCTGCAGATTATACTGCAGCCTTTCCACATAGTCCTCCAGATTCTCATCTGGCTTTTGTGCCATGTTGAATAGTTCCTCCCTCTTTTCTCTTGTCCGACAATAGTCTTGATATTTAAGCTAAAATTTCTGTTTCATCTCTTCCCATGTTGTGATTACCTGACTTCCAAGGCTCATGAACCATCTTAAATCATTTCCTTTTAATGTTGCTGGAAACAGTTTCAACTTTTGAGCATTAGTAACATAATCATAACTTCTGCATAATATATCAAATTCAAAAATAAATTCATCCGGATCTTCAAAGGATAAACCATGGAAGTTGGGTAAAGCTGACAATGGAATATTCTTCATAGCAGTTGTTCCTCTAGGGAGATCACTGATAGGAAATCCCCAGGTAGAGAGAGAATTTTCATCCCTTCCTTCTCCTTCGGGATCTACACGTCCTCCACCAAAGAATTTTTCGTTGTTTCCTTCCATTGGCTGTTCTCCTACTGCACTTGCTCGATCCTCAAAATCTTCTACTGGCTCCTCAATTTTTTCCACTGGTCATCCAATACTCTCTATTAGTTCCTCAACATGCTCTGTTGATTTTCTAGCACCTTCTTCTGATTCTCCAGCACTGGCTGCTGGTTCTTTAATATTCGTTACTGGTTCCTCTATGTTTTCAGGGCTCACAACTTCTTCTGTTTGGTAGTCTTATTGAGGGGAGCGCTGAGGTTTTGGTCTTCGAGAACTTAATCTCTGTGATGATTTAGCCTTTGATACAATTTCGCCAATAAAATTCTTTCTTCCTCCCCTTCCTTTGCCCTTGCCACCTGTAGGATTAGTTTTCTTCTGGGTTCCGCGTCCTCTCATACAATCTGCACATCTAGAAAAAAAATATCAATGCTTTTGAAATCTATAATTGCCTTCCCCGACAACAGCGCCAAAATGTTGGTCGCTTTAATTGTTTTAACAATTCAAGCACCACATAAATTGTCAACCCGGGAAGGTCTGTTTATTCCAAAGACAATCATGCACTGGGTATGCTCAATTCCAAAAGCAAGGAAATGTTGTAGTAGAAGTCACACAATTATCAATCATACAAATCTAACTATTCACACCCTGTTTTAACAAAGCTGAAGCCTACTTGTGTTACACCAGAAGCAATTCCTCTATTGTAGTCTTTCATTAAAAGAATTCTAGGAAAATATAATGAAAGGAAATCACCCTGCGGGAAAGAAAATCAATCAACCATAACAGGGAACAGGACCCTATTCCTCCAAACATGAATCTTCAGAACCTGTTGCCTAACACTAATCACACTGTAGAAAAAGATCAAATCAAGGAAAACAGGACCCTGTTCCCATGAACAGGAACCTTCAGCACCTGTTTCCTAATATCAATCACACTGCAGAAAAAAGATAATCAAACTACGGGGAACAGGACCCTATTCCTCCAAACAGGAATCTTCAGCACCTATTTCCTGGTATCAGTCACACATTTAAACAAATAATAGAAAAATATATTTTGGCTTCTTTAAGAATGAATGATACAAAACTGATGCAGTGTTAAAGAAAACATAGTGCTTAAAGAACTACAGAACTATGTAAATGATTCTTCAGCAAACAAAGTTAATTTAAGGTGCAAATAACATAAAGAAGTTTAACAAACTACAGGAGTAGTCGGGTGAATCTTGTGATGAAGGCGGGCCCTTTCCTTCTCACAAGATTCCCCAGAGGAAAGAGTTAAATTGGAACGCTCAAAAGAAACCTTTATTCATCTGTCAAAAAGGAATGATACATTACAATGGAGTCTTGCTCCTTTCCGCTCAAAAATAATGTCCTCCTGCAGTCTCTAACTCCCTTTCTAATGATGATGTATCCTCTTTTTAAATAGGAGACATCTATTACAGTTACATCAGAGAAATCCTATATTTATCCAAATCTGTTCTTATATCTTAAAACAGGGTCTTTCTATTCTTCCATAGAAAAATATTGTTACAATAGATATAAAAAGGTACTGGCTTTAGAAAAATCCATGTAACAAATTTCCTTTCTTGTCTTCGTCTTGTTGCCATCATTCCTGAAATACTCTTTCAAGATCGCAAATCACGAGTAGTGACGGAATTTACGTGTCCGCTGACTGTTTCAGTAACAGTTTTGACTGTTTCAACAACGGAGTCAACTATTTCAGCAACGACCGATTGTTTCAGCAACAACACATTCCTTATCATAAATTATCTGCGATCTTTTAGACTTGTGTTAGCAACAATCTACCTTCGATTAATGATGAAATATAAGAGTAATGTGGAATTATATGTAAAAAAGATTAAATATATAGTAAAGAGAAGGATTTCATATACCTTTGGATAAAATGGATGAAAATGATAATGTAACCTTTTTAAATATAGCTATAAAGAGTAAGGTGGTGTCAAAATGTATGGTAAAAATGGTACATTGTGAGGTCCTAACACTTATGTCATCGGCATTAAGATCCATAAAGACAGATTTCGAGGCATCTTGGGTCTGTCTCAGGAAACCTATATTAATAAAATTTTAGAGAGATTTCGGATGAAGGATTGTTCACCAAGTGTTGCTCCCATTGTGAAAGGTGATAGGTTCAATTTGAACCAATGCACAAAGAACGACTTTGAAAGAGAAAAAATGAAGAACATTCCATATGCTTCTGCTGTCGGAAGCCTAATGTATGCACAAGTCTGAACAGGACCTGACATTGCATTTGTTGTGGGAATGTTGGGATGATATCAGAGTAATCCAGGTTTAGACCACTGGAGAGTTGCAAAGAAAGTAATGAGGTACCTTCAAGGAACCAAAAATTACATGCTTATGTATAGATGGACGGACAACTTGGAAGTAATTGGCTACTCAGATTCTGACTTTGTTGGATGTGTTGATTCATGCAAATCAACATCAGGATACATTTTTTATGATGGCCGGTGGAGCTGTATCATAGAGGAGTGCCAAGAAGACCTTGATTTCTGCTTCCACTATGGAAGCCGAGTTTGTCTCCTATTTTGAGGCTACTTTACAAGGTGTATGGATTAAGAGTTTCATTTCTGGGCTTAGAATTATGGATTCTATTTCTAAGCCATTGAGAATGTATTACGACAATTCAGCTGCTATTTTTATGGCTAAGAACAACAAAAGTGGGAGTCGAAATAAACACATCAACATTAAGTATTTACCTATAAGGGAATGTGTTAAAGAAAAGAAAGTGGCCATTGAGCACGTTAGCACTGAGTTGATGATCGCTAATCCTTTGACTAAGGCCATGCCATCATTTAAATTCAAGGATCATGTAATGAATATGGGACATGCTTCCATTATGTAGTTTCTCATTGTATGAACAATGTTATTTTAATGAAATTCTTAATTATTGTGATGTTTTTCTCATATTTATGTGCACCTTCATTTGATTTGAGAGAATTCATCTATGTAGGACCAAGAATGAAAATAGGGTTTATTCATTAAGAAATTGTTGCCACATAAATTTTAATAGAAATAAATACATAGTAATACATGGAAGATAATACTCGTCATTAGAGGACTTATCGCCATGATTCATGTATCTATTACTTAATACAGATTTTCAATGGGTTTTAAGATGAGACATTAAGATTGGAAGTATGGACCAAGTGGGAGAATGTTAAGCTCCCTCTCCCAACGTGCGATTTCTGGAAACTGATCTGCAGTTGTTTCCTTAAATTATGGAAACCAACTGTAGTTATTTCCTCAAATTAGGAAATCAACTGAAGTTAATTAATTTATTTTTTGGAGCTTCTGAAGTGATCTGTTACTCCCATTGCAGTTATCTAGTCCGTTACTCCCATTACAGTTATGTACCATGATTTGTGGAACACTTAACAAATAGCCAACATAAGCTTGATGGAAGCTTGGCTATAAATTCTTCTGTTTGGTCCCCAAGCTCACTAACTTAATCCCCTTTAGCCTTACACCATCAAGTCAAAGTGAGGACAGCTTGGAAGTGCCTTCAGATTTTCTTTAGTATTGGTGTTGAGGATGTAGTGCTGTGTAGTGGCTACATTAAGGAGGCTTTGTTGCAGAAAAGTGAACATGGAGAAGAACTCTTGAGGCTTTGACTACTGAAGTATGGATGAAGTGGCTAGAACTATGAATTAAGTGAATAATTTGATAAATTCTATCATAAAGAATAAATGAATTTTCTTGAAATAAAAATTTAGTCCACAGACAATTTTTATGTCATCAGATTCATTTTTAAGCGTGATTTACATTGGTAAAGCATGAAATTTATTTGGGCCTCAATTAACATAAACATGTGATCTTTAATTTTATGTAGTTGTACAAACTGCAAATTTCTCTGAAATTCGTACTGATATCCCTAAACTTAAGGAACATAACTATAAGGTCTGGAAGGAGAGAGTTCTCCTTCATTTGGGGTGGATTAACATAGACTATGCCATTAGGAAAGATGAACCACCGGCACTCAATTATACCAGCACTACAGCGGACATCACGCTTTATGAACGATGGGAACGATCTAATCGTCTAAGCATGATGTTCATTAAGACTAAAATTTAAGCTAGTATTTGTGGTTCCATTGAACAACATGAAAAGGTCCGAAACCTGCTGAAAGCCATTGATGATAAATTCTCCACTTTATACAAGGCACTAGAAAGCACCCTAATCATGAATTTCTCGTCCCTAAGGCTCACCAGTGTGAAATGTGTATGCGAGCACATCATGCAAATGAGGGACACTGTGGCTCAATTGAAGAAACTTGAGGTTGAAATATCGGAGTCTTTCTGGTGCACTACATCCTGAACACCCTTCCACACCAATACTGACCCTTCAAAATCCCATACAACACACATAACGATATATGGTCAATTAATGAACTCATGACCATGTCTGTTGAAGAGGAAGAGAGACTGGTGATGGAAATGGGAGAAAATGCAATGCTAACAACGCGAGGAAAGGGAAAATCTCAAGCGAATCGGAAAGGGAAAGGTAAAGTACCTCCCCAAGTCGATTCAAGAAGGATTTCATGTGTTTCTTTTGTAAAATGAAGGGACACAAGAAGAAGGAACGCGCCAAATTTCAGAAATGGCTTGCAGACAAAGGTAATCCAATCTCGTTTGTTTGTTATGAATCTAATATGGTTAATGTCAATATTAACATTTGGTGGATTGATTCTGGATCAACAATTCACATTTTGAATTCCTTGCAGGGTTTGCAAAACCTAAGGAAGCCAGTGGGAAGTGAGCAAAGCATCTTATCAGGAAATAAGATGGGCTCGCATGTGGAAGGTATAGGCACATGTTGTTAAACTTTAAGTAGTGGCTTTGTTTTAGAATTAGAAAAGACCTTTTATGTTCCAAGTTTTTCTAGAAACTTGATTTCAGTTTCAAGGCTTGTACATTTTGGATATTCCTTTAACTTTTCAGAAACATCCTTCAATTTGTTTTATAAATCTGATTGTGTTGGGAATGGTATTTTGTCTAATGGTCTTTACTGCATTTATTTACAAAACAATGTGACTTATGATTCAATGCATGTTCACACTGGCACTAAAATATGTGTTATTAATGAAAATTCCTCTAAATTATGGCACCAGAGACTAGGTCATATATTCATAGAAAGAATTAAAAGATTGATAAATGAAGGGGTACTTAATACTCTAGATTTTACTGATTTTGAGACTAGTGTGGATTTCATAAAGGGAAAGCAGATCAACAAGTCAAAGAAAGGTGCCAATAGAAGTTCAGACATATTAGAGATCATACATACTGATATATGTAGTCCAGACATGGATTCACATGGTCAGAGATACTTCATCTCTGTTATAGATGATTGCTCACGATATATGTATCTCTACATGCTTCATAAAAAGAGCGAAGCATTAGATGCCTTTAAGATATTTAATGCTGAAGTAGAGAATCAATGTGACAAAAAAATTAAGATCGTGAGATTAGATAGAGGTGGAGAATATTATGGTAGATACACAGAATATGGACAAGCACCTGGGCCATTCGCAAAATTTCTTCAAGAGCATGGGATTGTTACCCAATACACCATGCCTAGTTCACCCGAACAGAATGGTGTAGCAGAAAGAAGAAACCAAACATTATTGGACATGGTGCAGAGTATGCTTAGCATCTCCAATCTTCCTAAATCCTTGTGGACTGAAGCACTTTAGATGATAGTGTATATATTAAGCCGAGTTCCAACCAAGGTTGCTCCTAAAATTCCATTTGAATTATGGAAAGGTTAGAACTCGAGTTTGCGACATATGTGTGTTTGGGGATGCCCGTCTGAAGTGAGAATATATAATCAACAAGATAAGAAGCTGGACCCAAGGACCATTAGTGGGTATTTCATTGGATATGCTGAAAGGTCTAAAGGTTATAGATTTTATTGTCCATCTCACAACACTAGGATTATGGAAGAAATGCAAAGTTTCTTGAAAATGACTTGATCAGTGGGAGCGATCAAACCAGAACATAGTTTCTGAGAAGGATCATTTAAAATCTCAACCTTCCACCTCAAGTGATCGATTGGTTATTGTTCATAGCACCCCTCAATTAGAAACTAGTGTTGAAAAACCAATTGTTGAAGTTCCACAAGTTGCTGACGACATTCCAGTAGATCAGATAGTTCAAGAATTGCCAAGAATTTTTGAACAACAAGTTGAACCACATACTTCTCAGGAAGATGGTGGTACAACATTAAGAAGATCTACTAGACCAAAGAGATCAACAATACTTGAAGATTATATTATGTATCTGCAAGAATCTGACTACAACATTGGAGCTCAAAATGATCCTGAGTCTTTTTCACAAGCCATGAGTTGCAAAGAATCATAATTATGGCATGATGCCATGAAGGAAGAGATGAATTCTATGAAGAGTAATGAAGTCTAGGATCTTGTTGAGTTGCCTAATGGTGTAAAATCCATTGGATGTAATGAGTCTTTAAGACAAAGAAAGACTCATTGGGAAACATTGAGAGATACAAGGCAAGACTCGTTGCAAAGGGATTCACTCAGAAAGAAGGAATCAATTACATGGAGACTTTCTCTCCTGTATCTAAGAAAAATTCCTTGCGTGTTATTATGGCATTAGTAGATCATTTTGACTTGGAGTTGCACCAAATGGATGTGAAAACAACATTTCTCAATGGAGATCTAGAGGAGGAGGTTTACATGAAACAACCTAAAGGATTCTCCTCTAGTGATGGTGAGCAATTGGTTTGCAAGCTCAAGAAATCATTATACGGATCAAAAAAATAATCCCGCTAATGGTATTTGAAATTTCATAATGTAATTTCTTCTTTCGGTTTTGTAGAAAACATTATGGATGAATGTATATACCTGAAAGTCAGTGGGAGTAAAATCTGTTTTCTTGTTTTATATGTGGATGAAATTTTGCTAGCAACCAATGATAAGGGTTTGCTGCATAAGGTGAAACAATTCCTCTCTAAAAATTTCGATATGAAGGATATGGGTGAGGCATCTTATTTCATTGGCATTAAGATCCATAAAGACAGGTTTCGAGGCATCTTCGGTCTGTCTCAAGAAACCTATATTAATAAAATTTTAGAGAGATTTCGGATGAATGATTGTTCACCAAGTGTCGCTCCCATTGTGAAAGGTGATAGGTTCAATTTGAACCAATGCTCAAAGAATGACTTTAAAAGGGAACAAATGAAGAATATTCCATATGCTTCTGCTGTCGAAACCCTAATGTATGCTCAAGTCTGCACAAGACCTGACTTTGCATTTGTTGTGGGAATGTTGGGACGATATCAGAGTAATCCAGGTTTAGACCACTGGAGAGATGCAAAGAAAGTAATGAGGTACCTTCAAGGAACCAAAAACTACATGCTTATGTATAGACGGATGAACAACTTGGAAGTAATTGGCTACTCAGATTCTGACTTTGTTGGATGTGTTGATTCATGCAAATCAACATCAGGATACATTTTTATGATGGCCGATGGAGATGTATCATGGAGGAGTGCCAAGCAGACCTTGATTGCCACTTCCACTATGGAAGCCGAGTTCATCTCCTATTTTGAGGCTACTTTACAAGGCGTATGGCTTAAAAGTTTCATTTCTGGGCTTAGAATTATGGATTCTATTTCTAAGCCATTGGGAATGTATTGCGACAATTCAGCTGCTATTTTTATGGCTATGAACATCAAAAGTGGGAGTCGAAATAAACACATTGACATTAAGTATTTAGCTATAAGGGAACGTTTTAAAGAAAATAAAGTGGTCATTGAGCATGTTAGCACTGAGTTTATGATCATCGATCTTTTGACTAAGGGCATGCCATCGTTTAAATTCAAGGATCATGTAATGAATATGAGACTTGGTTCCATTATGTAGTTTCTCATATTTATGTGCACCTTAATTTGATTTGAGAGAATTCATCTATGTAGGACCAAGAATGAACATAGGGTTTATTCATTACGAAATTGTTGCCACATAAATTTTAATAGAAATAAATACATAGTAATACATGGAAGATAATACTCGTCATTAGAGGACTTATTGCCATGATTAATGTATCTATTACTTAATACAGATTTTCAATGGGTTTTGAGATGAGACGTTAAGATTGGAAGTATGGACCAAGTGGGAGAATGTTAAGCTCCCTCTCCCAACATGCGATTTGTGGAAACTGATCTGCAGTTGTTTCCTTAAATTATGGAAACCAACTGTAGTTATTTCCTTAAATTAGGAAATCAACTGAAGTTAATTAATTTCTTTTTGGGAGCTTCTGAAGTGATCTGTTACTCCCATTGCAGTTATCTAGTCCGTTACTCCCATTACAGTTATATACCATGATTTTTGGAACACTTAACGAATAGCCAATAGAATCTTGATGGAAGCTTGGCCATAAATTTTTCTTTTTGGTCCCCAAGCTCACTAACTTAATCCCCTTTAGCCTTACACCATCAAATAAGAGTGAGGAGAGCTTGGAAGTGCCTTCATATTTTCTTTAGTGTTGGTGTTGAGGACGTAGTGCTGTGTAGTGGCTACGTTAAGGAGGCTTCGTTGCAGAAAAGTGAACGTGGAGAAGAACACTCGAGGCTATGACTGCTAAAATATCGACCAAGTGGGAGAAAGTTAAGCTCCCTCTCCCAACGTGTGATTTCTGGAAACTGATTTGCAGTTGTTTCCTTAAATTATAGAAACCAACTGCAGTTATTTCCTTAAATTAGGAAATCAACTGAAGTTAATTAATTTATTTTTGGGAGCTTCTGAAGTGATCCGTTACTCCTTTTGTAGTTATCTAGTCCATTACTCCCATTACAGTTAGCTACCATGATTTGTGGAACACTTAACGAATAGCCAACAGAATCTTGATGGAAGCTTGGCTATAAATTCTTTTGTTTGGTCCCCAAGCTCACTAACTTAATCCCCTTCAGCCTTACACCATCAAGTCAGAGTGAGGAGAGCTTGGAAGTGCCTTCAGATTTTCTTTAGTGTTGGTGTTGAGGACACAGTGTTATGTAGTGGCTATGTTAAGGAGGCTTCGTTGCAGAAAAGTGGATGTGGAGAAGAACTCTCAAGGCTCTGACTGCTGCGTTATAGTTTTATTAAAGTCTGTTTCGTTTCCTTGAAGAATCTGCAATAAACCATTCATTGGAGCACTTCTTGGAGCGTTGATCTTTGTGCAGATTTCATCTCTGTAAAATTACGTTTTCTACATAGTATAATTCATCAATGGCTGGAGGTATTGTTTAATGGGAAATTTTAAGTTTTAAGTTTTAATTTTCGATTCCTTTAAGTATTTATTCCGCATTTTGAATCGTTATTTTTGCTAACACGAAAATCTAAAGGAGGAAATTTCCTTTTAGGTTAAGAGAAAAAAATGGGAAAACAACATGACTTTGTAGTGATGTTCACTAAATGCTATTTAGTTCAAGAGCGTGCCATTTTAGAAATGCGTTGTCTAATCATAAGTATGTTTAAATGATTTTTTTAATAGTGAAAATGGATTAGTATGATAAAAAAATTAAAAAATCCTAGTCACCTAAAAAGAGTCTTGATCAGTTAATTCTGAAATTTAATTTGACACTACCAATCTAAATTTCATAAAATTTCTACTGAGTTTTGATGAAACTTTTACAAGCATTTTGACTATTTTTCTAGTAAAATTGTGGTTTCATTAAACTACTTTATTTTTTCTGAAAATCATATAAGAAATTTTAGAAGTGACACTGAATGTAGTTCATCATCAAAATAATGAAGACTGGCTAATCCGACTATCCATATATATATATATATATATATATATATATATATATATATATATAATGCAGAGAAAAGAAACGGTCAAATCCTGTCAGAAATGGAAAAATAAATGTTAAAAAACAATAAAAAAATTAAAATAACCAATAAATGAATGAATGAAAATAAAATAAATCACATCCTAAAGTAATAAAAATAATAAAAATAAAGACCAAGTCAAAAAACAAATAAATAAAATAAAAATAAAATAATCAAAATTAAAACTAACCAAACAGTCCACTATAAAATAAAATCATAAAAATAATAATAAAAACTAAGTCAATAAAAATAAAACTAAAAAATAAACATTGAATAAATTAAAATTATATATATATATATATATATATATATATATATATATATATAGATAGATAGATAGATAGATAGATAATTAAATTAAAATTAAAAATAAAGAAATAAATGAAAGGACTTACAAATAAAATAATACTACCTAAAAAGAAAAAAAGACTAAAACTATGTGAGTATTAGAAATAATATTTAAAGTATATAAGTATAAATAAGTGAACCTCAAGCACATATCAAGCAAAAATGTAGGGAAAACAAAAAGAGAGGAAAACACTAGAGAAAGGAACACTACTGAGAGCAAAGAGATGGAATCCAATAACTGCTAACTTTCCACCCGCCAACACTATTCAACGTAATGGACCTTTTCTCAATCTCAATAGCTTCCCTAAATTTATAGTGATGGAAATGCTCAACCCTAGCAATAACTCTGGATTCTTCCATACAAATGTGCTGCTTCGTCTTCTCTGCATGCTCAGCTAGTGTTGAGGACCTCGTTCTACCATGCCTGATATCCGCAGTATGCTCTTGAATCCTTTTATTAATCGACTGACTTGTTTCTCCAATGTAGGTAATTCCACAGGAGCACGAGATCAAACAAACACCTTTCATGCTTCTGTGGTCCAACGGGTCTTTAACAGATCTAAGAGAACCACGAATGGTGTTCAAAGGTTTAAAAGAGGAAGAGATCTTATGCTTCCTTAAAATCTGAGTGATCTTTTCAGTAGTACCTTTTATAAAAGGAAAAGGAACTCTACCAACAAAGTGAACTCCTAAGTTAAAGATGATTTTGTTGGTAGAGTTCATTTGTCTTTTATACAAGGTACTACTGACAAGATCGCTCTTATTTTAAGGAAGCATAAGATATCTTCCTCTTTTAAACCTTTGAACACCATTCGTGGTTCCCTTAGATCTTTTAAAGACTCATTGGACCCCAGAAGTCTGAAAGGTATGTATTTGATCTTGTGCTCCTGTGGGATTCCCTACATTGGAGAAACAGGTTCGTCAATTAATAAAAGGATTCAAGAGCATACTACGGATATCAGGCACTTTAGAACGAGGTCCTCAGCTCTAGCTGAGCATGCAAAGAATACGAAGCATCACATTTGTGTGGAAGAATCTAGAGTCATTGCTAGGGTTGAGCATTTCCATCACCGTAAATTTATGGAAGCTATTGAGATTGAGAAAACGCCTAGTACGTTGAATAGGGATGACAGGTGGAAAGTTAGCAGTTGTTGGATTCCATCTCTTTGCTCTTATTAATGTTCATTTCTCTAGTTTTTTCCTCTCTTTTTGTTTTCCCTACGTCTTTGTTTGATATGTGTTTGAGGTTTGTTCACTTATTTATAATTATATACTTTAAATATTATTTCTAATGGTGACATAGTTTTAGTCTATTTTTCTTTTTAAGTAGTATTATTTATTTATAAGTCCTTTTATTTATTTTTAAATTTTATTTTATTTGATATATATATATATATATATATATATATATATATATATATATATATATATGGAGGCAGATTCTAACTAGGAAAACTAAAGATAATAATAAAATTGCTTTACACTACTAGAATTCCTATCTTAAAAAGCTTTATGAATCTCCAAATGCCAGGGATAAATTTGAAACCCTGCTCACAACGAAAGAATTTTTCTCACTAGAAGAGATTGATTTTGGGGTTAAACATGTGGCAAATGGGAAAGCTAAAGATATTGAAGGTTACCAGGCGGAAATCTTAAAAATTGGAGGTCCTGTCCTCATCCCCCACATCCACAAGCTTTTCAACCAAGCGGTCAAGAAAGGGTTCCCTAAACCTTGGACTTAAAGCCTCATTATCCCTATTGTTAAAAGTGGGGATACAAATAACCCCTATAATTATTGAACAATTATGATCAACCCTCTCTTAGCCAAGTTATATGGTATTATTTTGGAAAAGAAATTGAGAATTTGGCTTGACAGTGAAGGTAAGCGGGCTAAGGGCCAAGCATGTTTTAGAAGGCAACACTCAACAACAGACCACCTCATTACGCTTAGGATCATTGTGGAGGAATGTCGCAATGATAAATCCAATCCCTTATGTTGCTTTGTGGACTTTAGAAAGGATTTCGATACAGTTCCTATAAACAACCTATGGAATAGATTAGAAGAGCTAAATGTTCCTTTCGAGCTAGGAGCGGCTGCTATAAGGTTATACGAGAATGTAATTGCCAAGTTAAAGAGCAATGAGGGGTGGTCAAAAGATATTAAGTGTAATAGCATAGTTAAAAAAGGTTGTCTGCTCTCCCCTACCCTATTTGGCATTTACAACGACAATCTAGAAGGTTGTTTAGAGGAAGCAGGATGTGCTGGCACAATCTTAGCTGGGATAGTCATCATCCTTCTTCTCTATGCTGATGATATTGTTCTTCTCGCAAGGTGCCCATCTGATCTTGATAAGCAGCTTAGACTTCTTAAGGATTTCTTCTCTATAATGGGTATGTTTGTTAACACTGAAAAAACAAAAGTTATGATTATCAAATCCAAGAAGGACACTTATGCTAATTTTATGTATGAGAATAGTAACTTGGAGGAAGTGTCTTGCATGAATTTTATCCCCAAATATCTATGGAGACACTACAAGTAGATGTCACGTATTATGGAATCCCAGGCATCGATATGGAATTCCCTAATAGTTAATGAATTGAAAAATAGTTGGGAAGCATAAAACCAAATCAATTTTCATAGGTAGACTACCTGTGAAATCCATCTCGATAAATACCAAAGAAATTATTTTTTCAATGCCATCCAAACTATTTTCCTCTAGAAAGAAAAAATTGCTGATAGAATTTACAATCGTTTTGATAGTGTGTCATGACCACAACTCCAAGGAGATGCCAAATAATTTAACCCATATGGCACAATTGATGACAAACCGCTAATAATTTCAAGGATACTTCGAGAAATATTGTTACTGAATATAATAAGTAGTACCAAGATAGCTTTAAGCTTGCCAATGCTATGTGGAATGCCTCTTGTAATGTTTCTTGCATTAAGATCCATGTATATAATAAATTGAAGATTTCATATTTGTTTTGGAATTGTACCATTGATATTGTTATATTCAAGCTTACTCAAAATGGAAATGGTTCTAGGGATGTTTCCAGTAAACCTATTTTTACGAAGAAATAATAGGTCAATTGGGTCAAATTTCCAACTGCTTCAGGTATGCTCCCTGTAAGTTTATTTGAAGCTAGAGACAAGAAGGAGAGTTGAGAAAGATGAAATATACTAATTGGCAAGGAGCCTTCAATTCTGTTAGCTCGTAAATCCAACCTTGCCAAATTGTTGCGGTTTCCAAACTCAAGGGGAATAAAACTTGAAATTTCACCTAATTCAATAATGAGAGCATAAATAGAGAATTCAGTAAGCTTTCTAAAATTCTGAAATTACCCCACTCAGCGGGTACACTACCTGATAATTGATTCTATCCCAAATACGAAAACTCAAGTGAAGAGTAGTTTCCCAAAGAGAAGGGAAGAATGTTGTGCTCCAACATGTTAGAAAACAGAGACAAATACTCTAATTTCTGCAACAACCAAAATTGATTTCTTTCTAGCTTCTTCTTTACAACATTAAATACAATTACTAATTATATTTATAATATAAAAATATAATTTTTTCATCCTAAAAATTGAAAAGATAAATTACACTTACTTTCATTCATTTACCATCCATAAACAATCATATTATACCAAATATTAAACAATAACCAAATCTTAAACTATCCATTTTCTAGTATTTCCTTCTCCTAAATTTCCAATAATAATGAAAAAAATCACGTCAAAAGAGTTTTAATTAATAATTTAACCACCTTATTAACTACCTTGGGGTTCATGTACCCTACTTTCAATATCATATCATGTTACTTCTAGGACCATAACATGTCACAAGTTTAAAGCCTATGATACATAGGGTTTAACTACCTTGGGGTTCATGTACCCTACTTTCAATATCATATCATGTTACTTCTAGGACCATAACATGTCACAAGTTTAAAGCCTATGATACATAGGGTTAAAGCCTATTAAAAATACCTTGCATAATTGGCCTGAACTTCCACTGCTAATACACATGCATGCCACTACATCAATGAGAAAGGTCCCCACAAATTTGATGAGGAGGACAAGTCTATAGCTTCAATCCCGAGGATAATTATATACCATTTCAATTTTTATTATAACCCTTCCTCAATTCATGTTAATGAACATGACATGAAGGATAAGCCTCACGATGCATCCATTATAATATGTGTGCGATGAAGCACATATATTATTATTATATTTGTGTTTATTTTAAGTTGACTTGAGTTTGGGTTGCTGTGAAAACCTGTTTTATTCAATTATACAATATTTCTATGTAGATCAGTTAAGTTGGATACATTATGGAATAGTTTTTATTTCCGATAGTTACATTTTACTCTCAATCTACCTTAAACTAACTCATCTACGTTAATAGATTTTTCAACAAACTATTCTTAAATTGAAATTGTGAGTAGAAAAATTTGATTATTAATTTATATGACACATTGAAATGAATTATTGAATATTACTTCGAAAACAAGTTTATAATTTTTTTATTAATAAAATTTTAGGTAAATCATTTTTTATAAATTTTTTTATATTTAAAGTTAATTAAATTCTAATAATTTTTTTATATTTAAAATTGATTAAATTCTAATAGAATTATATATAAGGTTATAAAATTCAAATATAGTTATTTTTTATTTGAGTTATTATCAATTATATTTTTTAAAAATTATTATAGATTTTGCTAACCATATCTATTTGGAAGCATATAGGTAATTATTTTTAATATATAACAATAAAAAAATAATGCTTTAATATTCACCCCATATATATATATATATATATATATATATATATATATATATATATATATATATATATATATATAATTTTTATTTTATAGATGAGATGTTTTTTAATTCCTAGTATAAGGTAGAAGTATTTTCTTTCAATGTTTAATACAAAATTGATTGTTACATCTAAGAAAATAATAAATAATAAATATTAATATGAACTATTTAAAAAGTATTTCAATATTCACATTAAGTAAAATATTTTGATATTAATTTGTTTTTTTTCTCTCTTTCTCTTTTTAAATAGTGTGGAGTTGATACATGAAGCCTATGGGCACACACACTCTCTCCATCAACTCACTAGTCATAGCCTCACACAATCTTGGTGATTACATCCAATAGGTGGTAAGACCATTCTTTTGTCCAAGAGAGGGTGACCCCT
The DNA here is from genome assembly GCA_034641835.2 of Pinus albicaulis. Lineage (NCBI taxonomy): Eukaryota > Viridiplantae > Streptophyta > Pinopsida > Pinales > Pinaceae > Pinus > Pinus albicaulis. The sequence continues at coordinate 1,201,601,269 of CM076577.1, forward strand.
ACCTAGGCTCTCTCTCTCTCTCTCTCTCTCTCTCTATATATATATATATATATATATATATATATATATATATGGAGTTGAAATAGTTCAATGTTTTGATGGATTTGACATGTGACATAAAATATGAAAGTTGTTTTATCTTAGCTCTAGATGTATTATGTGTCATGAAGATCAAATCCTTACCTATTGTAAGCATTTTTCATGTCCTTTACTATACATGTATATGTTTTCACTTTAAGGAACTTCATCCCTCTAACAACTATAAATTTGGAACTAAAATAGCTATGGTAAAATATTGTATTGTTAAATTATTTACTATGAAAATAATGTACAAGACTTTCCATATTCAATATAGAGTTGACATATGACATATATAAAAACTTAATCAAAATATTTTAATATTTTATTTTATTATTTAATAAAAAATTATTATATATATTCTCAAAAAAATTAATTTCTTAAGATTAAATAAACATTATGTTAATCATAATTAAAAAAATACACTTACTTATATAAAGGAGCTCTGAAGACCCCGGGGATAATTTGTTTGGTTCAGAGCTAGTCAAGCTTTGTAGTGCTTAGGATCTCATAATTTGCAACGGTCTAAAGAAGTGGCCCAATTCTAGCCAGATGACCTGCATCCATGGGCTTGGCAGCAGCGTGGTAGACTATGCTATTTCTGATCTCCCTTTATACAATGAAATAATAAATTTTGACATCTTAGATAACGACGAGCTTGACTCTGATCATAGGCCTTTACTCATAACTCTAAATTTTTTCATGCATAGAGATCCCATTGAAGATAATCCTTATAGTCAAAAGAACTTAATTTTTGATAGAAATAAAAACGATCTCTTTCTAAATGAATTAAAAACTAATTTTCTTCCTTTATCTAGTATAGACAACATAGATGACCTCTATTATAATTTTACTACAACCCTCTCATATTCTATTAACAAGTTCTCAATTGAAGTCTCAAGTAATAAAAGAAATAGCAAAACCAACCCATGGTATGAAAAAGATTGTAAAAGCGCGAGGAGAGAAATTAAGGAAGCAGTTGATGAATCTCTCAAAATTGAAAAGATAAAAATCTACAAAGCCCTAATTAAAAGGAAAAAAAGGCAATATATTAGTAAAAGACAAGAGAATCTCTTACACCTCTCTAAGGTGGCTCCTAAGAAATTCTGGAGGTATATTCTAACTAGGAAAACTAAAGATAATAATAACATTTATTTACACGACTAGAATTCCTATCTTAAAAAGCTTTATGAATTTCCAAATGTCAGCGATAACTTTGAAACCCTGCTCACAACGAAATAAGTTTTCTCATTAGAAGACATTGATTTCCAGGTTAAACGCCTGGAAAATGGGAAAGTTAAAGACATTGAAGGTTACCAGGCGGAAATCTTAAAAATTGGAGGTCTTGTCCTTATCCCCTGCATCCTCAAGCTTTTCAACCAAGAAATCAAGCAAGAGTTCCCTAAACCTTGGACTCAGAGCCTCATTATCCCTATTTTTAAAAGTGTGGATACAAATAACCCCTCTAATTATCGGACTATTATGATCAACCCTCTCTTAGCCAAGTTATATGGTATTATTTTGGAAAAGAAGTTGAGCATTTGGCTTGAAAGTGAAGGTAAGCAGGCTAAAGGCCAAGCGGGTTTTAGACGGCATCACTCAACAATGGACCACCTCATTATGCTTAGGATCATTGTGGAGAAATGCCGCAATGATAAATCTAATCTCTTATGTTGCTTTGTGGACTTTATAAAGGCTTTCGATACAGTTCCTAGAAAAAACCTATGGAATAGATTAGAAGAGCTAAATATTCCTTTTGAGCTAAGAGCGGCCACTATAAGGTTATACGAGAATGTAATTGCCAAGTTAAAGGGAAATGAGGGGTGGTTGAAAGATATTAAGTGTAATATTGGAGTTAAACATGGTTGCCCCCTCTCACCTACCCTATTTTGCATTTACATCGACAAGCTAGAAGGTTGTTTGGAGGAAGCAAGATGTGTTGGCACGATCTTAGTTGGTATAGTCATCATCCTTCTTCTCTATGCTGACGATATTGTTCTTCTTGCAAGGTGCCCATCTAATCTTGATAAGCAACTTAGACTTCTTAAGGATTTCTGCTCTACAATGGGTATGTCTGTTAACACTGACAAAACAAAAGTTATGATTATCAAATCCAAGAAGGACACTTACGCTAATTTTATGTATGACAATAGTAACTTGGAGGAAGTGTCTTCTTACAAGTACCTAGGAATTGATATTCATCACAAGCTCAACTAGAAATATAGCATTCAAAAAAGGATTAATGGGGGGTGGAAAACTTATTTTGGTCTTGGAAATAATTTTAAAACGACAAACTCCATAATGTGGGATAGAAAGAAGTTCTTCTTTGAAACTTTAGTCACTCTTGTTATCTTATATGGATGTGAGGTTTGGGGTTGCAGCGTCTCTAGAGAATCCTGGAGAAATAATGAGCAAATCCAGAAGCATTTTATAATGTATAACCTTAAAATTAAAAGCAATACACCCTATCCTATTCTCCTTATAGAAGTGGGTCTTTCCCCTATCGCGAGCTTAGCTATGACTAGGCTTCTGTTGTACAAGCACAAGCTCAATAGCATAGGAGACCATAGACTTCCTAAGCTAGCTTTAAATTCCAGCCAAAACCACCTAAGGCTTAAAAGAGGTTGGTATAAAGACACCAGGGCATGGTTAAACCATTGGGAGATCGACGAGAATGTTGCATTGCAAAACATTAATAACATTAAAAAAATTGTTACTTCTATGTTCAAAGAAAAAATGTGGTGTGAGAAAGATCTAGTAGCTAAAAGAAAATTAAGATATTATAAGGAGGTCATCAACCCCACCTTAGAAGATCAAAAGTATCTCTCTGTTTTAACTAGCTCAAAGAAGAAAATTAATATATCCAAGATTAGAACGAACTCTCATGAGCTCCATAGTGAAACAGGTCATTGGACAGTTCCTAAAACACCATGGATGGAAAGGATCTACCATCTCTGTGAGAATATGAACATCAAGGATGAAAATCACTTCCTCTTAGAGTGCCCCACGTACAACCACATTAGAGCTCAATTTCATAATCTTTGTTGCAATACTGACCTTCCTAGCCTTTTAAGATGTCAAAATTATAGTGAGCTCAGGAGGCTTCTCTCCAAACTTTTCGAGCATAGGAATAAAATCATCCACCACCACCACCACCACCAAAAATCAAACACTTATTTTATAATAGTAAATTAAAACATAAAAAATCCATACTCAATATCATTTCAATTTTCCATAAGACTAATATGGATTTCATATTTTAACATTCTAAAAACAATAAACAATTTTGGTCTTAACTCTTCCCTCCATCCGTCCTAACTTTTCCCTCCATCCGTCCTAACTTTTCTTATTACATGAGTCCAAGGACAAATATCTATCTCAATTATCCTATAGCACGGATTTCTATCTCAATTATTCTATGGTAACGACACAGCCCAATTGAAATGTATAGCCTAGTTTATAACCTTTCCCTTCAAAAATTCCATCGCTTACGCTCATTAATATACGACTTCCAATTCCGATTAGATAGGATCGCTTCGATATATGCTAGTTCAAGTGTGACACTAAGAACATAAATCTAGGTTTTTGTCCTTTTAATTTCTACATTTCCATTTCCGTAGGATATATCGAATACCATGGTTGACCTGAACATATTATATTCAAGGATAAGGAAGTCTTAAAGACGGTTTAGTCGAGATGATATAATACTATTTTGTTTCTTTTTAAATGTGGAAGAATCTCGATGGTGGAACTTTGTTTGTTTTTTATCAGGTAGCCCACCCTAGATCATTGTTGATAAGAAGCAAATATTTATCATCTTCTCATGTTTCTAACATTATTAAAATCATTGTACAATCACCACGTGGCTTTTGGACTTTCGACTAATAAATATTAAAGATACACTCTCTCATAACATGAGTGAACAAACATTTTTCCATGACAATATAACAACCCATGGACAATATTAGGGAGCTTGAGGGGTTGATCCCATGGCAAACAACTTCACCAACTAACTTTAAGGAGATTTGTGTGGCAACCCAAATTTACCTTTTCCATAATTGGTAAAAGGAAAAAACATTCAACTAAATTATTCATAAGGTCATTTTCAAAATAAAAAAGCAAACAAAATTTATTTCTCCTAGAGCTAGAAACATATTTACCATAAATAATATCACAAAATTCACCATGGATTTACAAAATAGTTTAAACAGGTCTTAAGCATTCCGTGATATAACCATCGCTTGAACATTTAATATGAGTATCCATTATATCCTCATCTTCACCACGATAAAAATGGTGCACTAGTTTAATTTTTATTGGATAATATTTTTCACCATCTAAAATTATCATAAAATTGGGATCATTTTATCAACATTATGTTAATATTAGTGTTTATCAATATTTATATTTCTTATTCTAATGTGTTATAGTAAAAGTAGTATAGTGGTAATTTTATTGTTGTGTCAAGAGGGGTTCTACAATCTAATATATGATATATGTGTCGACCTAATGTATTTGTAATAGTTATATTTACGAAAACTCAAAAAAGTGGTTTTATTTAAGTGAAGCCTATAGGACATATTATTATTAATATCATGAGATCAAATACCATGGGTCAAATACCATATTTATAAAAGTGGTATGGTAAATAAATAAAAATATATGTAAATGAGAGGTATGGTAAATAAATAAAATCTCTTTAAAAAAAAAAGGTTCGTTTTATTTAGGTGAAGGCTATGGGCCAAATACCATGGGCCAAATTATTATTAATACCATGCAAATTTTTTTATTAATCCTAATATTAATATTAAAATATTATTATTATTATTACTATTATTATTATTATTAAATCTAATATTCATATTATAATATTATAATATTAATATTGCTAAATTTAATAACTTTGGATAATACAATATTAAATTTGTTATATTATAATATATATTAATATATTATGATATATATTAACTCTAGATATATATGGGAGGGAAGAACAAATACATAGTGTGATAGATGTCGAGAGATAGAGGGAGTGACAAGCAAGAGATGGAGATATATTGGAGAGACGGAGATAAATTGAAGGAGAGGGGAGAGGAGGAATGGACAGAGAGAGGGATAGGAGTCAAAGAGGTAGAGAATGGTAAGAGAGGGAGAGGGAGACACAAATATGGAGGGGGGAGATATATATGGGAGGGAAGAAAAAATGCATAGTGTGATAGATGTCGAGGGATAGAGGGAGTTACAAGCAAGAGATGGAGATAAATTGGAGAGACGGAGATAAATTGAAGGAGAGGGGAGAGGAGGAATGAACAGAGAGAGGGATAAGAGTGAGAGAGGTAGAGAATGGTAACAGAGGGAGAGGGAGAGGGAGACAAAAATATGGAGGGGGGAGAGAGAAGGAGAGATGGAGGGAGACAGTGAGAGAATTTGAGGAGAGAGAGAGAGGACTTGAGACAGAGAATGAGAGAGGGAGGGATAGAGATATGGAGTTGGAGAAGGAGAGGGGAAGGGTAGAAGAAAGACATAGAGAGTGAGAAGTGGAGAGATAGTGTGTATGTGTATGGATGAGGTAAACAAACAAAGAAGGAGAAACTAAGAGAAGGGGAGAAGAGGAGAGAGGGAGGGCTCTAGTAACATAGTTGGAGAGAGAGAGAGAGAGAGAGAGAGAGAGATGGGGAGAGAGAGGAAGGATGATAGAGATTACTTGAGAGAGAGGAAGATTTCAATGTAGAATATTTCTAATCCTATTTTATGGACGTGTCTACCGAGCCCGCGTTTTGGCCCGGACGGCAGAAATCCGCCGGAATCCGGTCAACTAAATTTGCAAAAATCAGGTAGTTGCAGTGCTTGGAATCCATTTTTGATAGTGGAAATGGATTCAGCACTATCAAAAACCCCTGGGGAACTCAAAATATTAATGTTTAACAACTTAAAACAAGTTTCTGGGCAAATCTTTGCCGGATTTTCTGAAAATCGTTCCCGGATTTTGGGTCAAAACGCGGGCTCTCTAGACTACGGTCTATTTTATTGCTCACACTAAATGCATTGATTTCAGTGTAGATGGTGATTTCTAATCCTATTTCATTGCTTGCACTAGATGCATTTATTTCAATGTAGATATTTATTTCTAATTATATTTGATTTCTTGCACTAGATGCATTGATTTCAATGTAGATGATTTCTTGCACTAAATGCATTGTTTTCAGTGTAGATGGTGATTTCTAATCCTATTTGATTATTTGAACTAAATTCATTGATTTCACTGTATATGGTGATTTCTAATCCTATTTGATTGCTTGCACTAAATTCATTAATTTTAGTGTAGATGTTGGTTTCTAATCTTATTTGATTACTTGCATTACATGCATTGATTTTAGTGTAGAAGTTGTTTTCTAATCTTATTTGATTGCTTGCATTAGATGCATTGATTTCTGTGTAGATGTTGATTTCTGTTTTGATGTAACTGGATGTATGATGGTACATTCATTATAATGTGATTGGATTAACAATGTGAATTGATTTCAGTGTAAGCACACAAAATTATTGACAATGTACATTGATTTTTGTGTGATAGTAATTCAACCTATTAATATTGGAGAGCAAGAGATATAAGGTATGATTTTTTCTACAACAACTTGAGATAAAGATTTAAATGGTTTACAATTTCAACTAGCCTTTTCATATAATCGATATCAAAAGATGAAAAAACTAACAAGGGTGAAAATAAGAATAGTAGAAAAAAATAGTTTGAGATTGATCATAATGAAGACTATTTGTAATTGACTACATTCATATTATTCACATTTTCTATCATTCAACATTATTATTCTCACTTTGCATTTAAATTTTTTATTTCATCATTTTTCATCATTAAAGTTATTTACAATATTTTTCATCTCAATAAACTAAGTTAAATAAGAAAATATATTATAAAAATGACCACGTTAATCTCACACATATTTAGCATATTTAAATTATTATATTAATACTAGATATATTTACATATTATTGATAAAATTAATCATATCTTCGATAGATTTTCCTCGTACGCACACGATTGAAACCAGCCTAGATCCATGAAAATAGGTTTACACCTCGAGTGATTTGATCCCTCTTGGTGCTTGATATATTCGAAATTAAGATGGATCTAGGTTGGTTGTGTATCAATATTTATATTTCTTAATCTAATGTAGTATAGTAAAGGTGGTACAATAGTAATACATTGATGTTGTATGTTAGTGTTTTACTCTAACCTCATTTTTTAGGATACTTTACGGATGTGTGAGACAATATTTCACTTGGAAATAATACCTACTATATTAGGTATATTTGGTTTGTTAATTGGCTGATTTGTTGAACTTACTTCTCAACAATCAATCTCTTTGTTTAGAATTCATTGGATCTCATAAGAAGAAAAAAAATATGTGATTTATTTGTATGATTTGTAATTTAATAGAAAAATAATTTCTTTGTGGTGTGCAATTCTTAGTTTTGCTTCTTGGTATCAGAAATGGTGGCTCTTGGTTTAATCCTCATAGGAGGGCATAGGTCCAATGTGAGAGGTGAATTTCTTTGAGGTAAATAAGTGTGAATTCGATCCGTTGTTCAATGTTATCTGTGCTTGCATCAATTAACTTTGGAACCGTGGAGCACCCCCTTCTCGTCTGCATTGAAAAATTTAAATAAAAAAGTCATATGCGGTGAATTTTCCTATTGCAGTAGATGAGCAACAATGGTTATTTAGTCATATTTTTCTTCCCAACTTTGATTATATTAAACTCTTTCATGCCTAGAATTACATGTATTTGGAACAAAATTAGTCGACGCCATGCATAAGAAGGGAAAAAATCTGTGAGCGAAGATCCTACTAGTGGTTCCTTTTTGTTTCACATTTGGAGTGTCTGCAAACCATGGACATTTCCATCTTGGTGGAGTATTTCATGAATTAACCTCTGCTAAAACAATGTCATCGACCTAACCATAATCAGTAATTATTTCTACAGATATTCTCGCATGAGTGGCCTACTGCACGACTGGGAAAAACTATCGACAATACTTTTTTTTAGTATTCACCAATGAGTCAAGCGCTCACATGTGGGAGTGAGTTGGCCTAGGGGAATGACAATGCTATAAACTGTGAGTAAAGGTAAAAAATTAAAATTGTTCGTTTATTTTAAGTATGAAACAAATACTTATTGAAAATTTTAATGGATTGAACTTCCACACGTGGAAGGTAAAATTCCAAGTTCATTTAATGCATAACACTTATGGGGTTTAATTAAAGGAAAAAAACCAACACATTGGGATCCTAAATTATTAGTTGATTGGATGAAAAAGGAAGAGAAAGCTAAGTCCATTATAGGCCTCTCATTGTCAGATTCACAACTTCATCTCATAGACTTAGAAAAATCTTATGAACAAATATGGGAAGAGTTAAGAAAAATATTTGGGGAAAAGGCTGTGAATGAAAATTTATCCATGAAATTGCAGTTATTCAAACTTAATATTTATGACGGGGTATCATTTTCTTCATATATAAATGATTTAAACTCTCTCATATTGAAGTTGGGGGAAAGTGGGGCAAAATAGAAGATGAAGATGTTAAGGCTCTTTTTCTAAACAATTTACCTCCAAATTATGATAATGCTATTTTCAAATTAACTCAATATTATTCTCAATAATTAGATAAAATGATAACATCATTCCTAGTGGAAGAAAAGAGAATGGAAATAGGTGACTTAGTGAAAAATTCATAACCTGAGATGGAACTTTTCTCGAGGTGCGGGGTAAATAAAAACAAGAATTCAATTGAATGATTTTATTGTAAAAAAACATGGACACACAACATTCAACTATAAAACGTGTGCCAAATATCTCTTAAATAGAAAATTAAAGGAATATGCTAATACAACTAATTTTGAAGATTTTCCAGAAGACAACCTTGAGGACTTTTCAAATTGTGGCCATGATGATGAGTTCTCTGAAGAGTCTCTCAGACTCTTTTAACTATCAATGATTTATGTTCTAAGTTGTGTATATTTTTGGTGCAAAAAAATTATTGAACAATGTTGCATAATTCAAATTAGTGGTTCTTGGCACTCAAGAACCCTTGAAAATATCACTAGTTTGATTGTGTTTAAACTGTTATGGTTTGTTTTTCTTGGCACTCGAAAACCCATGAAAAATGGCTACAAGTTATGATATGAGATCGTTGTGTGTTAGACAGGTCAAGTTGTTAGATCATATTTTGAACACATTTGATATCTAGACCTCCATCCTAGCAACTAACATATAGTCGAAAGCGAAATATTCGCAAATGGTGATTGGTCCATAATATGGTTCATTACTTAGCAACTCTTATCATAGAAGCCACGACGAGCTAATTTGCCAATATTTTTTATTTTTCGAACTTCATCAATGATGGTCAGAGGAAAGCATGTTTTAAATGGAATTCAAGTGACAACTCAAAAAAATGGTGGTGAATAAAGAGCATTGTTTACGAGATTCCAAAGTGGACGTGAGTGTTGATGAAGATGACTGAGATAAATATCAGCTATGTTGTTGTAATATGTGTTCTCTATATTATAATATGTGATTTATATAATAATGTAGGCATTGAATGGGGGACTTGGAAATAACACTTACTATAGTAGGTAGATTTTTTTTGTTAGTTGGTTGAGTTGTTGAGATAATTTATCGAAAACCAATCTCTTTATTTGGAAAAAGTTGGCTCTCATTGTAATACCCCTATGTGCTCATGTAAATATTATTTATTTAAAGTGAGCTATTTTTTGTAATGGCTAGAAATCCATAGTGAACTTAATTTGAGATAAATATGATGATGTAATAAATAGATTTTGATAATAAAAAGGGACTATAAGTTTTACTTGGAAAAGAACACTTGAGTTAATGAGATCATTATCCATATCTGGAAAGAAATTTGGAGGGATAAAATTGAACAAAATTCCCTCAATCTACTCCTCAAAATCCCTTGGGCTTGATGGTTAAGATTTGATATCATTGGAAGGGAAAATATATTAAGTCACTGAATGTGGAAAAAAATTTGTGTAAGGGTGAGTAATGCATTGCGAGAGAAAAAAGCAGCCTTTAAGGAAAGAGGAAGACACTTTTTTGATAAAAGAAAAGAAAAATCCTAGGCTATGGGGTTCGCAAACCGTAGAAAGCAGGAAACCACTAAGGAAAGTCTGCTAGGGAAGCAAGGAATAAATTACCTTGACTAAGAATCAAAAGAGGATTTTGATTCTAGAAAAATAACAGATCTTGACTTGGGGGGAAACCAAAAGTGACAGTTCATGGTTGGGTGGTGAGTGGTTCTTCTAAGTTGATCCATTTGATTATGGTTAGTTGATTATATTTTTTAAACAAAAATTGTTGTTATGTGAATTGAGGTGAACATTTTCTGCTTGCATTTAATTGCAAATTATGTTGTTATTGAAACACGATGATGTCATGCATCGATTTTTTTTTAATTAATTTATAGATGTAATTCGTGAAATTATATGAACTTCTTTGTTATTAACAATCTAGCTACATATTTCTTGAAATATGTTTGTACCAAATTATTTTAAACGGAATATAAGAATGATGTCTCTATTAAGCTGGGTAGATAGAGTAAGGAAGATATTGATAGGTAAGCCTTAAGATATCAAGTTCTTGAAAAATCAAGTGATGTATCACATGCACAGGAAAGTAGGGTGATGATCAAGGTGAAAATAAAGTTCCTATTAATAACATTGTATATGGATTACAGTTCGAAATATTTGAACTCGCATGTGGGAGGGAAAAGGCATAGTAATTTCCTTACTATTAAATGCATTTGTAGGTTAGACGAGTCCAACATAGACAAAATAGAAAAATAATATATACCGTTAAAATTTGTTATAGATGACTTTTGAGTTAAATAAACTAAAGTATAAATTTGGGAAGCATTCGCTAAACAAGGATGCTCAGGTTGCCATTTGTAGAGTCATTTAATAAATGGAAATCTTAGTTTAGGAGACCTTGCTCCCATTCTGAATTACACCCACCTAAGAAATAAAAGAAGGGAAAAAAATATAAATCATAATTACAACTATATCACCTGTAATTATTTATTAAGTTATGTCTCACAACTCACATTGTGATTATAAATCTTTGTTCGATATTATACCCCTATGTTCGCTAGTGTATTATACATAACAAGTACTAAATGCATCCAATTATAATCTTTGAAAAACACTATTGTAAAAAAACTTACATCTAGATAGAACTAGTGATTACTTAACCACAAATAAAAGGTTATGAGTAACGGGAAAAAAATTTGTAACAAGAAGATTATGTTGCTCATTAAATGTGATATTTCCTATTTATTATTACGAATCAAGTGAGAAACCAATTATTTGGCATAAACTTATAAATCTAAATGTACATTTCTAAACCATGACGTGCCAAAAGGATCCAATTAACATAGGAAAAAATGTGTTTTATGAATATAAGGTGATGTTAGGAATACAAGAAAAAGAAGCATAAATGATACAAATGGACTTCGATTTAAATTTAAACAACCGAACTAGTGATAAAACAATAACCATGATAGCAGTTGGAGAATAATTCGAATTACAAACTCCGGAAAGGGAGAGATGATAATAACATAGTGCTAAACACATAAAATAAAATATATATTTTAACAATAATCATGAGAAATAGTAGCAAAATTAACATAAGTGTCATTTTGCGTACAAACCCTAAATTACAAACTTTACAAGCTCCTTCCTTGGAAAAATTATTCCTAACTAAAACAATGACTTTTAATGATAGCCATCCTAACTGTAATTCAAATACGAAAGGAGAATTCCAATAATATATACATTCGAAATGTCCCTTCACTGTGGCAGGAGCAGGGAACCAACCTATAGCATCGTATAGCACGGTTAAACATTGGATCTCGACAACATGGTTTAAGGAGGTGGATGAAATAAATACTAACAATTTCGCCATACCTGGGAAAAATATAGAAGTAAAAAAACAAAAAAGAATTAGTAAATCATATTTTCCTAGGAGCGATATAAAGAAAAAATTAAAACAAAAATATCGGTACACTAAATTACCAGGGTTGGAATTAGCAACATATCTTCCTCTTTCATTACTTGGAATAGACACCAAGACATCGTAAACCAAGTGGATAACTGGATAAATACTAGTAATCGAGTAAGAGAAGAAGGAAAAAATATAAAAATTATAAATACACTTGGATAAAATAACCTCTACCCCTACTGAGCGTTCAAGGGAAACCTGGAAACAAGGGGACAAATTGGTAACTAGGAACTCTCCTACAACAACAAAATCCATGATAGAAGGGAGTTATTAATTCATTGAACCTATGAAATTCGAAGACCCGAATGTTAGTGCATTTCGATAAATCGTGCATTTTACCCCTGCATCCATTCCATATTATTACATTATCTTAAATTATCTAGAAAAGAATCCACATAGAAAATATATAAAAGAAATTGGTTTAACAGAGGATACTCAAATTTACCAAAATACAGTCACCGAAGATAACGTAAGTGATAGTGCTCTACTTAGGGTTGCATAGAATACCCACGCCCAAAGGTTTCAAGCCCTAACCATGAATAAGATTAATATAGTGACTATGGAAAATGATAAAACAAAATTATATGAACTGTTAGCAAATAATATTACTAGAGAGGAAGCTTAGTAACTATGTGTCGAAGCGAAAGGTCATAGGGGTGCAGAAGGAAACCCTCAAACGACACCCAGACTTCACCTTTCAACCATCACATGGTTAATCTCCACCGATAAATGCAGCACAGTCCGAGAAAATTCTTTCTGGCAGAAAACTATGACACATTCCACTGACGAATACCACCTTCCCTTACTCTGAGTAGCCATGGTTCAAATCATTTCGCATAAGTTTGAACAACCAAAAAAACCTATGGCGTACAACTAACCAACGTAAAATGAAGAGCTAAAGGTTTAAGGTTTTAAAAACCAATAACAACCATCTAATTGCCTCAGATGATCTTGAGCGTTGATTAAAACACAATATTGATGCCCATCCTCCCTGGCATGTGACTCGCATGTGAAACATACAACGTGGCAAAGACAGATTTTATACACAAAAACCTAGATTAATGCCTTATCTATTGTATAACAGGTGTGGGATGGAATGGTGGTGATTAAATGTTAAAAAGTTAAGTTAACAATAAATGGAGTTAGGGGTTTACGATTAATGCATAATGTTAAGGGTACTATATGAAAATATTTATATTATTATCCGTAAGGTTAAGTAGGGGCTGGAACAATACATGCATCATACTTTTGTATTAACATGTGTTAGGGTGTTACAACATATGGAACCCTTTTTCCCATGAATAGATTGTGTAGGTGGTAAGACCATTCCATGACTTAAATCATATATTCATATATTATCAAATATTTTTATCCAAGGTGTGCATATAGAGGAGGTGGTTAGGTTAAGCTATATATATATATGTTGGAATAAGGAATTACTGAGGGAGGGGGGGCGTGAATCATTAATTCTATGATTAATTTTAATTTTATTTTTTAATATATTCTTACTTTGTACCTCTGTAGTCTATTACTTATGAGAGAATTCATTCATAAATAATTCTTACTTTTTCCCTTTGCAGTCTATTACTTATAAAAAAATTCGTTGATAAATAACTAAGAATTAATACGTGAGCATTCATATGTTCAACAATAGTTCTCATGATCAACACACACACATTGACAAAGGTATTTTTCACATGGAAGCTCAAATGGTAAAAGCCACCAATTTGTTGTTGTTTTAAGATGTAAATTAAGCACCCACTCACTGGAGGCAGTGACCCCCTTAAGATAGCAAGAACCAACTTACCAATAGGCACCAACCTCTTTGAATGCATACCACCACCTGTTGTTGTCATTGTTCTACTATTTCATACAATTTTCAAACTAAAAGCATAGGCATTTACAAATAGGGAAAATACCAATCCACTATGTCACAAAATTGCATTCTTCTCTCGGTCCTCTATTGAATCACTGACTCCTCTAGTCTTGTAGAGCCACACCTTCTGTACTCTACTAAGAATAACATGTGATCATCACACTATTGTATCACAACTCATTCATTTTTTCTTCTCCTTCATCTCAAGCTCTGTGCTCTCTCTCACAACATTGTCACTCCTCTAACCCCTTAGAAAATTCAACAATAATCTTTTGATATACATTTATCAAAGGCTTTTGATGGTTTCTTTCCACTATTGCATACTGCACAATCTAGTTGCTGCCACTGGTACCCACACCACTTAAGTGTTTCTTTCTGTGACATGCCTTTCTTCCTTTGAGTCTTCGCATTAAATTCTGTCATATAATTAATCACAAGAATTGACTTCTCAAGACTTCATAGAACCACCTTGTACACTTCACTACCGAACTATTAATTCACAATTTGTATGGAAACTCTACAGGGACTTCCCATGCATGTTTATTTCAAATTAGGGTTGAACCATATACAGAAATGACAACTATGTTCCCCTCTTTCCTTTAATTCAAATAAGGTGTGCACAGGATGAGGATCCTCACTAGGTTTTCCACATAAATTATTTTTTGTGATTCAGTGATCTTGGTGCCTTGTTCTAGTGGTTCTTCCAGTCCAATACCAGCTCTGTGTTAATACATTTAAACCTCAACTTGCGACCCATCTTCCCTTTTCAATTTTTTGTACTGTCTCATCGAAATATGCCATATCGTAACTTTTCAAAGGTGAAACATTACGATATTGCGCTCCCTGGTATCCTTGGCTCCCGTAGCCTTCATATCCTTTAGAAAATACCTTCTCATAGACCTAGGCCTATGACTGATGCGTTAGTGCTTAGGTGCTAAGACCTTCCGTGCTCTTGTCGAGAGCCCAAATTCCTTTGTAAACTGGTTAGCCCCCTTGGGTCTTTGAACTCTCACGACCACGATCCAACCCAACATCGGAAGCTCCTTTCATCGTAATTTTTTAAAAATCCATTTGCATAGAAGTTACAATGTCCCCATCTTTCGATATGCTGACCTTCGGGATGACGTAATCACTCCACGTGGAAACTCCTTAGTGGTGACATGTGTCACCTAGATTTGGCCCATTAGGTCGCGCAATTACATTGAATATGCCTACCACGTGTCTTGGAGTACTGACACATAATGCTAAAGTCATATACCACTGAAGATTCCCAGGACCAATATTATTTCGCCATGTATCCTTCCAAATGAGAGAGAAGAGGGCTTGTAAGACCTTGATTTTTCAAAAGGATCATTTGTTAATCTTCTTCGACATTCATCGCCTATTTCACGTCTATTGAGAATGATGGATATCGTACCTTATTAAACACTTCTTTTAATATCTTCCAATATTCTGATGTCTTGATATCCTAGTCCTCGGATATCTAGATATCCTTGGCTCTTCGATATCCTAGTGAACTCTAATGTTCCGATGTGCTTTGCGCTCTGAGGTTTCGTTGTGTCGATCTCCTGTGATATTCCTCCTAGTCTGATGTTCTGATATTCGATATGCCTCTTATTTCGATGTTCCAATATCCTAGACCTTTGATATTCTAATATCCCATATACCTCCTACTATGATATCTCATCCTTATCAAGGCTTCAAATCCCTAGACTTCAACAGACCATATGTTTTGATCCAGGGGCCCATTTTTTAATTTTCGCATATCATAGGAAATATATTCTAGAAAAATTTCCAATGGATAGGGTTTGATGTATGATTTGAGCACATTTTCTACCTATGAGGTGACTTCAAACTCTTTTCCATAATTTAATTATTGACTCTTCTTTTTCTATTTGGAATTTTGAGCACGTAACCACCATAGTCATCATTTTATGGCTTCTCAATAAGGCTTCTACTATGATGATTCTCTACTATAAGCCGGCCGATATCAATGGATCCCTCCTAGACACTTAGATACATATTTTATGGATTTTCAATAAGCCTTTTACTATGGTGATTCTCTACAAGAAGTTTGCAGCTATCATAGATCACCATTGACTCTTGTTGAAATCAATGCCAACACTAACACAACCACCCATTGTGTGACAATCTGCCCCTTTATCATTTATTGCAACACCATAAGCTCCCCCTCAGGCCAAGCATGGTATTCTCTGATTATATCTTCTCCCAATTTTACACCAATGGTAAATATTAATTCTTGAATACTCCCCCTAAACCATTTCATCCTACTCTCCCAGAGTGCCACATGATGAGTACTTTCCACCCCTTACGAAAATGAAGTCATTGGGAGGGAGAAGTCACGACTCCTATTTTTTGCCTGAGATATTCGAATGGTTCTCTTGTCAGTGGCTTGGTAATATGCCTATTTCTCTTTAGTGGCCCCATACACAAGTCTGAAAACATTGGCTGCAACTTTTTCCCTAAAGAAATGGAACTTGATAGGAATATGCTTGGTCTTTGAATGCATGACGAGATTGTTGGAGATGCTAATGAACTTGTGTTGTCACACATTATTGGAATATGATTAGTCATATCTACCTGAATATCTTTTGATTTTTTATTCATCCATATAATATGTGTGCAACAAGTAGCAATAGCAATATATTCTGTTTCAACAGTCTACATTGAAATGGAGGTTTGTTTCTTAGTGACCTAAGATACAGAGAATTTTCCCAGGAAGAAGGTTGCACCATAAGTACTTTTCTGTCATTAATGGTGCATTTCCAATATGCATCAGTATAGGCCTTCAACTTGAATTATTTTCTCTTAGCATATAATAGTCCATACTCTCTTGTCCCTTGAAGATATTTGAAAATACTTTTGACAACAACAACATGAATTTCACGCAGAAAAAACTTGAAATATGACCACAAGACCAACTACTTACATGATGTATGGCCTTGAAGCTATGAGATACAACCAAATTCCTATCAATTATCTATATGTAGACTGATTTATCAGCAATGTCCCATATTCTTTGCATAACTTGCAGCTTGTAGTCATTGGTGTGCTTACCGATGTCCAATCTTCTAGCCCAAATTTCTTCAGATTTTCCTTGAGATCTTTGGATTGGGATATAGAGACTCCTTGTGGAGATTGAGTAATTTGCAGACCCAGGAAGAAGGAAATATTTCCGATCATAGAAATTTCAAATTCTATTTTCATGCATTTTTCAAATTGATGCCCCAATTGTTCCATGTCACTGCCAAATATTATTTCATCCACATAGACAAATACTATCAGTAGATGTTCGCCTTAAAAATTTACATCTAGGTTACCGTCATCCATGCATTTAGTAAATCCTTTTTGCTAAGGTTATTTATCCATCCTTTCGTACCAAGATTTAGGAACTTGTTTCATTCCATACATATCCTTCTTTAGTTGCATGCAAACCCTTTATCTGTGGTGAGTAGAAATCCTTCTAGATGCTCAGTGTAAACTTCTTCTTCCAAACCTCCATTGAGAAATGCAGATTTCACATCCATCTGATACACCCTAATGTTTTAATGGGAGGAAAGAGCAAGAAAGATCCTAATAGCTTCCATTCATGCTGTTGGTGCAAAGGTTTCTTCAAAATATATCCCTTTTATTTGGGCATACACTTTGTAGACCAAACGATATTTTTTCATGATCACTTGACCCTACTCATTTAGTTTGTTTTTGAAAACTCGTTTGGTTCCAATAACATATTTCTCTCTAGGCCTTGGAACAAGCTCCCAGGTGTCATTATTCTCAATCTAATCAAGTTCTTCATTCATAGCTTTCACCGAGAACTTGTATTCACTTTCTTGGCTGAGATTATTGGGCTCTATTTATGATAACAGAGCTAGACTTGCATAACTTGTATTTCCAACAATTTTTCTCCTACTTTGGAGACCGTGTCTTTGATCTCCAAGTATATGATGCTCGAGCTATTCTTGGTGTATGTACCTGGAAGGTGTATTTGGCCTTGGAGTTGTTCCTTCTTCTTCACCTTCACTATCTGAATTAGTTTCTTCCAGATCTGCGATCCTCATATCAAAACTCTATTCATCATATGAGTTCATATATGTTTTATAGGACTCAGGTTGTGATCCTATTTCATCCACAATCACTTCAATGGTGTCCTAAATATTATTTTTCCACTTGTTTTAACACTTATATCCTTTACTTCGGGCAGAGTACCCAAGCAATATTCCTTCATCAGCGCAGGAGTCAAACTTTCTAGGATTCTTATCATTTATTTTGACAAATAAATTTCTCCCAAACACCTTAAGATGTTTAACTGATGCAGGTCTTCCCTTCCACAAATCATAGGGAGTTTTATTATAATTAGGCATGAGTTGAGTTCTGTTTTACAGATACACTATACCCTGTGTTGTTTCTCCCCAGAAGATGTGAGATAGACATGTTTCATCCAACATTTCTCTGGCCATTTCCTAAATCATCCCATTCTTCCTCTCCACTACTCCAATTTTTTGTGGAGTTCTAACCACCATGTACTTATTTTTGATGCTATGCTCTTCACATAATCATTCAAAATATTTTGAGGTGTACTAACCTCTTCTTTCTAATATTAAGCATTTTATCTTTAAGTATTTCTCATTTTCTACTTGAGCCTTAAACTTTTTGAAAATCTTGAATGCTTCTAACTTTTCTTTTATGAGCACAATCCAAGTGGCCCTGGTGAAATCATCAATGAGAAACATGAAATACCTTTCCATTTTTTATTTTTTTTCTCTAGTTGAGCCACATATGTCTGTGTGAATGATCTCCAGAGGTCTGGATGAGGAAAACTCATTTGAATTGAAATGATTCCTAGTTTGTTTTCCAAACTTACATGATTTGCAAATTGAGTTATCGGGCTTTGACAATCTTGGTAGTCCTTCCACGACTTCCAACTTGCTGACTTTTATTAAACTTTCAAAATTCATATGCCCAAACCTCTTGTGCCACAATCGTGCTTCACTCGTTTTGCTGAAATAGAAGTTAAATCTAGAATCATGAAACACATACATTAGTGTGGGTTCCAAATTATTTTCCCACCAAATTTCAATTCTTCATGTTGCGGATGTCACAATATTTTTATTGAAAGGTCACATCATAGCCATTATCACACATTTGGCTAACACTAGGCATATTTTACTTGGGACCTTCTACATACAACACATTTTATTCTTCAATTTTTTGTCAAGACTAACTATGCCTTTACCCTTGATTCTTGATGGATAATTGTTTCCAAAGGTGACATTGTTTCCTTTGTCCTTTTATTTTAGTGACAAAAAATTACTTTTTTCCCCAATCATATGTTTGGAAAAACCACTATCCACATACGATTTGTTTTATTGATGATGAGTTGATAGGGAAAGTCCACACAGCATGCTATTTTTAGTCTTTTGTTTCCATCTCCCCTTATCCTTTTGGATAGCAAACTGTCTATTATTTTGGGACTTAGACGAGTATTCAAACCGGAATCTACACTCAGTTTCTTTGTGCCAAAAATTATTACATTTGAAGCATTCTAATTCTCATAGAAAGGGAGAGAAGACATTGTCATTTCTGAGAGAAGAGTTTGGATATTTAAAACTAGGATATTTAGTATCTCTAGGATTTTCATCTCTTTCAACTTTGATCATTATACAATCAAAAAATTAGTGTCCAAAGATATGAAACTTATAACAATGACCATAAAATAAATATCCATGCCTATAGTTGTAAATATTACGAGTTTGTGCATGAGAGTTGGATGCCTGGTTGATCAATTCATTCTGCAATGATAATATCATCTTTGTCATTCTGCCTTTTTGTTTTCATTGACTTTATCTTGATGCTTCTTTTCATAAATTTGTTATTCTTCGAATCCAGTGGACCTAAAGTTAATCTTCCTCATGGAATAATCTAATTTCACTGAGTATCCTAAACCAGTTCTTATTCCCGAGGACCTTTGGTTGTTTAGAATATGATCTAACTCTCTTGTCCCTTATTAAAAATTCTCATTTAGACCACTCCCAATATTCCTACCCTATAGGTTCGTTCTTAGAGATAAAATCTCTTCCTCAATACTTTGACATTTCTCTTCCCATTCATGGATTAGATCTTGTACATTACTTTTTCCTTTCACTTTGCTTCTTCTAGTTTAACTTTTAAGGATAGAATCTCTTCCCTCCATGTTAATGAGATTGTTTCCTCTCTTATATTGAGCAAATCTTGTCTTAATTGAGTGTTCTCTTCTTCCAATTTCTCACATGCTCCTTGTTTTTCTTCTAGAAGAAGATCTAGACTATCCTTTCTCTTAATAGCCTATTCTAGTTTTTTTTTTTTATAAGAAAATTCCTCATTATCTGATTTGTACATACCTTCTTCAGTACATTGCAAATGTTACTTTAGCAACTTATTATTCTTCCTTGATATATTTAACTCATCAAACACATTGATGGGTTCACCTTCAAGGTCAAATACTCCCTCTTCTTCTTCTTCTTCTTCTTCTTCTTCACAGTCAACAATACTTTGTTTCTTGGATTATGTTCCAAAGGCCATAAGAAGATACTTATCTAAATCATTCCTAGAAGAGTTTTCATTATCTGATTCTAGTGCTGAGCTATCTTATTTGGAGTAGGACCCCCTTTTACTATAGAATTTTTTTCTTCTATTGTTTTTGAGATTTGTTCCATGGTTTCTGATCATATTCATTTTCAGTACATTCTTTGTAGGGTCATTTGGACGAAAAATGCCCCACTCTTCTGCAATCAAACCATTTAAAGGGAAGCTTTCCTTTATATTTTCCTGATCCATGCTTTAGTTTCCTGGCCAACTGAGCCAACTCCTGATCAGATTCACAGTTGGAGCACTTGTTATGTTTTTTCAGCTCCTTTCCCTCTTTGGAAACTTTGCACACTGCTTCCTTTTCTTTCGCCTTGTTTTTTCCAACTCTCACATCATAGGCTATGAGAGTACCAAGCAACTGATCCATCTTGAGATCTTTAAAAATATCCATTTCTTAAATATATGAGACGTTGGCATTAAATCTCATGAGAAAAATCTTAATATTTTTTGTAGAACCATTTCTTCCTTGACTTCTTCACCTAGCCCTCTAATCATATTGGTTACTTTATTGACCCTAAGGAAGTATTCTTATATACTCTCATCTTCGCCCGTTCTTAGGCTCTCAAACCTCATTCTGAAGGTTTACAGTTTGGCCTACTTGACCTTATCATCCCCTTTGTAACTTGGGTAAGCTTTACCCACACTTCCTTATCAGATTTACAATGCATAAATTTTAAAATTTCTAATTAACTAAGACCAAGGAGAATAACATTCTTTTCTCTAGCATTGTTCCCATATAATTCTTACCATTTGCATCAGTGGGAGGAATATCAAGGACATTATATTCTACCAATAATTAAGTCACACATCTATACCAAGTGAAATTAGGTATGCTTCCATCCTTACTTTCCAAAATGAAAAGTATGTCCCATCAAAGATTGGTATTCGTCTTGAATAAGCCTCTTCATTCTCTTGCCTTCATAGAATTCCTTATAGATCTACCTTCCAGTGGTTAGCCTATTTCTGAAGGAGCTTCGCTTTGATAGAAATTGTTGGAATAAGGAAGTAATAAGGGGCGGGGGGGTGAATCAATAATTATATGATTGCTTTCAATTTTATTTTGAATATATTTTTACATTGTCCCTCTACAATTTTTTACTTATGAGAGCATTCATTCATAAATAAATAAGAATTAAGAAATGAGCATTCACATTTTCAATAACAATTCTCATTATCAACACACACAGACATTGACACACGTATTTTTCACGTGGAAACCCAAAGGGTAAATACCACCAATTTATTTTTGTATTAACTTGTAATTTAAGAACCCACTTAATTACATCAGTTTATTTTTGAGGACCCACTCACTAGAGGCACCGAACCCCTTAAGATAGCAAGCACCAACTTGTCGAGAGTCACCAACCTCTTTAAATGTAGGCCACCACCTATTGTTTCCATTGTTCTAATATTTCATACAATTTTCAAATTGAAAAAAGAGGCGTTTACAAATAAGGAAAATACCAATCCACTGTGTCAGAAAATACATTCTTCTCTTGGTCCTCTTTTGAATCACCAACTCCTCCATCCTTGCACATTGCACATTCTGAAGTCTACTCAGCATAACATGTGATCAACACATTTTTGTCTCACAAATCATTTACTATTGCTTCTCCTTCATCTCAAGCTCTGTGCTCTCTCTCTCTCTCAGCACTACCACTCCTTTTTCCCCTTAGAAAATTCAAAAATACCCTTTTTCTCTATATTTCTCAAATTCTTTCAATGGTTTTGTTCCAATTTTGCATACTACATAATCCAATTTCTGCCACGAATACCCACACCACTCAAGTGTTTCTTTGTGTGACATGCCTTGCTGCCTTTGATTCTACCCATTGAATTTTTTCGTAGAATTAATGATAGGAATTGGATTCTGAAGACTTCACAAACCTACCACGTACACTTCACTACTGAGCTCTTAATTCACAGTTTGTCTCGACACTCTATAGGGACTTCCCATGCCTCTTTATTTCACATCAAGGCTAAACTATATACAAGAATTGAAACTTTTCTCCCATCTTTCCTTTAATTCAAATAAGGCATGCACGAGACAAGGATATTGAATGGATTTGCATCATTAATTATTTTTTGTGGTTTAGTGACCTCGGTGCCTTATTCCAGTGGTCCTTATAGTAAAATACCATCTATGTGGTAATACATTTAAACCTCATCTGTTGACCCATATTGCCTTTTAAATTTCTTGTGTTTTCTCATCAAAACACGCCATATCATAGTTTTTCAAAGGAACAAAATTACAATATGCCTTTGGAATATTCCTTCTCATATAATTGGGCCTGTGACTGATGACTTAGTGGTTAGGTGATAAGACCTTCGGTGTTCCTTTCGAGAGCCAAACATACTTTGTAAACTGCTTAGCCCTCTTAGGTCTCTAAACTCTCACTGCTGTGAGCCATCCCAACATTGGAAGCTCCTTTCATTGTAACATTTCAAAAATCCATTTGCACAGAAGTTACGATGTCCCCATATTCTTATATGCTGATCTCTGGGATGACTTCATCACTCCACGTGGAAACTCCTTAGTGGTGACATGTGTCACCCGAATTTGGCCATTAGGCCACTCAATTACATTGAATATGCCTGCCACATGTCTTGTCGTACTTCCAAATAAAGCTGACGTCAGTTGACACTGCAGCATCCCATAACCAATCTCATGCCACCACGTGTCCTTCTAGAGGATAGAGAAGAGGGCCCGTAAGACCTTTTTTTTGTAACAGGATCCTTTGTTAACCTTATTTTACATTCATCGGCATTTTTACCTCTATCAGGCATGCTAGAGATCATAACTTATTAAACACATTTGTTAAGATATTATGATATTTCAATGTCTCGATATCCTAGACCTTTGATTTCCCGATATCCTTGGGTCTCTGATATCCTAGTGAACTCTGATGTCTCAATGTGCTCTATGCTCTGAGGTTTCGATGTGTCAATCTGCTCTAATGTGACGATATCTGATATTCCTCTTGCTATGATGTTCTAATATCTAATATTCCTCCTAATATAATGTTTCGATATCCAAAACCTTTGATATTCTGATATTTGATATGCCTCCTTCTATGATATCTCATCCTTGTCAAGGATTCAAATTCTTGGACTTCAAAAAACCATATATTTTGATCCAAGAGCCCATTTTCGAACCTACATATTTCATAGGAAAGCTCTTTGAGAGAACTTTACAATGGATAGGATCCAATGTAGGCTTGGATAATATTTGTTGCCTCTGAGGTTACTACAATATCTCTGCCACATTTTTCTTCTTGACTCTTCTTATTGTACTTGGAAATTTGAGCACCTAACCACCATAATCATCATTTTATGGCTTCTCGATAAGCTTGCTACTATGACGATTCTCTACCAGAAGCCTGCACATATCAATGAATTCCTCCACAACACTTGGAGAAATATTTTATGGCTTTTCAATAGGCCTGCCACTATGGTGATTATCTACCAGAAGCTTGCAGCTATCATAGATCACCATTTACTCTCATTGAAATCAATGCCAACGCTAACACAGCCACCCATTGTCCAACAATATACACCAATGGAGTTAGATCCCATAATTCAATCATTAGATTGAAAATAAATAGAATGATTATCATCATAGCATGTAATCAAAAGGAAACAGAAATTTGGAAGTATACATACATACATACATCCATACATGCATACATACATACATACATACATACATACATACATACATACATACATACATACATATATATATATATATATATATATATATATATATATATATATATATATATATATATATATATATATATATATATATACATATACACACACACACACACAGTTTATGTATAGAGATACGTGACAAGTGGTATCAGAGCATATTTTTTAACATTGGGCCTGTAATGGGCTATCACTAACAAGTAATTTTATTTTCTTATTATTGAAATACAAATATGAAAACATTGATAGAATAATTGTGTTGTCCTATAGCGATAACAGGCAGGGAAGACTTATATGTTGAATTGGGAGGAGGAGGCACTACATCCAACTCTCATATTCTGGAAGTTATAAGAATTTACAAGAATATTTGGCTCAACTTAGAAACAAAAATGAACAACTGTTGAAAGCTAGCGAGGATCAGGAACATATGATAAGGGAGTTGACAGAGAAATCCTGTCAAAAAAGTGTAGAACCAGAAGGGGTGAAACGGAAAGATACAAGGGAAACAAAGTCTAAAAGTGTTGAAGAATATGATAAAACATATTGAAAATAAAATAATAAAAGGAATAAAATGGAGTTGAAGGCAGAATTTTGGAAAATGAAACCTCCTACCTTTGATGGGGAAAGGGAGGAAGATGTGGAAGCATAGATTCTTAACATGATCAAATACTTTCACGTGTATGAGTATGAAATTAATTTGAAGGCTCCGATGGTTATCTACCAGTTATAGGGTAAAGACACATTATGGTGGGAAGAGACTAAAAGTATACATATGTTGGAAGAAAAAAAAGTTTCATGGGAATAATTTCAAAAGAAGTTTAAATTTGGTATTTAAGTGAATGATATTATGACGACAGTGCTAAGGAATTACATGAATTAAGTTTAGGAAAACTTACCATGGATGATTTTGTAACAAAATTTACAAATTTACTACAGTATATGTCCTATATTAAAGAGGAGAAATAAAAAGTGGAGAAATTTATGAACTGTTTAGCACCACCTTACAAGGAGAGGATTGAGTTCGACAATCATAAGGCGACGGACGAAGTAGTGAGGAAAGCTAGACTTTGTTATAAGTAGTTCAAAAATAGGAATGAAGGTACCAAATCATGGAAGAATAAGGATAAAAATAAAGCTGATATGAATATAAAAAGACAAAAATCACCCTATATGAATTTTTTTGGGAAGGATCACCAGGGGAGAAATTTTAGCAAAGGATGCTTAATCTCACACAAGGTCAAAGCCCATGGAACTAAAAAACAAAAATAAAATTAGAGGTAAAGAATGGGAACCACTGAAGTTTTGCGCTTTTGGTGAGCCACATATGTTACAATATTGTTCGCATAATCCCAGATCAACTCAAAATATTCAAGAAGTACATGAAGCAATTATTGTAAATGACATGGCAAGAAACATTCCCATAATTAGTGCGACATTAGAAGATAGGCAGGTTCAGAATCAATCAACTATGATTTAGATCAAAGGTACTATCCAAAACCAATATATTTATATTTTAATTGATCATGGGGCTATTTTAAGTTATATTGGCCCTCAAATTGTGGAAAGATGTAAATTGCAATCAGAAAAATTTCAAAATGCATTGTTGCTACAGTCAGTCATCGGTACTAAACAAAAAGTAACACATCAATTAAGACAATGTAATGTGGAGTTGAATGGTTATTCCACAAATGTAAATTTGAACATTCTTCTTTTAGGATCATATGATATTTTAATTGGCATGGATTGGCTAAAGAAGCAGAGAGTTGTAGTAAATTGCTTAGAGAAAACTGTGAATTGTGTAGACCAAAAAGGACAACCTAAACTGATAAGAGGGAAATGAAAACTAGTGTGAGTTAGAAAAATCTAAGCTTTATAGTTAAAAATGACTGCAAGAAAAATATGTCAAGTATAAATGGTAGATGTGGACAAGAATTAACAACAAAAAAAAATATAAAGGTTAGAGACTTTACCGGTTATAAGAGAGTTTCAATATTATTTTCCACAAGAAATTTCCAGTTACCCCCTTGTAGAGACATATATTTCTCTATTGATTTGGTACCAGGTGCTGCCCCTATATCAAGGGCCCCATATAGGATGAGTATACCATAGTTACCAGAGTTGAAAATGCATCTACAGGAGCTGCTTGATAAGGGTTATATCTAACTGAGTGTATCATCGTCGGAGGCTCTTGTGTTATTTTCCAAGAAAAAATATGGTACGTTTATAATATGCATCAACTATAAGAAGTTGAATAAATACACTATAAAAAACAAATATGATTATTTCCATTGATTTCAAAGGAGGAGTGAATATGGTTTCTTTGGTTGACCCAGTTGGGGCTGAAATCAATGCTAAAGGGGGATATTGTTGGCATTGAGGTTGTGATGAGTTGTTTGGTTGGCATTGATGTCAACCTAGTATCATGGTGTTGCATGATGCATTAGTGTTGGTTGGCATTGTTTTCAACCTGGTTGTATGTGTTTATGCACATGGTTCATTGGTTGAAGAACTTAGCTTGATGGTTGTAGTTGTTAGCGTAGGTCTTTGTCTTGCATATGGTTGGTTTAAACTTGTATGATCAGTTTCAGGGTTTGCTATTGATAGTTGCATATTTT
Organism: Pinus albicaulis; assembly: GCA_034641835.2. Classification (NCBI taxonomy): domain Eukaryota; kingdom Viridiplantae; phylum Streptophyta; class Pinopsida; order Pinales; family Pinaceae; genus Pinus; species Pinus albicaulis. The sequence goes on from CM076577.1 coordinate 1,201,628,290, forward strand.
TGAGTAGTTGTGTTGAAGTTTCATGGCTTGAGTGATGAAGAAGTTGATGGATGGCATACAAGTCAGCCTAGTTTGACTTGTGATAATGATGGAATCGTTACATTAGATTGTTGGAGTTTTTCAGAGGCTACAATGGATTGCTAATGATGATCAAGAAGTGGATCAAGTCTAGTGCAAGTCTAAATCGAGATACTTATGTTTCAGGCCATGTTCAACCCCAATCACATGGAAGGAAGCTCATGAGAGTAAATATAACTCTGTAGTCACTAGGAGAGAAGCCTATCGGAGTGACTAAGGATTTCTAGTCGAATCCTTTTAGTGTTTAGAGAGTGACTTAAGATAATAAACCCCAATCGCATGGATGGAGAGTTGTGGGAGTGACTGGAAATCCCCAGTCATTATCTTGCAGTTATTGTGCGAACGACTAGAGTCGAGATTGTCCAATGTTGTCCATCATACCAAATAAAAGCAAGGAAATTCATTTGCATTCCTCAAGCTCATTGAATGTTTATCTTGTTTTCCATTTTATATTGTTCGAGACTCATCATGTAAAGATTGGAGAAATGTTAGTGTGCTTCTAGAAGTTTATTAAAAGAGAATATTCACTAGTGAATGTAGTTAGTGGATTGGTTTAGTCAAGAAGCATTGAATTGAGCCACTTCTAGCATATGAACATAGCTCCACTACAAAAATGGAATTAAATTTTCAGAAGATTACAAATATATGGAGCTCATGAGTCTATTTGGTTGGTTCATTTGAGAATAAAATGTGATAGTAGTGTGATTTTAGAGAGTGTGTGTTAGGGAAGAGTTATGGGTGCATATTGTGTAGGTATTTATGCAAAACATCTTCAGGAGATCACAATAATAGAAGATGACAACATAATTATGTTTTAGCCAAGATCTTATGGAGTGGTAGATTGATTGTGTGAGTAATGGATGGAGTGAGTGAGTGCTGCAATACTTTTTCGTAGATAGTTATGCATTTGCAATTGTGTTGAGTTGGGTTTATACTTCAGTTTATCAATTTTAGATTCATATCAAAGATAGGTTGTCGGGTTGTTCATGTTGAGCAGGTTGGAGATCCCAATTTGAAAATGTATGAAACATGGTTCACATGGACGTGTTGAATGTGTGAGGCTTAATGATCAACAATGTGTAAACAAGCTAGAAGCCTTCTAGTAGATAGATCGGAATGGAAAGCATATTTTTCCATATTCAAATCAAAGTTTGGCAAGGTTCGTTGGTGGTGGTGGCTTCTAACGAATGGTTATTTGTAGATTCATGTGATAAGAGTATTTTTGTTTGATGTTGCTAGAAAATTGTCTTAGTAGTCTAGTCTTCCAGCTATCGGATGGTAGCTCCTCTATGTAAAATATTTTTAACATAATAAAATATTTGAGCAGCGGAGCAACGTTTTTTTTTTTTTTCTTTTCTGTTTTTTCTGTGGGGAGGGTTTTCTGCTAGAAATATTGTGTTCTCTTGTGCATGACTCCTTGGTTATTTCTTATGGTTCTCATATTTTTTTCTATATGATTTAATCTATTAATGGGTTAACGAAAATTATGTTGTAGGAATTCAAAAAGGAATTAAAAGTTAATATACATTCTCACTATTGATTCACCCCCCTCTTCCCCCCCTCTCAATAGTGAATACATTTCCAACAAAAGCATATGTTCTTGAGATCTTAACTCAAAAGGAAACCTTGGCAAGATTCAAATTTAGGTTCAAAAGGGCATGCATTAAATTAATTTTTTAAAGAATAAAGAACCGTCAAAACATAACATTGATGTTAATGAAGAATGAGCTTGTACTTTGAATAATCAGATTAAGTGATGTTTCATCACCACATATGGAAAATATTTTAAATATTGTCTCTAATGACATTGATTCAACCACTCAAATAGGGTAAATAGAGGGTCGGTTTAGAGGGAAATGCAAATTCATCATTACAATATAGGTGCTTTAGAAAATACTTTCCAATTTTTCCACTTCAAGTTAAATACAGGGGTTGTCTAACATAAGCAAAAGAAACATTCAAATTTATAAGACACTAGTTAACTGTTAACTTTTATTTAAAAATTAAACAAAAGGAAACCACAAAATCTACCACAATTGTTAATAACCCAACATTATTAGTACAATCATTAAATAAGTTGGGAAATCAAAACAAAATGGAGTAAAAATGCAACAATAAACCATGGAAAGATATAATCAATAAAGGTTTCTTAACAAGGTCCATCATGAATACTAAAATCATGTAGAAACTATTTTCTCTGAAAAAATATAACATTTTCTAGATATTGAGCTTACAAACAGAGCTTAAAAATGTGATAATTTCATGTGAGATACTCTAGTCGAGCATCAAAAACATGTTGACAATAGTTACAATTCAAATACTGCAAATTTAAACAATTTTACAATAGTGAAAGCCCGAAATCTGTCACATTGAAACTAGAAATATCAACTATCATGAGAGACGGCCCGCGTGTTGCAATAATTTGAAGCCAAATCTTCCACGCCAGGGTATTCTCCTAGAAAAAACATCCTACCCTAAAATCAGAACAAAAACAAAAGTTTATTTTCTTTCACAGTGTACACTCCTTGTGTAGAAATTTGAAGTAGTTATTCTAAATTAGGTAATTGTTAAATAAGGGATTACCTCAAGATAACATTCTTGAAATGCTTGGAGTGAATTTCTTGTGAGAACTTGAGTGAGAACAAACTCATTAAATATTTGTTAACTCAAGTCTCTAGGAATGATATTAAGGGATTACCTCAAGATAACATTCTTGAAATACTTGGAGTGAATTTCTTGTGAGAACTTGAGTGAGAACCAACTCATTAAATATTTGTTAACTCAAGTCTCTAGGAATGATATTAAGGGATTACCTCAAGATAACATTCTTGAAATGCTTGGAGTGAAGTTCTTGTGAGAACTTGAGTGAGAACCAACTCATTAAATATTTCTTAACTCAAGTCTCTAGGAATTATATTAAAGGAGTCATATCTGCCAATACTCCGCATTGACATACAATACACTAGTGAAAGACTTCGAACCATCATCTTAGGCCTAAATATTAACATAGAGTTATGGAAGTCTCCTTTTAATAAATGAAATTTACAAATTTAATAGGGAATAATAGTACCTCGCAGACTTTTTGAATGGAGAACTCTAGAATAGGATTTTTCCCATCTCCTTTGCCAATCTCCACTACGCAGGCATATTTTCCATCTAAGGCTCATACTTCTACTAGGCCTCCCTAAACCACATCGCTGGGGTTTTCTACACTGTCTTTTTTATTTCTTTTTCTTAAACAAGCTCCACCTATGAAGTCTAAATGAATATTCTCTCAAAATTGGTTTTTCCCTTTTATAGTACCCCCTAGAAATGCTACTAAATATCCAACTATTTGCCTTTAATGAAAGGGTATGATATCAAGCTAACCTTTCACTAAGATTGGTATTTTAGGTTGTCTACAACCATTGGTGAATGATCTAAGTAATTTAGTCAATCGAAGACATTCAAGATCAAAATTTTATAGCTAAGAAGATTTTTCAAATAGCATGTTACAATCATCACATGTTCGAAAATTTCAATTATAAGAAAGTCCTTAGAGCAAACATAAATGGTGTTCTCTATAGCCTCAATATTCCAAGGTAGCAGAAATGTATATTCATAGATGATAAATTTGGTACCAATCATTCCAAGACAAAGACATACCCGTGTATGTACAATTTGAAAAAGAATGTATGCCACTTCAAGTGCTCCAAAAAGCCTTGAAGCAAGGCCAATGAAAAAGAAATGTATTTCAAACGTAATTGATATTTCAAAATTATCATATAACATATAGAAACCAATTAGGTATTCACCTTCCTTCCAAGTCGTGCTGCAAATGAGGATGGAGTTAATTCCAATTCGTCTATAGATGAATTGTAGTGTTATATCAAACTTGTGACACTACCATTCATATTATGAAATTCGTCCCAACGCCAACGAGTTGAATCTTTACGAGCAAGAACATTAGCAAGGGTATTAAAAATATTGGAAATTAGATACTTGCCTTAGCACTGGAAGATAACATTAATACTCATTGAATATAAATAGAAAATTTAAATATGCTTAGTGCAATCTTCTTTCAGTCTCAAAATCCGAGTGTATATTTCATAATAGATTTATTGTTATCTATTTGAAATCTCCCCGTGTAGCATTCATAATCTTAGTGAGTATTTCAGCTTTCATGCGGTTTACGTATCACATATTTATAAGATTCATTGTGATTATCCGTATTATAGCAGAAATTCATGTGGTAGCAAAGAAGCTCAGTACAAAGTCCGTCTTAAATTGAAGGTCAAAATGGCTTTTTATCATAACAAAAGCGGTCTTACAAAACCTTTTATTTATTTATTTTGTATGGTTAGATGAAAATAACACTAGGTTTTATGGGAGTAATACTACCATATGCATTTATATTGAGGATATATATTGAAATAAAATAATGTAATATATTGAATATATAATATAGGGTAAAAGATTTTTATATTAACAGGTATAAAAATGAGCTCAAAGGTAATGAAAAAATATAAAGAAGTATAAAAAATGTTAATGAAAAATGAATACCTACAATATTTAGTGAAAGTGAGATTTTTTAATTGAAAAGTTGTATGGGTTAGTATTAATAGGGAGTTAAATAATGTGATTTTTATGGGTATTTTCTAATATATAATCAAATTAAAAATATTGTTTATAGGTTCATTGAATGAAAACCATGTAGAAAAGACAATTGTTTTCAGAGCATATAGGCTTTTTTAGGGAGTATATGTATACATTTTCATTTAAGACATGCTTTTTATTTTTAGTTTTTAATATATATATATATATATATATATATATATATATATATATATATATATATATATGATAAATTCTTTTGGCATTAGAGTATGATTAAACCATACAATTTTTTTAATTTAACAGGGTAATAAACATAAGTGAATGCTTATGCCTTGTAATCATTAAAGGTCATTAGGTTTTTCTTCAAAGATGTTTGGCAATCTAGATTTATTAATAACACAATTCATTAATAACTAATCTAGATTCATTAATAACAATTCAACTCTGACTAATTGTATTATTGGATTTTCTATTAAATTATAATAATTTAAAAAAATAAAAGATAAATATTTTTTTTTAATTAAAATTTTTAAAAATAAGCTACTTTTATGAATTCATGAAAATGCAAAATTTAGTTATTTTTCATTATTAATTAAATTTAATAAACAATTTTCTTTAAAATGTTACTTTATGTTGAACTCAAAAACTGAAAATTTATCAAAATATATTTTAATATTTTATTAATATAAAAAAATATCCTTGAATAAAAATCTAAAAAAATAAAATCCACCAAAAATACAGGGAAAGAAGAAAAGTAAGAAAACAAAAGACGACACTTTGCAGTGAGGTTGACTAGATGGCTCTTTCCGTCCAGAGGGGATTCAATAGCATACCATTTTTTTTTGTTTTGTTTCTTTTATAAAGATGTTAGGTTTTTATTTTGCTCTTGATAAATTACGTCTTTTTTAGACTGACGGAAGATTGCACTAAGCATATTTAAATTTTCTTTTGAATGATAAATAATTAAAATTTTAATTTTTTTTATTTTTAATTTAATATATTTTTTAATTTTAATTTTTAAATATTAAGTTATTTATAAATTAAATATTTTTAAAAATCTTTGATTAAAGTGGTTTAGATTCTTTATTTGGATAATAAATTTTCAAATAAATATAGAACTTCCCATGTATATTTAAATTTTATTAAATAAATATCTAAGATATTTTCATGGAGGTCAGGATTTTATTTCCAAAGTTATTTTAATTTGGTTATTATTATTTTAAAAAAATTATAAATGTGTTGAAATAGTTGTTTTTTATTGGAAATCCATTTAGTACTATCAAAAAAATTTTAAAACACCTAAAATTTCACATCTAAAATTTTGAAATTGACAATTGTAATCTAAATTTCTCCAAATTTCAATCAAAATTATGTCCAAATTTCCATAAATGATGTACTCTTTAAACTGCCCTAAATCTTAAATATATAATTCAGGCAAATTCAAATAAATAAGTTACATTAGAAAGTGAGCCTCACTATTGATAGATATAGCTACGATTCCCCGATCGAGCTGTAATATGATGGTGAGGGAGCCAAGTGTTCATATTGGTGGACGTGCCATGCCGTGTGGGGAGGAAGGACACCAATGTGGTCGTCACATGCAGATCGTGCCTGAGGTGGGTTGGCATGCGGGTTGAAAGGACAACTCTCTTATGTGGCAATAAATGCATTTCATCACTTGTGTTACCTAGCTGGGTAATCCAGCAAGGATGTCAGAGAGTCTTGGGGAAAAGCGCCAGAGGAACGATAATACAAGTGGAAAGGTAATTTGTTTAGTTTTGTGGTTGTTTGGTGAAGTTCGTTATGCATATAGTGGAGAATAGACCCGAAGACGTAGGGTGACGGTACGAGTGGTTATTTGGTATGTATTGTCATTTTTCCTCTCTGTGCAATTGCCGAAGGTCTCAGAATACCGTCGTATGTAGAAAATTGTCATGGTGTTTTTAGATTATTTGTATCAATGGTGGTTTGTTCAATCATGGCTTGTGAAAATACTGAAAGTTTCAGAAGCTGGTTGCATGCAGAAAATAGTCATGGGGTTTTTGGTTTTTTTTATATAAAAATCGTTATGATCTCTTATGGAAAGAGTATTGTTGTTGGGGAATGTGGATGGCTTCTATACAATTTCTTTCTGTCTTTAGCCTGCCAGTTGTCATGCTTTTAGATTATTTGTATAAATGGTGGTTTGTTCAGTTTCGGTCCTGGTTTGGGCAAATGCCGAAAACTTTAGACGTTGGTTGCATCTAGAAAATAGTCATGGGGTTTTTGGATTTTTTGTATAAAAGTCCTTTTGTTCTATTCTAGAAAGAATTTTGTTGTTGGGGAATGTAGTGGGCTTCCCTCCAATCTGTTTCTGTCTTCAGCCTACTAGTAACTGCAGTTTACTCTATTCGGAATTTGGGAAGAATACTGCATTATTTTAAGAAGAGACTGATGGATAATGATAAAATTGTTCTGCATTTTTCTATTATTGTGAGCTTTATGTCGTTGCTTAGGGCCTTTTTTTGCTATTTCTTAAATGGTTTACTTATTATCTGGGTTGTCGGTTTTCGTTTCTAGCCGTGGATAACTGGGAATGAGTTAACTGTTTGGAATTTGGTTCGTAGGGGTTCTGAATGGAAGAGGGTAATTTGTGGGTTGCAAATCTGGGTTGTTTCAGAGTGGTGTGTTTCTATATCCTGGTGTCTCTATTTTGTTTTCAGGGTTTTGTTTCTAGTAATGAAAATTGTGATTGTTATTAGACTGGGTAAAGGAAATGATCTGTCTGTCAGTTTACAAAACTCCTATATTTTTAGTTTTCTGATATGTATCTGTCCTGGAAATGTTTTTTGGTTGTTAGTATCAGAAGAGTCTCTTCCTTTTTTTTATAAGATGGTAAAGAAAACTCGAGGCAGGAAGCCAAATGGAGATAAAGGAAAGAATTCTATCTCTCATCAGCCTGCGAAAAGAGGCAGGAAATCAATAAAGCAACTCCTGGAGCCGCTAGTTCAAACGTTCGCAGCAGATATTCCCAATTCTATTAAATCTTGCATTTACGGTTGGGAAATAAGGCCTTTAAACAATATCGATGTAGAGGATGATATGGCATTTGAAGACATGTAGAATGTTGTTGCTGATCCAGGGCATACCCATGGATGCATTTCTATGTTTCAGCATTCAATTCGAATTTATTAGCTGATAAAATGTTTGTTAGCAAAAACAGTTATGTTGACTCAGGAGATAGCAGAATCCAAGCTGGAGTCTACTCTGGCAGATATCAATAGAAATATTCAGGAAATCAATCTCCGTCAGCTGCATCAGTATGCTAGACTAGGCAGGATGGAGAACGATATAAAATCATTGCAGCAGGTTGAAATTCTTGGTTTCAGTGCTAAGGACCTCGCCCCTGTGGAGTCAAAAGATGATTAATGTTATCCGTTCCTCTTTTTTAGTGGCTAGTTCTCTTTTATGTAAATGATAGTATTTAAAGACTTATATATTAAGTATTTTCAAACATTGTACAGGTTATTAAGGCTTTTTATATTTTGGTTGACATACATTGCACTTAGATAGCCAATAGACCTAATTTCCTATGGGCAGGTTGAGGTCTAATTTTTTGTATCCTTGTTGCCCAGTTTTAAATTAAGAAAAAATGGGAAAGATCTACCTAAGGTTACAAAAAAAACGATAGATATAGCTATGATTAATGCTCTCGTACTGATATGGGAAAATTTATTTCGTGGTCTATTGGCCATTAAATGTGGTTGGCCATATATTACACACTGTTAGATTTAAATTCCTTTAAATCCAATGGTGGACGGTATATACCCAACCCCATTGAATGGCCAATAAACCAGAAAATAAGACTTGCACATTACTTTTCTCGATGTCTACTTTAGAATGTTCTGTTCCGATCATAGATCAGACAAAAATTCCTAGATTCGAAACCCAACTGGCAAATAGAATTTTAGACCACATGGGAGCAATGAGATAATGACACATGCAACAACTTAATTAAAGAGTAATTTTTCCAGTGGTGCAAAAAGTCTACATTATACTCACGTGGGTTCCAATTTTGATGCTCAGGGTATATCCGATTCAAGAAACAGGATCTTATTTATTTTTCTTTTTGCGTAAATATTCGATGGACATTTATAATATATGTGAATAGCTCCCACTTCATTTGAGGATGAGGGTGATTCTCTTTATTTTCGTCCCTATTGTTTCCAATATCACCGGTTGATGATTTCCAGTGTGCCTCCAAATGTGCAGATGACCTGTTTGAAGCAAATGCCCAAAGCACACACTGTACTTTGTCTATGTTAGGAACAGTGGCATCAGCCTGTATGGGCAAATATTCATCTGTTGTAAGGAAGAGAACAAGAATGAAATTAATATTTAACCCTGTACATCTAATGCGAAGCTGCAATCGTAATGTCCAAAAAAAATGTCAACTTCTATTTATGGCAGAAATATAGCACACCTTTACTTGAAGCTGCAAAAAGTTGACATAATTTATAGCCTTTTCCAACATAGTAACCAAATCAACCTGCAAACATTTGTTATGATGTATCACATAGATGTAGATGTACAATTCTTGAACATAATGACATATCCCTCGTACCCATTAAATGGAGGTTTCACGTTCATGAGTAGTAAATGTTTTTGAACAAGTACACAATGTTATATTAATTTTGCAAATCCTATGACATAATTGTTTAGGTAGCATACCTTAGATCCATTTGGTATAAGATCCTGCAAATTCTTCAGTATTTCACTAATACGCTCCCTCCGATGTTGGAACGAGGACAAATATAATCACATGAATCCATGAGATTAGGCAGACATGCAAAGATAAACTTGAAGATTAATCAGATAAAAGTGTGCAAGAAAACGACAAGGGCATAGCTTCTGAACTAAAAATAAGTTTACAGTTAGATCTATATCAACACATAATCTGTCAAGTGCCCCGAGGGAAAAATTCCATGATTTTTAATCCTTCTCTAACTGACATATATCTATACATAATTAATTGTTGGGTAATATAATGGAGATTCTCTACCTCGAAGTCATGAAATTTACAAAGCCCCTAAGCCCTCGAAAAAAGGTTGTAATATTTCCAAATCTAATAGGGTTTTGCATATTTCTCAGTGATTCTCTATATAATATTAGATTCTCAGACCTCAGAAGACAGTAAGATATACGAATCTGATAGGTTTTGCATAATATGTGGTTGAAATGTAATAACTACATACATTCTTGTATCAAATATTATCACAGTATGCAATGTGGAAGGGAATGGTATCCTTACGAGTTGTTTATTAAGGAATTGTATAGACTGTCAAAATTAGCCTGAATCTAGGAAAAAAAAAATTAAGAAATCTTGCAGTAGCAGTGTTTGAATCACGTTTTTGATGTTTTTGATGGTGGAAATGGCTTCAGCACCATCAAAACCTTTAAGGCACGCAAAATATTGAAGTTTGATAACTATAACCTAGATTTACAAAAATCCTTGCATGATTTTCTTAAACTATTATGAAAATTTCCATAATTTTGATGGCAAAAAAACAATCCATTTAGACTACCGCATATACTTACCCTAGCAGGTAAAATTTGTGGATCTGTGGCCCTGCCCTTCTTACCACATACGTTGGCTTTAGCGGGTTTGGAGTGAACTGTACGGCAGGAGCTACTTAGAGAGGACCACGAAGTCCATTTCTTCGTGCATCAATTCATATCATCCTCAATATCTCTCTCCAAATATGATATGAATATCCAAATGTGAAAAATCGTTACTGTCTATTTGGCAACATAAGAAAAGACAAAGCCTCGCAACATCTTAAGAATATGATGACAGATCCCCTTTATGCTATACATGTAATCCCCTGTAAGATTTTGAGATACAATGATCTAGATTTGCAAAACAATGAACAAACTTGCAAGAGAAGGAAGGAGTGAGCAAGAATAGAGAAAAGAATGAAATTGATTCTTCAATATTAGTTTTGGAATAAATACATAAAAGCAACTAAGTTAAGCTTAGTTGTACATGCAATAACTATGGATAGTTAAAACTAATTGAAGCTAAGTGTGCTTTATGTTCTACTAATGTGCACATGCACCACATGCAAGCAGTAACTTAACTAACTAAGCAAGTGCACATTGCATGCAAGCAGTAAGTTAACTAACTAAGCTAAGTGCACATCACATGCAATATCTATAGTTTAACTAAAGCTAATCTAGGTGCATGTACACCAACACAGCTAATCTAGGAGCATGTACACCAACACCCCACCTTAAGCATAACTTAGGTGAGTGTGATGAAAAATGAATGAGTCCCGGCAACACGGCCATTTTAGGTACCCATATACAATGCATAAAAAGGAGGAAAGAGGGAAAACCCAGAGGAAAGAAAACCCCCCATCAAAATATAATGCAAAAGTAGAGAAAAGACAACTACTAGGTAGTCGTGTCCTTCACCCCGAGATGATCTCGCAAGAATCGAAACTTCTACTCAATGAGAGTCTTGGTGAAGATATCAACAGTCTACTCGGAACTAGGACAGTACTGAAGATAAATGATCCCATCATGAATGAGTTATCTAATGAAGTGCATGTGGATATCGATGTGTTTGGTCCACTACCGCTGCACTGGATCTCTGCAAAACTTTAGTGTACTTTGATTATCGCACCAGATGACAGTTGGATGATGGACACTAATCCCAAGCTTAGATAGGAAATGTTGTAGCCAAATTGCCTGAATAGTGGCATTGACTACTCCTCTATACTCGGCCTCTGTTGATGATAAAGAAATGGTAGCCTCCTTCTTGCTTGACCAAAAAATTGGGCCGGATCCCAAACTAAATACATAACCGGAGGTGGACTTGCAATCAATGGTGTCACCAACCCAGTCTGAATCTGTGAACCCAATGAGATTCAAAGAACAATTGGCTGCATAATGAATCCCATAGGTGATTGTCCCCTGGACATATCGAAGGATACGCTTTGCAGCGTTCGAGTGTAACTCATGTGGCTCCTGCATATATCTGTAAATTGCTCCTACGACATATGAGATATCAGGATGTGAGTGAGTGAGATAAATAAGACTTCCCGCAAGATGATGGTACAATGTGCAATCAACCAATGGTGTGTCTTTTCCATTCTCAAGCTTTATCCCTGGTAATAAAGGTGTGTCTGTTGGCTTGCAGTCACTCATGTGAAATCGTGCCAAAATATATCTAGCATAGTTTGGTTGAGAAATGGTAATCCTAGAATCACTGTGATTGATCTCTAGTCTAAGGAAGAAATCTATCGAGCCCATTTCTATCATAGAAAACCACTTATGCAATGCAGTTTTAATCTTAGTAATGACAGAAGCTGAACTACCTGTTATCAAAAGATCATCTACGTAGAGTACTATGATCAACAAGGAGTCAATTTTCTTCAAAATATAAACATTGGAATCAAATTTGCAGTGTACAAAATTTGAGATAACAAATAAGAATCCATCATTGCATACCATGCTCTAGGTGCCTGCTTGAGGCCATAGAGAGACTTCTTTAGTTTGCATACCATAGATGAATTGTGCATGTATCTTGTTGGTTGCTCCATTTAGATTTCATCCTTGAGATCATCATGAAGAAAGGCATTCTTCACATCCATATGATGCACCTCCCATCCTCTTACTACTACAATGGAGAGAGCTAGCCGAATGGAATCCATTTTTGCCACTGGAGAAAAAGTCTCATCATAGTCAACACCATGTACTTGCTGAAAACCTTTTGCTACCAATCGTGCCTTATATTGACTAGCTTGGCCATTTTCTGCTTTCTTGGTCTGGTAAACCCACTTGCACCTCACAAGTTTGCGATTGGAAGGTAGCAGAACCAAATCCCAAGTCTGGTTCTCAATGAGAGAGTTATATTCCTCATCCATTGTGGCTTCCCATTCAGGATGCCCACTCGCTTCTCCATAAGTTTGTGGATCAGATGCATGCATCATATAAGCATGCATGGGCATGCATGGCTTCATAGCTAAGAGTGCTTGTGGCTCTTCCTCAAGCATAGGTATAGAGGCAGGATCATCAAGGATATCACTCATGTTGCGCCATTTTTTTGTTGAAGGTGGTTGAGAATCTTCCGAACTACATGCGGAAGTATGACCTCGATGTTCAAAAACTGGTGGTCCAACAAGCGTCACAAGAAAAGACTCATCTTCATCAGAATTATGATCTGAAGTTTCATCTGCATACCCATCAATGAGTGGTGATGGAAACTTGGTAACAAGTTCATCTGCTGGTGTATGCAAAATATCTTCGTCAAACTTTACACTCCTTTCAATAAAGAGCTCCTCAGTGTTGATATCAAGCAATCTATACCCTTTGAATTCATCAGAATATCCAACAAACATGCATGCTTTACTTTGAGGCTCCAAAGCCTTTCTCTTCTCTGTAGGAATGCTGGCCCATGCTCGAGATCCAAAAATGAAGAAATGACTTACTTCAGGTTGCATTTTAGTCCAAGCCTGAAAAGGTGTTTTTCCAGTAATAGATTAATGAGGAGATCTGTTCTGTATGTATGAGGCACAATTGATAGCTTCAACCCAGAATTTCGATGGAAGAGATCTTGCATGTAACATGCAATTAGCCATCTCTTTCAAAGATCAATCTTTCCTTCCAACCGTGCCATTTTGCTGTGGAGTGTAAGGAACGGTATGCCACAACTGTATGTTTGCTTCATTACAAAGATTATTGATATCTTTGTAGACATATTCCGTCCCATTATCTGTGCGGAGTACCTTGATGCATTTTCCAGACTGATTTTCCACATGTGCTTTGAAAATCTTTAGATGTTGAAAAACTTTAGACTTTAGTTTCAAGAAGTAAACCCAAGTGAATCTCATGCAATCATCTATAAATGACAACACATATCTTTCTTTGCTCATTGAAAGAATTGGAAATGGACCCATGAGATCACTGTGTAAAAGTTCCAAAGGTGAAGAGGCTCTCCATGCATGCTCCGTCTCAAATTTGTCTTGTGGATGCTTTCCAAGAGCAAATCCATTACAAACACCATTTGAAAATTCAATGGTCGACAATCATTTCACCATCCCTGGCTTGCTAAGCTGTTGCATATATCTGAAATTCAAGTGCCCAAATCTCTCGTGCCAAATCCTACTTTCTTCATTTGCATGCGTAAGTAGAAAATTGGAATCTTATTGAGGAACAAAATCAGAAAATGTATATAGATGATATTGCTCATTTACCTTGCCAGATGCAATCTTCAAGTTGGTTTGCATGTCATAAATGCCCACGGAATCTGGTGTAAATTCCACTTTCCTTCCGCTTCCTGTGTGTGTCATCTGATACACTAAGAGAATATTCACAGAAATTCATGGAATATGCAAGACATTCTCAAAACTTCCATCTTCAAATTGCACTCTTCCTTGTCTAGTTATTGCAACTGCAGAATTATCCCCCATGAGAATAGGAGGTCCTGAGTATGCATGTAGAGAAGATAAGGATTCCTTTGAAGATAAGGATTCCTTTGAAGAATCCATATGATTTGAAGCTCCTGAATCGATGATCCATTCTTCCGGTGAATAATCAAGAGAAATCAAAACATTCCCATTACCTCTTGGATCTGGTGCTTTTTCTCCAGACTTCTTCTTGGCATTCTTAGGAATGTGGTCTCCAAGATTGTGTTGTTGGAGTGTCTGCACCATAAGATCTATATTCTTCTTCATGCATGCAGATTCAAGGTGAAAACCATGGTGGCAATAATTTCACATTGATTTCCCTTTTGTTCCTTTCCTTTCCTTTGAGCTGGATGATCCATCAGGGGGTTTGGGATTTTCTCCCTTTCTTAGATCAGGATCCTTCTTCCCTTTTCCTTTCTGGTGGTCTTTGAAATTTGCCTCTCCTTTTGCATGAACATTAAGTGCGTGCACTTTGGAATTTTTAAGTATGCCCATTTTGATGAGCTTATCTTGCTCATGCATCAAATACTGAATAAAAGAATCTAGTGAGGGCATCTTCCAAGCTACATCGGTTGTAGATCTTACTGTGTGGAATGTAGAGACGAATAATGCATACTTTGGACCAAGTTTTGATAAAATGGAAAGAATCAACCGATTTTCTTGCTTGGATTTGGCAATCCTGCATCTTTTCAACTGAAGCAACAAGGCTTTATACCTTGTGAAAAAATATTGAATATTCTCAAAATTTCTTGGATCTAATGAGTTTAACTCATTTTCGAGAATGTGAACTTTCATTTCATCCTGTTTTCGAAAAAATCCTTCCAAAGTTTTCCATACTTCATTTGGATTTGAACATGATTCAACATGAAATAGCAGTTCTAGAGAGATAGATAAACATAGGATATCGAAGGCCTCGTCCATGCGATTGAAATATCTTGTTTTCTCCATTGCCGATGTTGGTTCAACTTTTGTTTCCACATTCACCATGCGGTTGATATACTTATGGTTTCCATGGTTTAGGGTTAGTATTATAAACCAAAGTATTATGAACCCTAGGGTTAATATTATAAACCAAAGTACTATAAACAATAAGATTAATATTATAAACAAAATGGGTTAACATTATAAATCCTTGGGTCTAATGTTATAAATCCAAAATATTAACAAAACCAAGGGTTTATTAAACCCTAACATTATAAACCCAAGGAAATAATATTAAACCCTAGGTTTAGTATTATAAACTGTCGGATTTGAATATTATAACCCATGGGATTAATATTATAAATCCTTGATATTAATATTATAAACCCAAAATATTAATTAACCCAAAGGTTTATTGATATTAGAAACTCAAGGGATTAATAAACCATCATGATTATTAATATTGTAAATCTAAGAAATTGATATTATAAACCAAATGGATAAATAAACATAAAGGATTATCAATAATATAAACTCAAATAATTAATAAACATAAGGGATTAATATTAGAAACCTAACGGATGAAAACATCTCAAGGGATATGTGAGATACATATTATAAATGCTTGAAATTAATATTATAAACTCAAAATATTAATACACCCAAGAGTTTATTAAACCCTAACATTATAAACCCAATGGAATATTATTAACCCTCGTATTAGTATTATAAACCAAAGTATTAAAACCCTAGGATTAATATTATAAACCCAAGGGATTTACATTATAAATCCTTTGAATTAATAGTATACACCCAAAATATTAATAAACCCCAGGGTTTATTAAACCCTTTCATTACAAACCCAATGGAATAATATTAAACTTTATGGTTAGTATTATAAAGAATAGCCATGATTAAATATGGTTAAGTAATGTTGTGTATTGGACAATGAGTAACAATGATTAGCTATGTTGGAAAGGTTTGACCATATATGACCATGCTTGAGTTTTTTTTACCATGTTTTATTAGAATGATTACAATGGTTGACCAAGGATGCCCATAGCTTACTATGGTTGACCAAGGATGACCATAGGTTACTATGGTTGAGCAAGGCTAACCATAGGTTACTATGGTTGACCATGTTTGACCATAGGCTACTATGGTTGAATACAGCTAACTATGGTTGTGTATTTTCGAGCATGAGTGACAATGATTAACTATGATGGCGATGTTTGACCATGTATGGACATGGTTGAGTTTGTTTTACCATGTTTGATTAAAATGATTGCAATGCAAATCTTAATATTATTATTTATCACTAATAATCTTAATATTATTTATATTAGTAGTGTAAATTTTAGTATCAATAAAGTTATTTATCACTTATGATCTTAATACTATTTATATTAATAGTGCTAATTTTTCTATCAATAATAATATCATTCATAAAATTAATCATCATATTTTTAGAGTGATTATAATAAAAAAAAGAATGTTAATAAAAAACATATTTATTATTATAAAGAAAACATTATTAATATTATTTATCAATATTAATGTAATTAATCATATTAATATTATTAATAAATGTTATTAATATTATTAACAATATCAATGTAATTAATAATATTATTATTATTAATAAAGTGTTGTTAATATTATTAACAATAGTAATGTAATTGATCATATTAATATTATTAATAAAATGTTATTAATATTATTGTTATAATTTAAATGTCATTTTCATTATTAATATAGTTTTTAGTATAAATCATAATCATCATTATTTAAATACTAATTATTACTATTATTTTTAGTGTACATTAAAATGTTAATGTTATTAATGTCATTTTTATTATGGTAGGGTTTTAAATATTGAATTTATAATATGGGGGTTCTAAATTAGAAAACTTAATATTATAAAAATATGAAAATTAAAATTTATAAAAACTTAATATTATAAAGTATAAATATATAAAATCATAAAATAACCTAAAATTATATATATATATATATACTTTTACCCTAATACACTTAGTATATTAATAATATTAATAAATAATTAATCAATATTAATAAAAAAATTATATTAATTAAAGTTAATATTAATATTGTTTAATTATTTATTAATATTAATGAATTAAAAATATTAATATTAATATTAAAATATTAATTATTAATGTTATTAATATTACTATTAATATTTTATTATAAAATTAAATAAATTATATTACTATTTTATTATAAAATTAAAGAAATTGTAAAACTAATTTATGGTTTAAAAATTATGAAAAACTAATATTATTATAAATTTAATAAACTTATTATTAATATTATAAAACTCTGAATAAAACATTATATTATCATAAAGAAAAGATTATTTTTACTACATTAATCAAAACTTAATAATAATAATAATAATAAACTAAAGCCAATAAAGAAACTAAATACCTAAATACAAATTTAATGATAAAATTTATCTTATTATATTAAAACCTAATAACCAAAAAAACAAACTACATACCAAAATATTATAACAATACTATTATAGTTATATTAAAATGTAAATGGAGAGGGCTGCAATAATTCAAAAGTGAGTCTCTAGACCATGTTTTACTCCACATGCCAATATTTAAATTTTCATTGTATTTTTAATTTAATTTTTAATATAAAATGTTTAATATAAATAAAACCCCCCATAATTGTTTTAACTTGTAACACATACCTTAATTAACAGGAATACAACCTAGTTTCAATATAATTTTAATTTCAATGCTTAATATAAATAAAACCTTCCTAAAATTGAAATTTAAATCAAGAGTGTTACAGCAGCTCTGGCCACCATAAAAATAACGCATACTTTAGGTTATGGTGATACATAAAAGTCACAGTAAAATTTTAATATGATTTGATAAAAAAATATTTTAATCAGGATTTAAACATATGATTTGGATATGTAAGGAAGTTATAATTTTGATTTTCATTTATTGATACAGTGGCGACGACCAGAATATATGAACCTCTTTCAATTTAGATCGTACGATACGAATTCCAACAAAGAGATGCCTATCGACGTAAAAATGCTCCACTGATCTTACAATATGACTATGAAGAAAAATTGTGAGCCGTGTTTCCACCTATTGGCGTTTTTATTGACATATCTTATAATTCTTGTTCCTCCACGTCTTTTGAAAATAGACGTGGTGATGTAGCACAGGAGGGAAGCATATCTCCATTGCTGAAAAGCATGTTTTGAAACCGTGAAGGATAAATGTGACCATCAACACTAGAAATCTGCTCTAAAACAGATGAAATATTAATGGAAGGACAACTCCAATGACTGTCGTACACTTGCAGACAGGGTAGAGGGCAAGGCAATTGGCCATGCCAAGCAGTTTGTTGCATTAAGTCTCCTATCAAGGGGCTAGAGCTATGTAAAATTGTCTGTGGCTTCTCTAAATCTGGACACATCGATTTAGAAGCTGGGGGAAATAAACAATATCTAATTGGAGAGTTGAGGTCTAAGTTTTCAGCTACCATACATATAACACCTGGATAAGATATGTTGGGCGAAGTTCCAGTTTCAGAAGTGAGAACAGAAGCATCTGACTGAATCATAAGCACTGATCTCTGCAACAGTTTACAGGCAAAAGATTCGGGAATGGGAAACTGCTAAGCAACAAAGTGTAGTTCATACAAAATTTGGGCAGTGTTTTAGAGAGCAAGGGAGGGTATAGATGGTTTCTTATATCAGTCGGAGTGGACAAGAGACCATAGAGCCCGCAGATGGTGAGCTGGATTCACCAATGAAATGAAAAACGACAGCAAAGAAGCAAGAGAATCGGCGGTTATGGCGTCGCTACCCACGTATGGAAACGCGATTCCATCTGCCAGAATGGAGACATACAATATCTCAAAGTATGGCTAACGGTCACGTGTTTGTTTTAAATTGAATATTGCTAGCCCTACCCTAACCCTAAACTCGAGCTGTTACAAATTCGTTAGCCCTACTGTAGCCCTAAACTCGATCTAAATCTAATGCTAGAAAACGTCGGTTAACGCGTTCAAGTGAAATGTAATAAATGAGATTAACCATTGAAAACAGAGTAACAGTTCATTTTGACGCGCTTTTGTATCTGTATTTGAACAGAACATTTTCAGAATGAGAAAATTAATAATTAAATGAATGTTGCTGTCGATTGCCGAGTGTAGCCACTATTGTCAGACATTTATTATTACGTTTCTCCATTATATTAATGCACAAAGTATAAAACATGAATTCCCTAAACGAAAAGCTTAGTATAAACACGTTCGATAGGTCCAAAATGTTCCAATTATTATTATGAGGTTTCTTCATTATACTAATCTACAAAGTATATAACATGAATCCTCTAAAATAAAATGCTAATATAAACGCGATTTCGACCAGTAGCAGAAGGCCTCTTCATTATATTAATGTACAAAGCATTTAACATGAATTCTCTAAAATGAGGGTTAAAGCCTATGACACATAGGGTTAAAGCCTATTAAAAAGACATTTCATAGTTGGCCTGATGTTCCATTGCTAATACACATGCATGCCACTACATCAATGAGAAAGGTCCCCACAAATTTGATGAAAAGGACATTTCAATTTTTTTTTTGTTATAACCCTTCTTGAACTCACGTTAATGAACATGACGTGAGTCCTTTTCAATTTTTTTTGTTATAACCCTTCTTGAACTTACGTTAATGAACATGACGTGAAGGATAAGGATAAGCCTGACGACGCATCCATTATAATATGTATGCGATGAAGCACATGTATTATTATGTTTTTGTTTATTTCAAGTTGACTTGAGTTTGGGTTGCTCCGAAAACCTGATTTATTCAATTATAAAATATTTTTATCTATATCAATTAAGTTGGGATACATTATGGAATAGTTTTTATTTCCGATAGTTAGTTTTTACTGTCAATCTATCTTAAATTAACTAATCTACGTTAATAAATTTTTCAACAAAATATTCTTAAATTGAAATTGTGAGTAGAACACTTTGACTATTAATTTGTCGACACATTGAAATGAATTATTGAAGATTAATTTGAAAGTAAGTTTATAAATTTTTAATTAATAAATTTTTAAATAAATAAATTTTTAAAAAATTTTATATATTTAAAATTGATTAAATTCTAATATAAAATTGATTAAATTTCAACTTTTCTCTCTGTTCGTCCTAACTTTTTTTATTAAATGAGTCAAGGGACAAATATCTATCTCAATTATCCTATGGAACAGATTTTTATTTCAATTATTCTATGGTAATGACACTCCCTATGTAGCCTAATTGAAATTCATAGCCTTGTTTATAACATTTCTCTTCAAAGATTCTATCGCTTATGCTTATTAATAGATGACTTGTAATTTTGATCATGGAAAATTTTAGGGGATAATATTCGTAAGTGGGTTAATTTTCCATGTTTTTTCCAAAAACAAACTTCGCCAATTTCCATTTTTTTTAAAAATGATTCGCCCAAATTTTATAATATAAAATTATTTTAACTTAAAAATTGCCAACATTATATAGAGAGTATATAGAAAATCATTATAAATTTGAATAATTTTACAGATATATCAATAAACATTTTATAGTTTGCATATTCAGGAATAGTGAGATTCGCCAATGTTTTAAACTTCAAAATAACTTCCCATCCTTAAAATTTTCCCTCATTCCGATTAGATAGGATTGTTTCGATATAGAAAAAAAGAAAGAAAAAAATTATTTTTAATGTCTGCTAGGCTAAAAATAGCTTATGGGACAGGGCGTTTTTCTATCTGGCTCTTGTATTTGGCTCTTTTTCTGTGAATTTTTACAATAACCGCTCCTAGCTTTTCAAAAAACTCTTCGCTAAATAGATTATCCAAAGAACTAGCTGCCAGAATACCTACATAATTTCCCTGCTCTCTTTGAAGGCCTCACATTCTAAAATGAAATGTTTTTCTGGTTCCACTTTTCCTGAAGAGAAAAAAATACATACTCTTTCCTCGCACATTTCTTTTGGCCTTTTCCAACGCCCTGTTTCACAACGGATTTGATGAGAATTAGTCCTTAATTGAGCAATAATAATTTTAGATCTCCAAAAAATATTGGACCCTATGTACGCCTTTTGCTGATGGTTATGAGTGGGGCTAAAATATTCAATGTAGGACTTATTATTTCTCCCAAGTACATTTTTGGAACTTATCCATAAAAAAAGTTTTTATCTCTTTAATGTTTGTAGGAGACATGCTCAAACAAATACCCCATTTACTAAACCATTTGTTATTTTTCCACATCCAAGTCTTCTTTCTTTTGCACAATCTATCACTAAATACAACCTTAGTCCATCTACCCTCTTCCATTTGCTCAATTTCTTTCAAATGCCTTATGACTCGCACCATACAAATTGCTTCAATATGAGCAGCGTCTATTTCACTTAACAAGATAGCATAAGGAACTGCATTTTAAATTTTAATTTTTTTTTTTGTAAACAAACACTTCTGAATTTTCTCAATTTGTTTCCACTGCATCTCGGTTGTGCCAGTGGCTCACAATTCACAATCGTAGAGAATCACTAGAATATCTAGAAGCCCAAAAAGATTTAGAGTGGTTTCCCAGTCACACAACTCTTCCTGTCTACACTTGTTTTGAAGAGCTTAGAATGTTTTCCAACCCCCTAAAGTCATTTTCTTTCTACAGCCATCCCAACTTAAATTTTCGTTGAAGTCAATTCTGAGGTATTTGTAGTCTGCAACTTCTTCTGGAATGTTTCCTTCAAAGAAGAACTTATTCTAGTTATGCTTTCTTTTGTTAGAGGAAACCACTACTTTCGTTTTACTAATATTGACTTGCATCCCCACCCTTCCACAAAAA
The DNA here is from genome assembly GCA_034641835.2 of Pinus albicaulis. Classification (NCBI taxonomy): domain Eukaryota; kingdom Viridiplantae; phylum Streptophyta; class Pinopsida; order Pinales; family Pinaceae; genus Pinus; species Pinus albicaulis. Next base: position 1,201,650,230 of record CM076577.1, read on the forward strand.
TTCTCAAGGGAACGTAAGTGCTCTTGCAAACCAAGAGCCAATTTAGCAATCAGTATAAGGTCATCTGCGTACAAAAGAAGCTTTTTAACGAACTTTCCCAAATGGATATCGTCACCCCCTTGCGAATTTAGCCACTCCTCAAGCTTGTTAATATATAACCCAAAAAGGTTAGGAGACAATGAGCAACATTGCTTGACCCCAATATCACTTCTAAAACTTTTAGAAATGTCTGTTGAAGTTATAATTTTGACTTTCACCTCTTCGTACAGCCTATGCACAACTACTATCAAATGTTTGGGAACCCCTAGTTCCTCCATTCTACACCAAAGCTTATCCCTAGGAACCGTGTTAAAGGCTTTTCTGAAATCAACAAAGAAACATAAAACTTCTTCCTTTTTTTCCCAAAAATTTTCAATGATGTGCCTTAAAGTTATACAATGATCAACTGTGGAATGTTTAGGTCTAAAACCTGCTTTCCCTTTAGCACATTTATCTCTTTGTTCTGCCCACTTGTTGATTTTATTTTCTAACATGCTTCCAAATAACTTTGCAAACAAGGGGTTTATCATTATGGTTCTATAATTTGAGGGATTATAGAACGTCACCACTCTTGAAAAGACGTATTGCCATACTAGTTGTCCAATCTATGGGGAACCCCTGCTGTATGATATTGTTGAAAATTTTTGTGATGTGAGGTGAAAGAATTCTTAAGCCCCATTTTAGATACTCTGCTTGGAGTTCATCTAAGTCTTTTGATTTTCCAACTCCCAACTTCTTGATACCCATCTCTACCTCTTGCACCGTGAAGAGTTTTGTGTTTGTGTTGACTAAGGGAGGAGGGCCAACCTTGGGATCATGCTCATAAATTTGTCTTGCGTAGTTGAACCATTTAGAAGTTGTGATGTTGTTTTCAGTTTGCACCTTTTTCAGTTGGAGCTCCTTCCATAATAATTTGGGGTTATTTTTCCCCAGGAATATTAACTCTTCTCTCCTCGAAACCATGAAATCAACCTTTTTATTTCTCAATATCTTCTTGTAAGCTTTGAGCTTTATGTTATCCTTGTTTGATTCCATCCACATTCTCCTTGCCTTTCTACATTCCTCGTCAAACCAAGCATTAACCAAAAAACAATTTGTTTCAGACTTCCTAATTTTTTCTCTTTTGCTCTCAGCAAGTGCGTTTTGAATTAAACGTGTTAATTCGTGACTATGAAGACCATGAAATGAGATTTCCTCCTTCTCAAAAATCCTCTCTAACGTATTTTTAAAAGTTAGAATTCTTTGTTGTTGAAGATTATTATATGTTAGTTCAAGTGAGACACTAGGAACATAATCTAGGCTTTTCCTTTAACTTCTACATTTCCATTTCCGTAGGTTATATCGTAGGATATATCGAATACCATGGTTGATGGGTAATTTCTCCATAGACCTCAACATATTATATTCAAGGATAAGGAAGTCTTAAGGAAGGTGTAATCGAGATGATATAATACTATTTTGTTTCCTTTTTAAATGTGGAAGAATATCGATGGTGGAACTTTGTGTGTTTTTTAACGGGTAGCCCACCTTAGATCATTCTTGACTGCTTTTTCCCGAGTAACATTTTAAGATTTTAACAAGCAGCAAATTTATCTTCTCATGTTTCTAACATTATTAAAATCATTGTACAACCACCACGTGGCTTTTGGACTCTCAACTAATAAATATTAAGGATACACTCTCACATAACATGAGTAAACAAACATTTTTCCCTGACAATATAACAACACATGGACAATGTCATATAACAACCCATGTCAATATTAGGTAGCTTGAGGGGTTGATCCCATGGCCAACAACTTCACCAACCAACCTTAAGGAGATTTGTGTGGCAGCCCACATTTACCTTTTCCATAGTTGGTAAAAGGAAAAAACATTCAACTAAATTGAATCATTTGCAACATCAAAAGCAAACACATTTTATTTATTGTAGAGATAAAAACATATTGACCATAATTAATATCACAAATTTCACCATGGATTTACAACATAGTTTAAATAGGTCTTAAACATTCCGTTATGTAACCATCGCTTGAACATTTAATGTGAGTATCCATTGTATCCTCATCTTCACCGCGATAAGAAAAATAGTGCACTAGTTTAATTTTTATTGGATAATACTTTTCGCCATCTAAAATTATCATAAAATTGGGATATTATGTTAATATTAGTATGTATCAATATTTATATTTCTTATTCTAGTGTGGTATAGTAAGAGCAGTGGTAATTTTATTATTGTGTGGAGAAGGGTTTTACAATCGAATATATGGTATATGTGTTGATGTAATGTAAGTATGTATATAATTTTAATGTGGGCTCAACTGTAATCAATATATTTGTAATAATTAATATATTTTTAATAGTTATATTTATGAAAAATCAAAAAAGATATATGGTAAATAAATAAAATATAAATAATCTAGAGGTATGGTAAATAAATAAAACCTCTTTTAATACTTATTCCAGAGATATGGTAAATAAATAAAATATTGGTATGGTAAATAAATAAAACTTATTTTTATATTTACTCCAAAAACCTTTTTATATTTACAAAAACTCAAAAAAGTAGTTTTATTTAAGTGAAGTCTATAGGAAATATTATTATTAATACCATGAGATAATTAACATGGGCCAAATACCATATTTTTAAAAGAGGTATAAATTTGTATGGTAAATAAACAGTAATATATCAAATAGGATTAGAAATCAACATCTAATTATACCAAGTTTGTGCGGGAAATACCAAGGTAAATAAAACAGGTATGGTAAATAAATAAAAAAATATATCAACCAGAGCTATGATAAATAAATAAAACCTTTTTTCAAAAAAATTGTTTTACTTAGGTGAAGGCTATGGGCCAAATTATTATTAATACCATGAAAAAAAAATTATTAATCCTAATATTAATATTAAATTATTATTATTATTATTATTATTATTATTATTATTATTATTAAATCTAATATTCATATTATAATATTATAATGCTAAGATAATACAATATTAAATTAGTTATATTATAATATATATTAATATATTATGATATATATTAACTATGGGAAGGAAGAACAAAGACAGTGTGCGATAGATGTGGACACATAGAGGGAGTTATAAGCAATATATTAAGATAAAATGGAGAGACAGAGATAAAATGAAGGAGAGGGGAGAGGAGGAATGAAGAGAGAGAGGGAGAGGAGTGAGAGAGGTAGAGAATGGTAAGGGAGGGAGGGGGAGAAGGAGACAAAATGGTGGAGGGGGAGAGAGAGAAGGAGAGACGGAGGGAGATAGTGAGATAATTTCACGAGAAAGAGAGAGAGAGAGAGGGTAGAAGAGAGAGGGAGGTAGGAAAAAAAGGTAGAGAAAGGAAGGAAGAGAGGTACTTGAGAGAGAGAATGAGAAAGGGAGGGATAGATAGATGTAGTTGGAGGAGGAGAGGGGGATGGTAGAAGAAAGACATAGAGTGAGAAGTGGAGAGACAACATGTATGTATAGGGGTGAGGTAAAGAGACAAAGAAGGAGAAACTGAGAGAAGGAGAGAGGGAGGGATATAGTAACATAGAGAGAGAGAGAGAGAGAGAGAGAGAGAGAGAGAGAGGTAGGAGAGGAAGGGAGAGAGAGGAAGGATATAGAGAGTAGGAGAGTAATGGGGGAATAGAGAGTATTGGAGGTAAAAGAGAGATGGGGGGAGAGAGACAGAGACGAGGGAAGAGAAATGGAGAGAGAGGAAGGACAAGAGAGATCACTTGAGAGAGAGTAGGAGAGAGAGAGGGAAAGAGGAGGAGAGAGGGATGGCGAGAGAGATGGAGTTGGAGGGGGGGGAGAAGGATGGAAGAAGAAATACATAGAGAGTGAGAAGTGGAGAGAGAAGAGTGACACGGGAGAGATAGAGAGAGAGAGTGTGTGTTTGGGGTGAGATAAAGAGACAAATAAGGAGATATGGAGAGTATGTGTGTGTGTTTTTGGGGTGAGATAAAGAGACAAACAAGGAGAGATGGAGAGAAGGGGGGATAGAAGGAGAGAAAAGGAGAGAAGGAGGGATATATTAACAAAGTTGGACGGTGAAGAGAGAGAGAGAGAGAGAAAAGAAAAAGGAAGGAAGAGAGAGGATGTTAGAGAGTGGAGAGAGGGAGGGAAAGAGAGATGAAGTTGGAGGGGCAGAGAGAGGGAGGTAAGAAGAAATACATAGAGAGAGAAAGATGGAGAGAGAGGGAGAGAGGACAGAAGGAGGAAAGAGAGATAGAAGCAGGGGAGAGGGAGATAAGGGGAATATAGAGATATAGATGGAAGGTGAAGAGAGGGAAGAAGAGAGATATGGAGAGAGGGAGGCAAGGACAGAGAGACTGATAGATATGGAGTGAGAGAGTGTGTGTGTTTGGGGGGTGATATAGAGAGAAAAATAAGGAGCGATGGAAAGAGATATCGATGTAGATGGAGGGGGGAGTGGGAAGAATATTTATTGCACTAGAGGCATTGATTTCAGTGTAGATGGTGATTTCAAATGCTATTTGATTGCTTGCACTAGATGTATTGATTTTAGTGTAGATAATGATTTCTAATGATATTTTATTTCTTGCACTAGATGCATTGATTTCAATGTAGATTATTTCTAATCCTATCTTATTTCTTGCATGAAATACATTTATTTCAGTGTAAATGGTGATTTTTGATCCTATTTTATTTCTTGCACTAGATGCATTTATTTTAATGTAGATATTTATTTCTAATTATATTTGATTATTGGCACTAGATGCATTAATTTCAATGTAGATAATTTCTAATCATATTTGATTTCTTGCACTAAATGCATTGATTTCAGTGTAGATGGTGATTTCTAATCCTATTTGCTTCTTTGAACTAAATTCATTGATTTCAGTGTAGATGGTGATTTCTAATCCTATTTGATTGCATGCACTAAATGCATTAATTTCAGTGTAGATGTTGATTTCTAATCTTATTTGATTACTTTCATTACATGCATTGATTTCAGTGTAGAATTTGTTTTCTAATATTATTTGATTACTTGCATTAGATGCATTGATTTCAGTGTAGATGTTGATTTCTGTTTTCATGTAATTGGATGTATGATGGCACATTCATATTAAAGTGATTGGATTAACAATGTGCACTGATTTCAGTGTAAGCACAAAAAATTATTGACAATGTGAATTGATTTTTGTGTTATAGTAATTAAACCTATTAATATTGGAGAGCAAGGGATACAAGGTATGATGTTTGCTACAACAAATCGAGCTAAGAATTTAAATGGTTTACAATTTCAACTAGCCTTTTAATATAATTGATACGAAAAGATGAAAAAACTAACAAGGGTGACAATAAGAATAGTAGAATAAAATAGTTTTATATTGATCACAATGAAGACTATTTGTAATTGACTACATTCATATTATTCACATTTTCTATCACTCAACACTCTTATTCTCACTTTGCATTTAAAATTTTTATTTCATCATCTTTCATCATTAAAGTTATTAACAATATTTATCATCTCAATAAACTAAGGTAACTAAGAAAATTTAAAATAAAAAATTACCACATTAATCTCACACATATTTTTCATATTTTTATAATTATATTAATATTATATATATTTACATATTGTTGATAAAATTAATCATATCTTCGATAGATTTTCCTTGTAACCATCCTAGATCCATCTTAATTTTGGATCTATTCAAACTTAATATGCATAACGAGATATCATTTTCTACACATATAAATGATTTGAACTCTCTCATAGTGAAGTTGGGGGAAACTAGGGTAAAAATAGAAGATGAAGATGTTAAGGCTATTTTTCTAAAAAATTTACCTCCAAATTATGATAATGATATTTTCAAATTAAGTCAATTTTATTCTCGATAATGAGATGAAATTATAACATCACTCTTAGTGAAATAAAAGAGAATGGAAATATGTGACTTAGTGAAAATTCCACACCACGTACTATTTTCAGTCTTTTGTTTCCATCTCCCCTTATCCTTTTGGGTAGCAAACTATCTAATATTTTGGGAATTAGATGAGTATTCAAACCAGCATCTACGCTCAGTTTCTTTGTGCCAAAAATTATTACATTTGAAGGATTCTAATTCTCTTAGAAAGGGAGAGAAGACATTGTCATTTATGAGAGAAGAGTTTGGATATTTTAAACTATGAAATTTAGTATCTCTAGGATTTTCATCTCTTTCAACTTTTATCATTATACAATCAAAAAATTAGTGTCCAAAGATATGATACTTATAAAAATGACCATAAAATAAATATCCATGGATATTTTTGTAAATATTCCGAGTTTGTATATGAGAGTTGGATGCATGGTTGATCAATTCATTCTCCAATAATAATATCATCTTTGTCCTTATGCCTTTTTGTTTTCATTGACTTTCTCTTGATGCTTCTTTTCATAAATTTGTGATTGTTCAAATCCAGTGAACCTGAAGTTAATCTTCCTCATGGAATAATCTGATTTCTCTGAGTATCCTAGACCCGTTCTTGTTCCCGAGGACCTTTGGTTTTTTAGAATATGATCTAACTATCTTGCCCCTTATTAAAAATTCTCATTTAGACCACTCCCAATACTCCTACCCTATAGGTTCGTTCTTAGAGAGACAATCTCTTCCTCAATATTTTGAAATATCTCTTCCCATTCATGGATTAGATCTTGTACATTACTTTTTCCTTTCGCTTTGCTTCTTCTAATTTAACTTTTAAGGACAGAATATCATCCCTCCGTGTTCTTGAGATTGTTTGCTTTCTTATCTTGAGAAAATATTGTCTTAATTGATTGTTCTCTTCTTCCAATTTCTCACATGCTCCTTGTTTTTCTTCTAGAAGAAGATCCAGATTATCCTTTCTCTTAATAGCCTATTCTAGTTTTTTCTTTTTGATAAGAAAATTCCTCATTATTTGATTTGTACATACCTTCTTCAGTGCACTGCAAATGTTACTTTACCAACTTATTATTATTCCTTGATATATTTAACTCATCAAACACATTGATGAGTTCATATTCAAGGTCAACTACTCCCTCTTCTTCTTCTTCTTCTTCTTCTTCTTCTTCACAGTCAACAATACTTTGTTTCTTGGATTATGTTCCAAAGGCCATAAGAAGATACTTATATAAATCATTCCTAGAAGAGTTTTCACTATCTGATTCTAGTTCTGAGCTATCTTATTTGGAGTAGGACCCCCTTTTATTATAGAAATTTTTCTTCTATTGTTTCTGAGATTTGTTCCCTGGTTTCTGATCATATTCATTTTTAGTACATTCTTTGTAGGGTCATTTGGACGAAAAATGCCCCACTCTTTTGCAATCAAACCATTTAAAGGGAAGCTTCCCTTTATATTTTCCTGATCCATGCTTTATTTTCCTGGCCAACTGAGCCAACTCCTGATCAGATTCACAGTTGGAGCACTCGTGATGTTTTTTCAGCTCCTTTCCCTCTTTGGAAACTTTGCACACTGCTTCCTTTGGTTTCGCCTTGTGTTTTCCAACTCTCACATCATAGGCTATGAGAGTACCAGGAAACTGATCCATCTTGAGATCTTTAAAAATAACCATTTCTTAAATATATGAGATGTTGGCATTAAATCTCATGATAAAAATTTTAATATTTTTTGCAGAACCATTTCTTCCTTGACTTCTTCACCTAGCCCTCTAATCATATTGGTTACTTTATTGACCCTAAGGAATTATTTTTCTATACTCTCATCTTCGCCCATTCTTAGGCTCTCAAACCTCATTCTGAAGGTTTACAGTTTGGCCTGCTTGACCTTATCATCCCCTTCGTAACTTTGGGTAAGCTTTACTCACATCTCCTTATTAGATTTACAATGCATAAATTTTACAATTTCTAATTAACTAAGACCAAGGAGAATAACATTCTTTTCTTTAGCATTGTTCCCATATAATTCTTACCATTTGCATTAGTGGGAGGAATATTAGGGACAGTTATATTTTACCAATAATTAAGTCCTCACATCTATGCCAAGTGAAATTAGGTATGCTTCCATCCTTACTTTCCAAAAGTAAAAGTATGTCCCATAAAATATTGGTATTCTTCTTGAATAAGCCTCTTCGTTCTCTTGCCTTTATAGAATTCCTTATAGATCTACCTTCCAGTGGTTAGTCTATTTCTGAAAGAGCTTGACTTTGATAGAAATTGTTGGAATAAGGAATTAATGGGGGGGGGGGGGTGGTCAACCAATAATTGTATGATTACTTTCAATTTTTATTTTGAATATATTTTTACTTTTTCCTTCTAAAATTTGTTACTTATGAGAGAATTAATTCATAAATAACTAAGAATTAAGAAATGAGCATTCACATGTTCAATAACAATTCTCATTATCACCAGACGCACACATTGACACAGGTATTTTTCACGTGGAAACCAAAAGGGTAAATACCAACAATTTATTTTTGTATTAAGATGGAAATTAAGAACCCACTTAATTACATCAGTTTGTTTGCGAGGAACCACTCACTAAAGGCATCAAACCCCTTAAGATAGCAAGCACCGTCATGCCAAGAGTCACCAACCTCTTTAAATGTAGGCCACCACCTATTGTTGCAATTGTTATACTATTTCATACAATTTTCAAATTGAAAAAAGAGGTGTTTAAAAATAAGGAAAATACCAATCCACTGTGTCACAAAACTACATTCTTCTCTCGGTCCTCTTCTGAATCACCAACTCCTCCATCCTTGCACATTGCACATTCTGAAGTCTACTCAACATAACATGTGATCAACACATTTTTGTCTCACAACTCATTCACTATTGCTTCTCCTTCATCTCAAGCTCTGTGCTCTCTCTCCCTCTCAGCACTATCACTCCTCTCGCCCCTTAGAAAATTCAAAAATACTCTTTTTCTCTACATTTCTCAAATTCTTTTGATGGTTTTTTTCTAATTTTGCATACTACATAATCCAATTTCTGCCACAAATACCCACACCACTCAAGTGTTTCTTTGTGTGACATGCCTTTATACCTTTGATCCTACCCATTGATTTTTTTCATAAAATTAATCATAGGAATGGGATTATGAAGACTTCACAAACCCACCATGTACACTTCACTACTGAGCTCTTAATTCGCAGTTTGTCTCGACACTCTATAGGGACTTCCCATGCCTCTTTATTTCACATCAGGGCTGAACTGTATATAGGAATTGCAACTTTGCTCTCATATTTCCTTTAATTCAAGTAAGGCATGCACAAGACAAGGATATTGAATGGATTTGCATCATTAATTATTTTTTGTGATTTAGTGACCTCGATGCCTTATTCTAGTGGTCCTTTTAGTAAAATACCATCTCTTTGGTAATACATTTAAACCTCAGTTGTTGACCCATATTTCCTTTTAAATTTGTTGTGTTGTCTCATCAAAACACGCCATATCATAACTTTTCAAAGGAAAAAAAATTACAATGTGCCTTTGGAATATTCCTTCTCATAGAACTGGGCTTGTGACTAATGACTTAGCGATTAGGTGCTAACACCTTCGGTACTCCTTTCCAGAGCGAAACATTCTTTGTAAACTGCTTAGACCTCTTGGGTCTCTAAACTCTCACGGCTGTGAGCCATCCCAACATCGGAAGCTCCTTTCATTGTAACATTTCAAAAATCCATTTGCACAGAAGTTACGATGTCCCCATATTCATATATACTTATCTATGGGATGATGTCATCACTCCACATGACAACTCCTTATTGGTGACGTGTGTCACTCGAATTTGGCCATTAGGCCACCCAATTACATTGAATATGCCTGCCACATGTCTTGTCGTATTTCCACATTATGCTGACATCAATTAACACTGTAGCATCCCATAACCAATCTCATGCCACCACGTGTCCTGCTAGAGGAGAGATAAGAGGGCCCGTAAGACCTTGGTTTTGTAACAGGATCCTTTGTTAACCTTATTCGAAATTCATCGGCGCTTTTACCTCTATCAGGCAGCTGGATATCGTAACTTAGTAAACACATTTGTTAAGATATTATGATATTTCGATGTCTCTATATCCTAGACCTTTGATATCCTGATATCCTAGTGAACTCTAATGTCTCAATGCGATATGTGCTCTGAGGTTTTGATGTGTTGATCTGCTCCGATGTGTTGATATCTGATATTCCTCTTGTTATGATGTTCAAATATCTGATATTCCTCCTGATCTAATGTTTCAATATCTGATATTCCTCTTGTTATGATGTTCGAATATATGATATTCCTCCTGATATGATGTTTCGATATCCAAAACCTTTGATATTTCGATATTTGATATGCCTCCTTCTGTGATATCTCATCCTTCTCAACGATTCAAATTCTTGGACTTCAACAAACCATATATTTTGATCTAGGAACCCATTTTCAAACTTACGCATATCGTATGAAAGCTCTTCAAGAGAAATTTACAATGGATAGGTTCCAATGTAGGCTTGGATAATATTTGTTGCCTCTGAGGTCACTACAATATCTCTGCCACACTTTTTTTCTTGACTCTTCTTCTTGTACTTGGAAAGTTGAGCACCTAACCACCATAGTCATCATTTTATGGCTTCTCAATAAGCTTGCTACTATGATGATTCTCTACCATAAGCTTGCACATATCAATGAATCCCTCCTCAAAACTTAGAGAAATATTTTATGGCTTTTCAATAGGCATGCCACTATGGTGATTATCTACCAGAAGCCTGCATCTATCATAGATCACCATTGACTCTCATTGAAATCAATGGAAACGCTAACACAGCCACCCATTGTCCAACAATATACACCAATGGAGTTAGATCCCATAATTCAATCATTAAATTTAAAATAAATAAAATGATTATCATCATAGCATGTAATCAAAAGGAAACAGAAATTTGGAAGTATACATACATACATACATACATACATACATACATATATACATACATACATACATATATATATATATATATATATATATATATATATATATATAGAGAGAGAGAGAGAGAGAGAGAGATACGTGACAAGCGGTATCAGAGCATATTTTTTAACATTGGGCCTATAATGGGCTATCACAGACAAGTAATTTTATTTTGGTATTATTGAAATACAAATATGAAAACATTGATAGAAGAATTGTGTTATCCTATGATGTACGTAAGTGTAACATTTTGTTACAAGATGGAAGATGAATCTCCCCCAACCATAACAGGAAGGGAAGACTTATATGTTGAATTGGGAGGAGGAGTCACTACATCCAACTCTCATATTCTGGAAGTTATAAGAATTTACAAGAATATTTGGCTCAACTTAGAAAAAAAAAATGAACAACTATTGAAAGCTAGTGAGGAGGAGGAACGTATGATAAGGGAGTTTACAGAGAAATCCTGTCAAAAAATTGTAGAACCAGAAGGGGTGAAACGGAAAGAGACAAGGACAAAAAAGTATAAAAGTGTTGAAGAATATGATAAAACATATTGAAAATAAAATAATAAAAAGAAGAAAATGGACTTGAAGGAAGAATTTCAGAAAATGAAACCTCCTACCTTTGATGGGGAAAGGGAGGAAGATGTGGAAGCATGGAGTATTAACATGATGAAATACTTTCACGTGTATGAGTATGAAAGTAATTTGAAGGCGCGTCTGGTTATCTACCATTTATAGGTTAAATACGCATTATGGTCGGAAGAGACTAAAAGTATACATATGTTGGAAGAAAAAAAAAGTTTCATGGGAATAATTTCAAAAGCAGTTTAAATTTGGTATTTGAGTGAATAATATTATGACGACCGTGCTAAGTAATTATGTGAATTAAGTTTAGGAAAACTTACTATGGATGATTTTGTAACAAAATTTACAAATTTACTGCAGTATATGCCCTATATTAAAGAGAAGAAAGAAAAAGTGGAGAAATTTATGAATTGTTTAGCACCACCTTACAAGGAGAGGATTGAGTTCGACAATCATAAGACGATGGACAAAGTAGTAAGGAAAGCTAGAATTTGTTATTAGCAGTTCAAAAATAAGAATGAAGGTACCAAATCATGGAAGAATAAGGATACAAATAAAGCTGTTATGAATATAAAAAGACAAAATCACCCTATGTGAATTCTTTTGGGAATGATCACCAGGGGAGAAAGTTTACCAAAGGAGGCTTAATCTCACACGAGGTCAAAGCCCATGGACCTAAACAAAAAAATAAAATTAGAGGTAAAGAACAGTAACCACTGAAGTTTTGGGTTTTTGGTGAGCCACATATGTTAGGATATTGTTCGCATAATCCGAGATCAACTCAAAATATTCAAGAAATACATGAAGCAATTACTGTAAATGACATGGCAAGAAACATTCCCATAATTAGTGAGACATTAGAAGATAGGCAAGTTCAGAATCAATCAACTATGATTTAGATTAAAGGTACTATCCAAAACCAATATATTTATATTTTAATTGATCATGGGGCTATTTTAAGTCATATTGGCCCTAAAATTGTGGAAAGCTATAACTTGCAATCAAAACAAATTCAAAATGCATTGTTGGTACAGTCAGTCATCGGTAGTAAATGAAAAGTAACACATCAATTAAGACAATTTCATGTGGAGTTGAATGGTTATTCCAAAAATGTGAATTTGAGCATTCTTCTTTTAGGATCATATGATATGTTAATTGGCATGGATTGGCTAAAGAAGCAGAGAGTTGTCGTAAATTTTTTAGAGAAAACTGTGAATTGTGTAGACCAAAAAGGACAACCTAAACTGATAATAGGGGAATGAAAACTAGTGCAAGTTAGAAAAATATGAGCTTTATAGTTAAAAAGTACTACAAGAAAAGATGTCAAGTATACATGGTACATGTGGGAAAGAATTAACGACAAACAAAAATATAAAGGTTAGAGACTTTACTGGTTATAAGAGAGTTTCAAGATGATTTTCCAGAGGAAGTTTCCCATCTACCCCCTTGTAGAGACATATCTTTCTCTATTTATTTGGTACCAAGTGCTGCCCCTATATCAAGGGCCCCATATAGGATGAGTATACCATAGTTACCAGAGTTGAAAATGCATCTACAGGAGCTGCTTGATAAGGGTTATATCTAACTGAGTGTATCATCATTGGAGGCTCCTGTGTTATTTTCCAAAAAAAAAGATGGTACATTTATAATATGCATCGACTATAGGAAGTTGAATAAATACACTATCAAAAACAAATATGACTATTTGGATGAGGTCGACCCTTTTCCATTGATTTCAAAGGAGGAGTGAATATGGTTTCTTTGGTTGACCCAGTTGGGGCTAAAATCAATGCTAAAGGGGGATATTGTTGGCATTGAGGTTGTGATGAGTTGTTTGGTTGGCATTGATGTCAACCTAGTATCATGGTGCTGCATGATGCATTAGTATTGGTTGGCATTGTTGTCAACCTGGTTATATGTGTTTATGCACATGGTTCATTGGTTGAAGAACTTAGCTTGATGGTTGTAGTTGTTAGTGTAGTTTTTTGGCTTGCGTATGGTTGGTTTCAACTTGTATGATCAGTTTCAGGGTTTATTATTGATAGTTTCATGTTTTTGAGTAGTTCTGTTGAAGTTTGATGGTTTGAGTGATGAAGAACTTGATGGATGGCATACAAGTCAGCCTTGTTTGACTTGTGATAATGATGGAATTGTTACATTAGATTGTTGGAGTTTTTCAGAGGCTACAATGGATTGCTAATGATGATCAAGAAGTGGATCAAGTCTAGTGCAAGTCTAAATCGAGATACTTATGTTTCAGGCCATGTTCAACCCCAATCACATGGAAGGAAGCTCATGAGAGTAAATATAACTCTGTAGTCACTAGGAGAGAAGCCTATCGGAGTGACTAAGGATTTCTAGTCGAATCCTTTTAGTGTTTAGAGAGTGACTTAAGATAATAAACCCCAATCGCATGGATGGAGAGTTGTGGGAGTGACTGGAAATCCCCAGTCATTATCTTGCAGTTATTGTGCGAACGACTAGAGTCGAGATTGTCCAATGTTGTCCATCATACCAAATAAAAGCAAGGAAATTCATTTGCATTCCTCGAGCTCATTGAATTTTTATCTTCTTTTTCATTTTCTATTGTTCGAGACTCATCATGTAAAGGTTGGAGAAAAGTTAGTGTGATTCTAGAAGTTTATTAAAAGAGAATATTCACTAGTGAATGTAGTTAGTGGATTGGTTGGGTCAAGAAGCATTGAATTGAGCCACTTCTAGCATATGAACATAGCTCCACTACAAAAATGGAATTAATTTTTCATAAGATTACAAATATATAGAGCTTATGAGTCTATTTGGTTGGTTCATTTGAGAAGAAAATGTGATAGTATTGTGATTTTAGAGAGTGTGTGTTAGGGAATAGTTATGGGTGCATACTGTCTAGGTATTTATGCAAAACATCTTCAGGAGATCACAATAATAGAAGATGACAACATAATTATGTTTTAGCCAAGATCTTATGGAGTGGTAGATTGATTGTGTGAGTAATGGATGGAGTGAGTGAGTGCTGCAATACTTTTTCGTAGATAGTTATGCATTTGCAATTGTGTTGAGTTGGGTTTATACTTTAGTTTATCATTTTTAGATTCATATCAGAGATAGGTTGTTGGGTTGTTCATGTTGAGCAGGTTGGAGATCCCAATTTGAAAATGTATGAAACATGGTTCACATGGATGTGTTGAATGCGTGAGGCTTAATGATCAACAATGTATAAACAAGCTGGAAGCCTTCTAGTAGATAGATCAGAATGGAAAGCATATTTATCCATATTCAAATCAAAGTTTGGCAAGCTTCGTTGGTGGTGGTGGCTTCTAACGAATGGTTATTCGTAGAGTCATGTGAGAAGAGTATTTTTGTTTGATGTTGCTAGAAAATTGTCTTAGTAGTCTAGTCTTCCAGCTATCGGATGGTAGCTCCTCTATGTAAAATATTTTTAACATAATAAAATATTTGAGCAGCGGAGCAACGTTTTTTTTTTTTTTCTTTTCTGTTTTTTCTGTGGAGAGGGTTTTCTGCCAGAAAATATTGTGTTCTCTTGTGCATGACTCGGTTATTTCTTATGGTTCTCATATTTTTTTCTATATGATTTAATCTACTAATGGGTTAATGAAAATTATGTTGTAGTAATTCAAAAAGGAATTAAAAGTTAATATACATTCTCACTATTGATTCACCCCCCTCCTCCCCCCGCCCCCCCCTCCCCCCTCAATAGTGAATACATTTCCAACAAAAGCATATGTTATTGAGATCTTAACTCAAAAGGAAAACTTGGCAAGATTCAAAATTAGGTTCAAAAAGGCCCGCATTAAATTAATTTTTTAAAGAATAAATAATCGTCAAAACATAACATTGATGTTAATGAAGAATGAGCTTGTACTTTGAATAATCAGAGTAAGTGATGTTTCATCACCACATATGGAAAACATTTTAAATACTGTCTCTAATGAAATTGAGTCAACCACTCAAATAGGGTAAATAGAGGGTCGGTTTAGAGGGCAATGCAAATTAATCGTTACAATATAGGTGCTTTAGAAAATACTTTCCAATTTGGCCACATCAAGTTAAATACAGGGGTTGTCTAACATAAGCAAAAGAAACATTCAAATTTATAAGCCACTAGTTAACTGTTAACTTCTATTTAAAAATTAAACAAAAGGAAACCACAAAATGTACCACAATTGTTAATAAACAAACATTACAAGTACAATCATTAAATAAGTTGGTAAATCAAAACAAAATGGAGTAAACATGCAACAATAAACCATGGAAAGATATAATCAATAAAGGTTTCATAAGAAGGTCCATCATGAATACTAAAATCATGTAGAAACTATTTTCTCTGACAAAATATAACATTTTCTAGATATAGAGCTTATAAACAGAGCTTAAAAATGTGATAATTTCATGCGAGATACTCTATTCGAGCATCAAAAACATGTTGACAATATTTAAGATTCAGATACTGCAAATTTAAACAATTTTACAATAGTGAAAGCCCGAAATCTGTCACATTGAAACTAGAAATATCAACTGCCATGAGAGACGGTCCCCGTGTTGCAGTAATTTGAAGCCAAATCTTCTAACCCAGGCTATTCTCTTAGAAAAAACATCCTACCCAAAAATCAGAACAAAAACAAAAGTTTATTTTCTTTCACAGTGTACATTCCTTGTGTAGAAATTTGAAGTAGTCATTCTAAATTAGGTAACTGTTAAATAAGGGATTACCTCAAGATAACATTCTTGAAATGCCTGGAGTGAAGTTCTTGTGAGAACTTGAGTGAGAACCAACTCATTAAATATTTTTTAACTCGAGTCTCTAGGAATGATATTAAGGGATTACCTCATTCTTGAAATGCTTGGAGTGAAGTTCTTGTGAGAACTTGAGTGAGAACCAACTCATTAAATATTTCTTAACTCAAGTCTCTAGGAATGATATTAAAGGACTCATATCTGCCAATACTCTGCATTGACATACAATACACTAGTGAAGGACTCCAAACCATCATCTTAGGCCCAAATATTAACATAGAGTTATGGAAGTCTCCTTTTAATAAATGAAATTTACGAATTTAATAGAGAATAATAGTACCTTGAAGATTTTTTGAATGGAGAACTCTAGAATAGGATTTTTCCCATCTCCTTTGCCAATGTCGACTACGCAGGCATATTTTTCATCTAAGGCTCATACTTCTACTAGGCCTCCCTAAACCACGTCGCTGGGGTTTTCTACACTGCCTCTTTTATTTCTTTTTCTTAAACAAGCTCCACCTATGAAGTCTAAGTGAATATTCTCTCAAAATTGGTTTTTCCCTTTTATAGTACCCCCTGGTAATGCTACTAAATATCCAACTATTTGTCTTTAATGAAAGGGTATGATATCAAGCTAACCTTTCAATAAGATTGGTATTTTAGGTTGGCTACAACCATTGGTGAATGATCTAAGTAATTTAGACAATTAAAGACATTCAAGATCAAAATTTTATAGCTAGGAAGATTTTTCAAATAGCATGCCAAAATTTCAATTATAAGAAAGTCCTTAGAGCAAACCTAAATAGTGTTCTCTATACCTCAACATTCCAATGTAGCAAAAATATATATTCATAGATGATAAAATTTGAAAAAGAATGTATGCCACTTCAAGTGCAAGCCTTGAAGCAAGGCCAACGAAAAAGAAATGTATTTCAAACGTAATTGATATTTCAAAATTGTCATATAACATATAGAAACCAATTAGGTATTCACCTTCCTTCCAAGTCGTGCTGCAAATGAGGATGGAGTTAATTCCAATTCGTCTATAGATGAATTGTAGTGTTATATCAAACTTGTGACACTACCATTCATATTATGAAATTCATCCCAACGCCAACGAGTTGAATCTTTACGAGCAAGAACATTAGCAAGGGTATTAAAAATATTCGAAATTAGATACTTGCCTTAGCACTGGAAGATAACATTAATACTCATTGAATATAAATAGAAAATTTAAATATGCTTAGTGCAATCTTCTTTCAGTCTCAAAATCCGAGTGTATATTTCATAATAGATTTATTGTTATCTATTTGAAATCTCCCCGTGTAGCATTCATAATCTTAGTGAGTATTTCAGCTTTCATGCGGTTTACGTATCACATATTTATAAGATTCATTGTGATTATCCGTATTATAGCAGAAATTCATGTGGTAGCAAAGAAGCTCAGTACAAAGTCCGTCTTAAATTGAAGGTCAAAATGGCTTTTTATCATAACAAAAGCGGTCTTACAAAACCTTTTATTTATTTATTTTGTATGGTTAGATGAAAATAACACTAGGTTTTATGGGAGTAATACTACCATATGCATTTATATTGAGGATATATATTGAAATAAAATAATGTAATATATTGAATATATAATATAGGGTAAAAGATTTTTATATTAACGGGTATAAAAATGAGCTCAAAGGTAATGAAAAAATATAAAGAAGTATAAAAAATGTTAATGAAAAATGAATACCTACAATATTTAGTGAAAGTGAGATTTTTTAATTGAAAAGTTGTATGGGTTAGTATCAGTAGGGAGTTAAATAATGTGATTTTTATGGGTATTTTCTAATATATAGTCAAATTAAAAATATTGTTTATAGGTTCATTGAATGAAAACCATGTAGAAAAGACAATTGTTTTCAGAGCATATAGGCTTTTTTAGGGAGTATATGTATACATTTTCATTTAAGACATGCTTTTTATTTTTAGTTTTTAATATATATATATATATATATATATATATATATATATATATATATATATATATATGATAAATTCTTTTGGCATTAGAGTATGATTAAACCATACAATTTTTTTAATTTAACAGGGTAATAAACATAAGTGAATGCTTATGCCTTGTAATCATTAAAGGTCATAAGGTTTTTCTTCAAAGATGTTTGGCAATCTAGATTTATTAATAACACAATTCATTAATAACTAATCTAGATTCATTAATAACAATTCAACTCTGACTAATTGTATTATTGGATTTTTGATTAAATTATAATAATTTAAAAAAATAAAAGATAAATATTTTTTTTTTAATTAAAATTTTTAAAAATAAACTACTTTTATGAATTCATGAAAATGCAAAATTTAGTTATTTTTCATTATTAATTAAATTTAATAAACAATTTTCTTAAAAATGTTACTTTATGTTGAACTCAAAAACTGAAAATTTATCAAAATATATTTTAATATTTTATTAATATAAAAAAATATCCTTCAATAAAAATCTAAAAAAATAAAATCCACCAAAAATACAGGGAAAGAAGAAAGGTAAGAAAACAAAAGACGACACTTTGCAGTGAGGTTGACTAGATGGCTCTTTCCGTCCAGAGGGGATTCAATAGCATACCATTTTTTTTTGTTTTGTTTCTTTTATAAAGATGTTAGGTTTTTATTTTGCTCTTGATAAATTACGTCTTTTTTAGACTGAAGGAAGATTGCACTAAGCATATTTAAATTTTCTTTTGAATGATAAATAATTAAAATTTTAATTTTTTTTATTTTTAATTTAATATATTTTTTAATTTTAATTTTTAAATATTAAGTTATTTATAAATTAAATATTTTTAAAAATCTTTGATTAAAGTGGTTTAGATTCTTTATTTGGATAATAAATTTTCAAATTTTCGAATAAATATAGAACTTCCCATGTATATTTAAATTTTATTAAATAAATATCAAAGGTATTTTCATGGAGGTCAGGATTTTATTTCCAAAGTTATTTTAATTTGGTTATTATTATTTTAAAAAAAAATTATAAATGTGTTGAAATAGTTGTTTTTTATTGGAAATCCATTTAGTACTATCAAAAAATTTTAAAACACCTAAAATTTCACATCTAAAATTTTGAAATTGACAATTGTAATCTAAATTTCTCCAAATTTCAATCAAAATTATGCCCAAATTTCCATAAATGATGTACTCTTTAAACTGCCCTAAATCTTAAATATATAATTCAGGCAAATTCAAATAAATAAGTTACATTAGAAAGTGAGCCTCACTATTGATAGATATAGCTACGATTCCCCGATCGAGCTGTAATATGATGGTGAGGGAGCCAAGTGTTCATATTGGTGGACGTGCCATGCCGTGTGGGGAGGAAGGACACCAATGTGGTCGTCGCATGCAGATCGTGCCTGAGGTGGGTTGGCGGGCGGGTTGAAAGGACAACTCTCTTATGTGGCAATAAATGCATTTCATCACTTGTGTTACCTAGCTGGGTAATCCAGCAAGGATGTCAGAGAGTCTTGGGGAAAAGCGCCAGAGGAAGGGTAATACAAGTGGAAAGGTAAGTTGTTTAGTTTTGTGGTTGTTTGGTGAAGTTCGTTACGCATATAGTGGAGAATAGACCCGAAGACGTAGGGTGATGGTACGAGTGGTTATTTGGTATGTATTGTCATTTTTCCTCTCTGTGCAATTGCCGAAGGTCTCAGAATACCGTCGTATGCAGAAAATTGTCATGGTGTTTTTAGATTATTTGTATCAATGGTGGTTTGTTCAATCATGGCCTGTGAAAATACTGAAAGTTTCAGAAGCTGGTTGCATGCATAAAATAGTCATGGGGTTTTTGGTTTTTTTTATATAAAAATCGTTATGATCTCTTATGGAAAGAGTATTGTTGTTGGGGAATGTGGATGGCTTCTATACAATTTCTTTCTATCTTTAGCCTGCCAGTTGTCATGCTTTTAGATTATTTGTATAAATGGTGGTTTGTTCAGTTTCGGTCCTGTTTTGGGCAAATGCCGAAAACTTTAGACGTTGGTTGCATCTAGAAAATAGTCATGGGGTTTTTGGATTTTTTGTATAAAAGTCCTTTTGTTCTATTCTAGAAAGAATTTTGTTGTTGGGGAATGTAGTGGGCTTCCCTCCAATCTGTTTCTGTCTTCAGCCTACTAGTAACTGCATTTTACTCTGTTCGGAATTTGGGAAGAATACTGCATTATTTTAAGAAGAGACTGATGGATAATGATAAAATTGTTCTGTATTTTTCTATTATTGTGAGCTTTATGACGTTGCTTAGGGCATTTTGTTGCTATTTATTAAATGGTTTAGTTATTATTTGGGTTGTCGGTTTTCGTTTCTAGCCGTGGATAACTGGGAATGAGTTAACTGTTTGGAATTTGGTTCGTAGGGGTTCTGAATGGAAGAGGGTAATTTGTGGGTTGCAAATCTAGGTTGTTTCAGAGTGGTGTATTTCTATATCCTGGTGTCTCTGTTTTGTTTTCAGGGTTTTGTTTCTAGTAATGAAAATTGTGATTGTTATTAGACTGGGTAAAGGAAATGGTCTGTCTATCAGTTTACAAAACTCCTATATTTTTAGTTTTCTGATATGTATCTGTCCTGGAAATGTTTTTTGGTTGTTAGTATCAGAAGAGTCTCTTCCTATTTTTTATAAGATGGTAAAGAAAACTCGAGGCAGGAAGCCAAATGTAGATAAAGGAAAGAAGTCTATCTCTCATCAGCCTGTGAAAAGAGGCAGGAAATCAATAAAGCAACTCCTGGAGCCGCTAGTTCAAACGCTCACAGCAGATATTCCCAATTCTATTAAATCTTGCATTTACGGTTGGGAAATAAGGCCTTTAAACAATATCGATGTAGAGGATGATATGGCATTTGAAGACATGCATAATGTTGTTGCTGATCTAGGGCATACCCATGGATGCATTTCTATGTTTCAGCATTCAATTCGAATTTATTGGCTGATAAAATGTTTGTTAGCAAAAACAGTTATGTTGACTCAGGAGATAGCAGAATCCAAGCTGGAGTCTACTCTGGCAGATATCAATAGAAATATTCAGGAAATCAATCTCCGTCAGCTGTATCGTATGCTAGACTAGGCAGGATGGAGAAAGATATAAAATCATTGCAGCAGGTTGAAATTCTTGGTTTCAGTGCTAAGGACCTCGCCCCTGTGGATTCAAAAGATGATTAATGTTATCAGTTCCTCTTTTTTAGTGGCTAGTTCTCTTTTATGTAAATGATAGTATTTAAAGACTTA